>LPNX011166302.1:398247-607965 GCA_001517045.1 Pseudotsuga menziesii
AATGGAAGTCATAAGGAATGATCATTAGGACACAATCCATAAGTCTAGCAATTTAAACACCTTGTTATAAAATAAGGAATTCAAAATGTAAAAGAACCAAAAGGCAAGTCAAGTCAATAAGATGAGAATAAAAATGTTTAAAGCATTGAAAGTGATTATGATCATGACCTTGGTTTTAAATAGAATTCTTAAGACAAAATCATACAATGCTAAAACAAACTTGATGAATGGACATCTGAATTCTGACTTTCTTTTAGTACCATTTTTCATTCTCCAAATGACTAATCGAAGATGTGACTCAGTGAGTAAATCCCAGGTTCTCTTAGGTACAGAGATCTCTTGGTAAGAACATGATTTGTGGCAATTCTTTCAACTAATCCATAATTCGCAAAGGTTTCTTTTAAAAACATTGAATTTCATGTTTCAGTAGCTTCTGGAATATCATCATTTCAGTAGCTGTCAATTCTTTACTTTTACTATATGAAATTCAAACATTTCATCAAAACAAAATACAATTTTGTTTGATGAAATAATGTTTTTTAAAGGCTGTTGGGTAGGGGCACAACACATACCAAGCTCTAGGAGCTTGCTTAAGGCCATATAAGGATTTGTTAAGGTGATAGACAAGGTTAGAGTTATTCTGAACATATCCAGGAGGTTGTTCCATGTAAATTTCCTCCTATAAATCACCATGTAAGAAGGTAGACTTGACATCCATTTGATGGACTTCCCAATTATGTAAGGCTGCAAGGGAACGAACAAGGCGGACGGAGTTCATTTTTGCAATAGGAGCAAAGGTTTCATTGTAGTCAATCCCTTCAACTTGGGAAAAACCTTTGGCAACTAAACTTGCCTTAAGTCTTTCAACACTTCCATCTAATGCATGCTTAGTTCTATAGACCCATTTACATCTGACAAGTTTTCTTCCTTTTGGAAGAGGAACAAGATCCCAAGTATCGTTCGCCATCGAGGAACGATATTCTTCATCCATAGCTGCATCCCAATCTGGATTTCCTGAAGCTTCTACAAAAGTTTCTGGATCATGATTCTTGAAAACTTGAGCCAAAAGAGAAGAGGCTTGCTGAAACTGAGAACGTGTTCGACGTTGATCTCTAGGATCACCGACAAGATCACCAGCTGCTTCACATGTTGAATGGACCCATTGTGGAAGCATTGGAGCTGGTGAAACTAGAGGAACATGAGTAGGCGGAGGTGGATTTTCATCCTCAATGTCATCATCAGAAACTAGAGTTGGAAACCTGTCAAGGAAGTTGGAAGTAGAAGAAGGCACAATTGCCGAATCAGGCTTGCAGGTCAAAGATGACACACTTTCCAAGTTAGGCTCGTAGGCCAAGATATTTTCATCAAATTTAACATCTCTTCTAATGATTATATCATGAGAATGTGGCTGAAGAAGTCTATAAAATTTTACATCTTCAAAATATCCAACAAATATGCACTTTTCACTTTTAGGCTACAATGCTTTCCATTTTTCATCCGGAATGTGAGCCCATGCTTCACAACCAAACAAACGAAAGTGACTTACATCTCGTTTAATTTTACTCCATGCTTCTTCCGATGTTATACCTTGTAAAACTTTAGAGGGTGTGCGATTAACTATGTAATTTACACAATTTATGGTCTCAGGCCAATATTAAAGACTTAGTCCCTTAGATTGGATCATATAATTAGCCATTTCTTTTAAAGTGCGGTTCTTCCATTCAACTACACCATTTTGTTGTGGTGTATATGGAACAGTGTGTTGTTGTTGGATTCCTTGTTCAGTGCAGAAAGTATTGAAATTTTTGTTAACATATTCTCCTCCATTGTCAGATCTTAACTTAATAATTTGATGACCAGATTGTTTTTCAACAAGGGCCTTGTAGGCCAAGAACATGTTAAATACTTCACTCTTAAGTTTTATGAAGTAAACCCAAGTGTATTTGGAGTAGTCATCAATGAAAGTTAAGAAATATTTGAAACCAGAAAATGAAGCAGATGGAAGAGGACCACACAAGTCACTATGCACAAGCTCCAAGGGAACCGAGGCGTGCCAAGAAGCACGTTTGTCAAAATTGTCCTGATGATGTTTTCCAAGTACACAATCCGAATAAACACCATCCTTGGAAGATACCATTGTAAGACCAGTCACCATATTGTGTTTACATAGTTGTTGCAATGAGTGATAATTTAAGTGACTAAATCGCTCATGCCAAAGTTTTCTCAAGTTTTCGCTATGAGCAACAAAAACTGAAGGAAAAGGTGATGACCCAAAGCTGTTAAATTTGTACAACCTGGTAATATCATCAACTATTCCAGTAGCAAGGACAATTTGAGTATCTTTAAAATCCTTGATTACAACTTAGTGAGGTGTAAACATCACAATTTTACCTTCACCCAAATGAGTAAATTGATAGACTGATAACAAATTGCAGGAAATTCTTTGAACACATAGTACATCACTAAAATGACCATTTTCTACTGGAACTGTTCCAGATCCTACAACACTCAGAGATCCATCATCACCAACAAATATTTGTTTGGTGTTACATTCATGCATAGTAGAAAACATGGCTTAATCCTTACCCATATGATAAGATGCTCCAAAATCAATAAGCCATTCATTTGAAGTAGAAGAAGAAGATGCAGTATAAGAGTAACTAGAAGCACAAAGTGTATGTCCATGATGTTAGAATATTTAGACACTTAGGAGTTAGTTAAGATCAACTTGTGTAATATATTCGTTAAGTAAAAGTGTGTTTATTTAGTATGCATTAGTATGCATTTGTAAATATTCTAATTCGACGACCATGATATGTTCTAGACATAGAGTGATCCGACGGTTCAACTTATTTTAGATCATACTTACCATTGATCCATGGCTTAACACCCGGTTGGTCTATGATCTCTATTTAAAGAGCATAGAGGGTCCTTGGCTAGTTGATTGATTATGAGAAGCTCATGTAACTTTCTTTCTTTTGCATAATAAATTGCTCCAAGTAGCTATTTGGATGGGGCTGTGGACTGTTTCCCTCTCGAGGGTTTTAAACACATGGCAAACATTGGTGTGTTGATTTGTAATCTATTTGTGTGAAGTGGTTGTTCAAGGTGTTCGGTATTTTTGGAGTACCTTGTGTACCTGAACATGGTATCAGAGCTTTTATGAAGAGCCGTTTTCGGTTTTGGTCTAGATCTGGAACCGATGTTGCTGAAACTTTGAAATGGTTTCTAGTTCTAGATTTTCTGTGCATTTTTGGCTTATGGGAGCCATTCCATTGCGTCTGGAGCGCTGTTTCCATTGTGAAATAGTTTTTGTTTCATCGAAAATTGTTTTTGATTGTTCCAAAAACACCCATTTCGACAAATTTGAAGGTATAATGTTACAATGACGGATTTGTTTTTTTAAATCTCTCATATCTTATCAGTTTTATTATTAGATCTTTTTTGTTTTAGTATCGGACTGTTGCCTTCCCTGACTGCGTATGCTCTTTGCCGTGCACCTTGCATGATCGTGGCGAATCAGAAACAGTAAGGGAAAGTTTTTTTCTTGTCTTCTCGGCTACGTATGCTCTTTGCCATGCACCTTGTGCGATCACGACAAATCAGAAACAACGAGAAAACTTGAAAACGTAGATTTTCTAGGTAAGCTAACTAAGATCTAACCCCATTGCGTGGAAAAAGTTTTTTTTTTGTTTTTTGTTTTTTATGATTTGCAGGGAAAAAATGCAAGCACAGAGAACGAGAGAAGAGTAAAAAAAAATTACCCTTCCTCTTTCCATTCTTTTACATATATTTTAAACTTAGCTCACTTGGTCAAAAGTTGCTTTATTCCTTAATAGGTCTTGAGTTCAAGTCTTATTAAGCTACTTTTTAGTGCATGCAATTTCTATTTTCAAGTTACTTTATTGTAAAAGTGTTAAAAGTAACATTATTGTAAAAGTGAACTTCACTAATTCTACAAAAGTGATTCACTTCAAAGCAACTTTATTGTAAAGTGATTGTCAAAGGTCAATTTTGGGAAGAGGGGGGTTCTTTTTTTTAGTTGGTCAAGTTAATATCTGCCATGTCACTATTGGGGAGATCTTCAACATTTTCTTTGATCAAGCATAACTTCATCATCCAGAATCAGTTTTCAGTGCTGTTTTTTTTAAATCACATATTTTTTCGAGCTCTTTGCAACCAGATAGTTAGTTTCTATTTTTTCAGCCATTATTTTACAGTATGGCCGCCCCTTGTGATATTATACTTACAAGTTCTAACTATTTCTCATAGAAATCTCATATGGAGGATGTTCTACGAAGTAGGGGAATTTTCAGGATAACTTCAGGAAAAGAAACAGAACCCACTGATGATGATAAGAAAATTAAATGGGAAAATAGATGTGATGAAGCTTGTGGATTGATGGGATGTCAATATCTATTTATTTGTGATTCCACATATCTGGAATTGATGAACCTGATAAAGCTTAGAAAAAATTGGAATCTGTGTTTGGTAAACACAATGAAATTCGGGGTCATCAACTTGAGAATGAGCTGTTTTTCTTGAATCCAAATGATTTTTCATGCATTCAAAACTATTTATCTAAGTATAAAACTCTTATACTCTTATGTGCAAAGTGAAAGATTAAGAAAGAAGACAAACAATGTATTTATCATATTCTTTCCAAAATTGGACCTGCATATTCTATTTTTGTATCTACATTCTACTCCATTAAAGAATCCCCGACTGAAGCTAGCTATCAAGAGCCTAGTCTTGAATCCTTTTGTGATTCCTTAATTAGAGAGCAAGATAAGCTCATTCATCTTGGAATAATTAACAATGCAGATACATCTGGGAAAGCCTTATTGTCCCAACAGAAAGAAAAGTTCAAGCCTATCAAGAAACATAATTTTCGCAATAATAAGCAAAAAAAAAAGGGTCCCAAACCCTCTCAGTCAGCTCCATCTTTAAAAAATGACAAAGGATCCAAGCAAAAAGGAAAGAAGACTGAGCGTCATTGCAATTTTTGTGGGAAAGATAATCATGATGAATCTAAGTGTTTCAAGAAGATGGCAGCCTTGGAAGCAACAATGAAGAAGCACCACATTAGCATAGATTCGTCTTCAGAATCTAACTCTCATGGACATGCACTTTGTGCTTCTGGTTAATCTTATACTGCATCTTCTTCTTCTACTTCAAATGAATGGCTTATTGATTCTGGAGCATCTTATCATATGGCTAAGGATCAAACCATATTTTCTATTATGCATGAATGTAACACCAAACAAATATTTGTTGGTGATGATAGATCTCTAAGTGTTGTAGGATCTGGAACAGTTCTAGTAGAAAATGGTCATTTCAGTGATGTACTATGTGTTCCAAAATTTTCCTGCAATTTTTTATCAGTCTATCAAATTACTCATTCAGGTGAAGGTAAAACTATGACGTTCACACCTCACCAAGTTGTAATCAAGGATTTTAAAAATCCTCAGAATGTCCTTGCTACTGGAACTATTGATGATATTACCAGGTTGTACAAATTTAACAACTTTGGGTCATACCTTTTCCTTCAGTTTTTGTTGCTCATAGTGATAACTTGAGCAAACTTTGGCATTAGCAATTTGGTCACTTAAATTATCGCTCATTGCAACAACTATGTAAATACAATATGGTGACTAGTCTTCCAATGGTATCTTGCAAGGATGGTGTTTTTTCCGGTTGTGTACTCGAAAACATCATCGGGACAGTTTTGACAAACATGCCTCTTGGCACGCCTCGGTTCCTTTGGAGCTTGTGCATAATGACTTGTGTGGTCCTCTTCCATCTGCTTCCTTTTCTGGTTTCAAATATTTCTTAACTTTCATTGATGACTACTCCAGACGCACTTGGGTTTACTTTCTAAAACTTAAGAACGAAGTATTTAACATGTTCTTGGCCTACAAGGACCTTGTTGAAAAACAATCTGGTCATCAAATTATTAAGTTAAGATCTGACAATGGAGGAGAATATGTTAACAACAAGTTCACTATTTTTTGCACTGAACAAGGAATCCAACAACAACACACTGTTCCATATACAACACAACAAAATGGTGTAGCTGAATGGAAGAACCGCACTTTAAAAGAAATGGCTAATTGTATGATCCAATCTAAGGGACTAAGTCTTCAATATTGGGCTGAGGCCATAAATTGTGCAAATTACATATTTAATCGCACACCCACTAAATCTTTACAAGGTATAACACCGGAAGAAGCATGGAGTAAAATTAAACCAGATGTAATTCACTTTCGTGTTTCTGGTTGTGAAGCATGGGCTCACATTCTGGATGAAAAACGAAAAGCATTGCAGCCTAAAAGTGAAAAGTGCATATTTGTTGGATATTCTGAAGATGTAAAAGGTTATAGAATTCTTCAGCCCCATTCACATGATATAATCATTAGAAGAGATGTTAAATTTGATGAAAATCTCTTGGCCTGTGAGCCTAACTTGGTGGGTGTGCGATCTTTGGCTTGCGAGCCTGATTCGACGATTGTGCCTTCTTCTTCTTCTTCTTCCAGCTTCCTTGATAGGTTTCCAACTCCAGTTTCTGATGATGACAATGAGGATGAAAATCCACCTCCACCTGCTCATGTTCCTCTAATAGCACCAACACCAATACTTCCTCAATGGGTCCGTTCAACATGTGAAGTAGCTGGTGATCTTGCCGGTGATCCTAGAGAGAAATGACGAACACGTTCTCAGTTTCAGCGAGCCTCTTCTCTTTTGGCTCAAGTTTCCAAGAATCATGATCTAGAAACTTTTGTAGAAGCTTCAGGAAATCCAGATTGGGATGCAGCTATGGATGAAGAATATTGTTCCTTAATGGTGAACGATACTTGGGATCTTGTTCCTCTTCCAAAAGGAAGAAAACTTGTCAGATGTAAATGGGTCTACAGAATTAAGTATGCATCAGATGGAAGTGTTGAAAGACTTAAGGCAAGGTTAGTTGCAAAGGTTTTTCCCAAGTTGAATGGATTGACTACAATGAAACCTTTGCCCCTATAGCAAAAATGAACTCCATCTGCCTTGTTCTTTCCCTTGCAGCCTTACATAACTGGGAAGTCCATCAAATGGATGTCAAGTCTGCCTTCTTTCATGGTGATTTACATTAGGAAATTTACATGGAACAATCTCCTGGATATGTTCAGGATAACTCTAGCCTTGTTTGTCCCCTTAAGAAATCCTTATATGGCCTTAAGCAAGCTCCTAGAGATTGGTATGCCAAAATTGATAGCTTTCTCCTTGACACTGGTTTTTCTAGATGTCATTCTGACCCCAATGTCTATACCAAGAAAGTAGGAAACCATCTCATCATACTTGTTCTTAATGTTGATGATCTTATCCTTACTGGTAGTGACCCTAAACTTATAACCCATGTGAAATCTAGTCTTAAGCAAAATTTTGAAATGTCAGACTTAGGACATTTGCATTATTTTCTTGGTCTCCAAGTCTTGCAAACCAAAGAAGGAATCTTTTTTTCTCAATCTAAATATGCTTGTGACCTTCTTCGTCGCTTACACATGGAAGATTATAAACCAGCCCCTTCTCCCTTCCAGTATGGAGTCAAACTTTTTGCCACTTGTACTTTCCCTGAAGTAGATGCCACTGTTACAGAGAGAAATTCCTATGGCTTGGGGTACCACAACAGATAGCTTTGACTCCAGAAATCAATCTTTCCCAATATGCAATAGAAATAAAATGTCTAACACTTAAAGGATCAGACCTCGTACCTTATTCCGGACGGTTGAAGTAGATCCCCGTTGAGATTTCCAATCTTCAGCTTGAATTGATATAATACTTCCTCAACAACAAGTAAACAATACAAGCATACTATATATCATGGTGTTAGATCTATTCTAGCATATATAATCCATAATGTAAAAGAATTTGACATATTCCAATGGATACAACATTTAATCAAATACACATCATTGGACAAGAAAAGATAGTTCTTATTAATATAAATCATAGATTACAAGATAGATACAACCTCTGATGACACGTCTGCGAATCGGAGAAACTGAATCCCCCACTTGGGCCTCCACCACCTCAATCCTCCATCCCACGATAGCAAGCTCACTAGCAAAAGGTAAGCTTGGGAAGAACACAAAAGTGCTCCAAAGGGACAAAGGGATGCAGACTCAAGTATAAATTCCGGCAATAATGGACTATAGTTTCTTTGCTTTCAATCTCTCTATATGCCTTCAATGTACCAAGGGGTTCCTTATATAGCTTCACAAGGGATAATGAAGGGTCGAATCTGAGCGATCTCAAGGCATATGGAAGGCCAAGAGTCGAATGAGTTGGATCCATGTCAAGGAAAACTCCAAAAGGATTTGGATTATGCACACATCCCGATGTACGCGGTTATAGGGGTCAAACCCGCGTATGTACGCGGTTATTGGGTAAAAATTCACGTATATCATTTTTCATATAGTTTTAGGGATGATCAAGGAAACATCAAAGGATAAAAGATAGTCCATAGGGTCTAAAGAGTCTGCAGCGGGACAGGGGAATGCCATATAAAGTGTGATTCACCTAGAGTGGTGAAATCCGCTATAACAGATGCCCCCTAATGTGTGAGGTCAGAGGGGTCATACGATGGCCGAAATACATTATAAGTCCATCCTAGAAATGGAGTGATGAAGGATCCCAAATGGAAGACCAGCCACCCAATCAGCATAGTACAATGATACAACTCTGCATATAACTGCAAGTACATATAGCAGTCTCGGATACATAAGAGTACAATGGCCATGAATAGGCATAATACATGATATCACATATGTGGTCATCGCCACGTACAATATACATAGATCATAATCTCCATGATGAAGATATACAAAGGACCATGATCTCCAAAATGGCTGAAGATATATAATAGATCAAGATCTCCATAGTGGCTGGAAACGCCTGACATACACTGGAATGAAGTCACGAGAGTTGAAATCTCATGAACACTGGCACGATCAAGGAGGTAGCATATAAGAGATGCCACCAGTCTGGAAATTCTTCTACACAAACCGCTACGAGTACATGTCCTACTATGTGAATAGAGGTGTCGAGGTTGAACATAGTAGTCCATCGTCTGATTACTGGTCATTGATGTATACCATTAACAGACGCGAGATTACCCACCAATAATGAAAATGGGAATCAAGGTACTAGAGTGCAAACTAACAAGTGTGAATAGATTTGTTGAGGTCGAACACTTGAGAGAATCCATTGATAAGGGGACATTGATGTATTCCCAAGAAACTGTCGATGGCGAGAGAACCTGCCACTGATGACTGCAAGTCTCAAGGCACTCAAAAGGACTCTAGATTCCAATCCCAGAATAAATGATCTGAAGTTTATGGAATGAAATCCGCTGGAAGGAGGGAATTAAGGCATCCCCCATCATCCAACACGAGGTACTCAGCAAAGCTGTCTAATGTAGAAGGACTTGATCATAAGGTGCACAAACCAGTAACTGTACCGGGAATGGCCGACATGCAAAGTCAAGATAACTGAGGAATGGCCGACACAGGTTTCAACTTCCTTCAAACAAGAGCATAACGATGTATGGTGACTGAATGAAGGCAGCATAGACTCGATATACAAACTGGGACATCTCTGTGACATAGGAGGCATCAACAGAGGCTCCATAGGGACTGGAATCTTAACCAGTCGGTGGAGATAAACTCAGATAAACGAGTACAACTCCTAAGTCAAACTATAACCCAACCAATGGATGTGATATACAGTGCTCTGTTAGAAGGCGACACGACTCGACAGCTGCCAAAGATAACATCTTCCCTTGTCCGGCTTTTTGGTTTTTTGATTTTTTTGGACTTTTTCAGTTATTTGAAAAGCTTGAAAAAAGAATAAACTAGATTTATAGTTACAAACTAGGAGGAGACGAGTGTCATCAGGGTAAAAAAAGTAGTTCCAAGCAGTGGAACATACCTATGCTCAATGCAAGGATACATGTGTAGGATATCGACACTCGGGGGAAAATCCCCTCTCGGTAAAAAGGGAATCAAGCTGCGAAGGATATAAAAATGGCTTTGCATGACTAGACATGAGACAAACTCGGGCTATATGGTTGAAACGCAATGTCAGGGGAGCCAGCATAAAGCTCAATAGGGCAGGCAAAGCTCATGATAATGCATTTACAACTTGACGTAGGGGGAGTCCGGAGGGAAACAGACCAGCATAAGATCAAGAGGAGTATGAGGCTCTTGTGAAATGTCATGGAAGTACTATATAACGAACTCCCACACCCTAAAGGAGAAAACGTCGGCATGGGCACCAAATGCAAATAAGGGGCTAACTAGGGTACCCATATAACGTGAAGCTCTACCACTCGTATTATGCCACTTCTAAAGCAGCAAGAAAGTTTCGTGACATAATAAAGTGGGTTCATACCTAAGGTCATGGTGACATGGTCAT
Source organism: Pseudotsuga menziesii (assembly GCA_001517045.1). NCBI lineage: Eukaryota > Viridiplantae > Streptophyta > Pinopsida > Pinales > Pinaceae > Pseudotsuga > Pseudotsuga menziesii. The sequence goes on from LPNX011166302.1 coordinate 408,700, forward strand.
AAGGTCATGCAAAATGAAAATGGTGGTGAACCTAACCTATATGCCGGTGTAGACGTTATACCTGAGATCAGTATGAACGGGTCAATCCAATGGCTGAAACAACACTGAAATGGTCTTCTACATCACAAATTATGTCAGAAACGGTCCAAAATGGTAAGAAACTGTCAAAACTATAGGAAAGGGGGTAAAAATTTTCAAATATTTGAAATTTTTTCTATAAATAGTAAAAAACATAAATCATTTGAAACTTTTACCCATTGGAGCTCTGATTTTCAACTGCAAATTCCAGGAGATCCAGTGGGCGAAATTCACAACCGTTTCTTCCAGGTAGTTACTCATGCTCTCCTCATGCATTTCAATATAATTTTTGTTGATTTTCATGGTGGAATGAGGTAGTTTAGGCCATCTCTACATGAGCGTTGCGGCCCATGCGGATATCGAATCTTTTTCCGCGTATAGGGCTGGCTATACGCGGAAAAGAGGCTAAAACCTGCGTACATACACGGTTGTTTGCAAAACAGTCGCGTATGACACCGCGCAAGTAAATTTATAAGAATCTAATAGGCAATGTGGCAATTTCTCCTGCAGGATGGTGCTAGAATGGAGAGAGCGCGAGCATGGTGAAGTAGAGGAAGCTGTAAGGGCTGATGTGATGGCTCAACAAGCTCTTCGAGCATGCAGACTCTACAAGTTTTGGTGCCTTGGTGGTTTGAGGGACAAACCAAGACTGCTAGAGATGCTGGTAGACTATTGGGATCCAGACTCAGAGTCCTTCAGGATAGATGGGATGTCTCTCACCATAGAGGTGGAAGACATATACTTTATCACAGGTTTATCTAGATGAGGGGAGGTGGTGAACCTTCGTTCCCGAGGTGGGCCAGGCGGTGGGCTTACTATCGATGAGTACGTAGCTGTGTAAAGCTACCCAGATACTAAGAAGGTGGGAAGTCAAGTCCCCACCAATGCTATATAGGTGCTGGGCCTAAAGGCCATACTACTGATGCTGGGTAGGATAGCAGGCTTAGCCTCACTCCATCAGGCCTCGCGGCCGACCATATACGACTGGAGTACTACACTACTGAGCAACATGAAACACCAGCTCAGTGAGTGTAAGGTAGGTAGGATACGGAACTTCGAGTTCAGCAGCATATTGAGCACGTTTTTCTTCAACCGTGTTCCAGGATTGAGCCCTAGAGTGGAAGTTCCTCTCCACGAGGTTCGAGATCCGGCCCAATGACATTGGGTAGATGCTATGCGTAGACTAGGGGGTGGTAGGGTGGCCAACCCATATCCAGCTGACTTCTTTCCATGGTGGCGATGACATATTGTTGCCATAGATGACTACCCCTATGGAGGGATAGATTTTTTGGGGGATCCAGACATGCCATTGCCACCAGGATCGACATATGGAGAGATAGGTACCGAATCTCGACTCTCACTCTTTTTCAAAGTTTTTTGAGTTATTTAATTTTTTTTTGTATTTTCTTGATTATGTGGAATCAAAAAGACATGTTTTTGTGTGACAACACATAGTGACATCTACCATTCATGTGCAGATGTGGGACCATGTCGACCAGAGGGCTTCCCATGTCATAGACGGAGGGGAAGAGGGGATGACATCACAGGTGTGGATGCAGAGCGAATGCTCCAGAGCATTCATACCAACTTCATGCGACTGACTCATAGGATTCCCATGGCGCAAGTCGAGGACTTTCCTGAGGCCATGCAGCGACAGGTGGTGGGCATGCCACGCGCATGGGTGCGTTTATTCCGGTGGCTAGCTAGAGCCGTAGTGAGGTATCATGATCACAACCCCCCCCCTCCACAGGATTAGATACCTGGGAGTGTATATGTTTGTACAACTGTGTATTATATGATGGAAGCTTTGAAAGCTCCATTTTTGTATATGACACTATGTATTACCACATTTTTGATATATATAAAAGGTTTTATGGTGATCGGTTTATTTATTTACATGTGTAAAAATGTTTGTGATTAATTTATTATGAATGAAACAAATGCCAATCTAACACATAGTTAGCATATGAGTCAGCAACTTGATTATCATTTCTTGGAATGTGTATATATGTGATACTGTCAAATTGCCGTTCTAACAATCTCACACGTAAGAATCTTCTCAATAACGTTGGATCTCTAACATGGTACAAACCATTGAGCTGTGACACTACTAACTCCGAATCAAGATGTACCTCAAGAGACAGAACGCCATGTGAAATGGAATCTCGTAGAAGCTCGATAACGACACTATATTCAACAACATTGTTGGAAGATGGTTGTAGACATACACCTCCTGAAGACAGTACCTGACCCATAGGAGTATAAATCACCCAAGCAACAGAGGCTGAGTGCTGAGTGTGACGGCTTGCACCATCCATGAATCCTATGTAGGTGGAAGATTCCATTGACATTTGCCAAAAGAAACGAAAACTAATCACAAAATCGATCACGATAAGAAAAAGACCTAACTATGCAAAGCTGTACAATAATATACAACAAGCAGCCTTGGCTAGAGATCATGCATAGTATTTTTTGAGATAGAGCCCATTTCTAGGCTCCGCCAAAGCTGTGCCTTCGTAATCGACTAACTCATAGGCACCCTTCTTTAAGACACGCTTGACCACGTAAGGACCACGCCACATAGGATTAAATTTCCCTGCCCCCAAGGGTTCTTTCGATTGACCCCACAAAAGGACTAAGTCTCCTTCACTAAACACTCTTGGATGGACATACTTGTCGTATTAGACCTTAACGCGACGTTTATTATCCTCTAGAGCCACCAAGGAATCTTGACGCTGCTCATCAAGTTGCTCGAGGTGAACCAAACGCTCCTCCAAAGGTGAAGTGTCTGGTAAAAGTTCCACAGCTAGCTTTAACGAAGGAATCTCATATTCAACTGACAATACCGACTCCACTCCATGCACAAGCTGATATGGAGAAAAACCAGTGGCAGTCTTAACCGCGGTTCGATATGCCCACAAAGCAGGGTATAACATAATATGCCAATTCGTTTTGCTCTATGCAATGGTTTGTTGGAGAATGGACTTAAGTGATTTATTCACTGCTTCAACCTGTCCATTCGCTTGGGGGTAGTAAGAAGAGGAGTGCTCTTGCTTATACCCTAACTTGGATGCCACCTCTTCCATCATATGGTTCTGAAAGTGGGAGCCATGGTCAGTGACAAGATCTTTCGGAATCCCGAACCGAGTAATGATTTGGTTGAATATGAAGTGAGTGGTTGTCTCACCGTCGGATTTTACTGTAGGCATTGCCTTAGCCCATTTCGTGAAATAATCCACAGCCACTATAATATGATGGTTCCCCCCAGCCAAAGCTGGGTTGCAATCCATAAAATCAAGCCCCCACTTGGTGAAGGGACCGGCGGTGATAATGGGATGTAACGGGGCAGGATTTGAGCGCATATTTCGTGCGAACACCTGGCAAGGGTGGCACCTCTTGACTGCATCAACACAATATTTAAAGATCGACGGCCAGAAATAACCCGCTCTCAAAATATTTTGAGCTGTAGAAAGCCCAGATAAATGAACACCACACGCCCCTCCGTGGAAATCATTCAGCACAACCTCAGCCTCCTGATGAGTTAAACAACGTTGTAAAATGGAATCTACCCCACGGCGGTACAAAGTATTGTCCACTATAAGGTAGTTCTTAGAGACGTGACGTAATCGTCGTCGTTCATCCCGTGAGAGGTGAGTAGGGGTCCTCTGTGTTTGCAGATATACTATGATATCTTCATACCATGGGTCAGACGTTGAGATTAAGAAGATGTGTTCATCGACAAACGTATCTTCACAAACCAACTCCTTGTCCTCGCTTAGGAAATCTGATATAAGCTCTGCAAAAATTAACGACTTCTTCGACTTTGCCGAAACAAATTCGAGATCCAACTCTTGCAGGATGACAATCCATTTATTATACTTTCCCCCAATCATCCTTCGTGTGAGGATGAATTGAAACGGATTGACATGGGCCACAACCGAGGTCTGGCGAAGGAGAATATAATGTCTCAAATGATGAACTGCATGTACGGTCGCTAAAGCAAGCTTCTCGACATGAGAATAACGAATCTCTGCAACAATAAGGTTTCGGCTCAGATAATATATGACATGCTCCTGGAGCTCCTCATCCTCCTGAACCAATACCATACCAATCGTCTCTAAAGACGCAGCCACATATAATAGGAAATCATGGCTATAATCTGGAGGACTAATCACCAGGGCCGATGCTAGGGTTCGCTTAAGTGCATCGAAGGACTCCTAGGCTCGCTCATCCCATTCAAAGGGAGTATCCTTCTTCAAGAGATGCATGAAGCCTCTAGTCAAATTGGCAAAGTTGACCACAAATCTTCGTAAGAAGTTTTCCATACCTTGCAAACACTGAAGATGACGAATGTTCTACGGGGGAGACAATTGAAGTATTGCCTCAACCTTTAAGGGATCGACTCTTATTCCCTCCTTTGAAACGATGAATCCTAGTAAACGACCTGACTTCATGCAAAAGATGCACTTATGAGGATTTAATCGAACCGAATAGTGCCGGCATATTTTGAAGACCAATCTCAAGTGATATGAATGACGCATTCTCATACGAGAATGAGCAGCGAGGTCATCCAAAAATACTTCGATAATAGACTTGAGATCGTGGAAAATCAAGGTCATCGCCCGCTGAAATGTAGCTCCGGCGTTTTTAAGGCCGAAAGGCATCTTCCGATATGCAAACGTTCCCCAAGGACAAATAAATGCAGTCTTGTGTTGGTCCTCAGGTTTAATCTGGATCTGATTATACCTGGAAAAGCCGTCCATAAAGGAGAACACCTCGCTACTCGCACACTCATCCAAAATCTGATCTATAATTGGTGTGGGGAAGTTATCCTTAGGACAGGCACGATTTAAATCGTGAAAATCAGTGCATATTCGGATCGCTCCCTGCTTCTTATCCATCGGAACGAGGTTTGAAACCCACTCCGTCAAGGGAACGGGATAGATGAAACCGGATTTCAACAACTTCTCTATCTCTGCCTTAATGGCAGGTGCTTTCCTAGGATTCACGGCGCGTAAACGTTGTCGAACAGGCTTAGCATTGGGGTAAGTCTTAATCTCATGTTCGACAATCTGAGGGTCAATACCTAGCATCTCATCATAAGACCAAGAAAAAATATCACGGAATTCCTTGAATAGCTCGGTATATTCAAGAATCTCAGCATGGGAACATTCCGCCCCAATATAGACATTCTCAATGGTGCCAGGATTTCAAGAGATGTTTATAGAAATCGTGGAAGATATGTTCGCCATGTTCCCATCAGCCATCTGACCAAGAGAGATTAATGGAATCATGGGACTACCAAATCTATGAATAAGAATCTCCCTATAATCATCATGCTCCAAATGGTCAAGTGGTGGAAGGAAAAATGATATATGATGAAGTTCCTCCCATGGCGGCTCAACGCTCGACATAGCCTCGATGATCACTTCATCTGAAGGGAAAACCGTATCTAGGCAGTCGTGGGCATGAGAAGACTGTACTGCCCATGTCAGCAGCACATAGGGGTCTTCCTCTTCCATCTGTGAAGAGGAAGAAAAAGGCTCTGCAACATTCTTAATATTGGCTTGATAAGCTATCATGGTTGCAGGAAGCGGCACGTTGCTCTCGACAGGCTCACTCGAAATACTCAGTGTAGGAAGAATCCAAGGATCTTCCATATGAGTTGTGCGAAAAGACACTGAGGTCGTAGAAGTCAAAGCCTTATCGGAATAAGATCCTATCATGAGGACCGGCACAGGACAACTAAATCTTCCCATGAGGGATGGATACATACCTACACCCACACTCCCAGTTGCCGGCTGAGAGTGTTCAACGACCGGGACCGAAGCTCCCGAAGATGTAGTAACAGGGGAATTCTTGAATGTCATTTGATCAATCCTTACAATCTTCCCGTTATGTGGAAATCATACAACGCGGAACAAGGAAGAAGCAACGGCTTGCATACTATACATCTAGTTTCGACCCAGCAAGAGATTGTAGTCGAGGGGCGCATCAACCACCTCAACCTCTATCGCAACAGTATTCCCCCCAAACGGAATTTAAGGGATGGAATGATGTCGTGCAGCCTAAAAGATCTCCCATCAAAAGCAGTTAACATAGTCGCTGATTTCGACAACTCAGGAGAACCAAGACCCTTCCAACAAGACAAAGACATCACAGATGCAGCAGTGCCCTCGTCAATCATAGTGCGCTTGACGATCATATTAAGACATTCTACGTGTACCAAAAGCGACACATAGTAGGGCAAGTGAGGCTTATGACCTGCGGTTTCAAATTTGATCATTGAGGAAGAATCATCATCGTTCACACCAAGAGCAGAAAGCAAAGCCTTCCTTTGCGAAGGACAACTCTGAAGCACTTCCAATGCAGACATCGCACAAGGAGTATGGCCCAAATCCTCGACAACTGAATAATTCTGGGCGGCTCGGGCATTTGGATTATTCCCTGAGCGCTTAAGTACCCCCTAAGGAATGCGAGGTGCAGCCTTAGGTTTATCTGCAGGTTTCTCAATGCGCAAAGGGGTTCCTAATGGATCAGGTTCTTTGCTTGGGTTGGGTTGTGACGATCCATAATATTTCGCACGAGTCACAACCTTGGCAGCATGGACCATGTTAATGCACCCACAAGCACTAGTCTCTGGTGGATCGTTCTCACTGGATTGCTCCTGGGACTTCGAGTTCATATTCTGGTTATGCGGTAAAGGGTTCGTTAGCACAGTTGGGCCTTGTGCTAAGAGTCTCAAAGCTTCATCAATTCGGGGGCACAAGTAAGTGAGGTGATCATCCTTACATAGATTACAAGGGAACTTAACCTTACGTTTCACTTGCTTGTCCCCACTAGCATTCTGACCATTCTTTTCATTATTGGTAGCATTCTCATTCCTATTCCCACCCTTTCGATTATTATTCTTACCCTTTTTTCTATTCCGTCCGGGTTGCTGGTTACCCTTCTAGTCTGACGATTGCACAGAAAGTACATTCGCCATTTGGGTGGGTTGAGACGAAGCCGTAGCTTGTCTCGAAGCAGACTGGTTGAGCGACAATTGACTAACTTGTTTTGCAACTGAATCTGCAGGTTTCACACTTGCACAACCCACAATGCCATCGGCATGTGGTCCAGGTTTGACCTTGGGATCGAAACTAAAACAAGGAGCATTGGGAATAATCTCATACAACAAACCGGACTGAGCATAAATCAAGTCCAATTCCTGCACCCTAAAGATTGCTTGTTATTCATTCTTCACTCCAGATGTAGAAACATCCTTCACGATATATGGCAATAAATACTTGAGGAACCACTCGAGAAGGAACTCCGGCGGTATAAAAGCTTTAATTAATCTCTTCCGTCTACGCCACTCCTGAATATGATCAGAAATATGGGTGGATTTATCTTGCCGAAATGTCGACAAGAGTTTAGTACCAACGTCATAGTGCACTGGTAGCTGGAAGTGATTAAGAAAAGTCATCGCAACATCATCGAACAAGGTAAAAGCTCCCTTTGGTAACTCTATATACCATTTCGCAACAGGCCCCGTGAGGGTGCGTTGAAATAGTCGCAAGCGGATAGAGTCCTAATGTAACGAATTTGAAGAGCACCAAAGGTGAAATGTGGTAACGTGTTCGCTCGGATCCTCTCCTGGTTTTCCTTCGAACTTAGGTATGTCCGAAGGAAGCTTGGTAGGGACAGCCAACCAGGCCGAGTCATGAGCCACGAGATCGTTCGTAAGTATCGATAAGTCAAGAAGGTTAAGCGTCACGAGGAAAGGGAGCCTAGGATGATGAGGTCGATGGACCGCTCCCTGGTTCACATAGGTTTGAGCGCCACCATGGCCTTGGCCATAGTGTCCTCCTCCTATCTGACCCATATAAGGTGACATGGAAGTACCATAGTAAGGTGGACCTTGACTAGTAGGAGTTACGAAGCCATAATTAGGAGAGTAAGCAGGTTGTTGATACCCGACTCCGTAAGGTGAAGAAACCTGTCCATACTGCGTCTCGTAATAAGGTCCATATGTCATCACATGCGATGTCCCATGGGACACTCCGTAGGTAGGAAGATAAGCTCCGGAAGGGGGAACATACATACCAGAAGTAGGTATATATGCCCCGGACGTAACAAGCTAACCACTATAAGTGTGAATATAGCCTCCTGAAGTAGCGGGTGGTATATGAACTTGAGACACAATCAGCCTAGTAACCGCAGTATGGACCTGACTCGTAGCCATATATCGGCTCGAAGGACCATGTGGATAAGGTGGAGGATGTACATTTGAAGAACTCGGAACTGAGGATGAAGGAATCTGAGTAATAAGATATGTACTACTGCCTATCGTCACCCATATCGGACCTGGTATCCTAATCTGCTCACTAAACCTAGACCTAGGAGGGGGATGAGATGTAGCTTCCACCACTGGGATGGAAGGTGCAATGTGAATAGTACTCCCAAACCTCTCCACAAGGTAAGGAATGGGATTGGCCCCAGGCATAGTGCTAGGCTCAAAGTCGGATTCGACATGGAATGTCAAATCGTGCATAGGAAAACCAGTCGTAGCATAACTACAGTAGCTAGTGCTGGCAGGTTCAAAGTGAGTCTCGGCATCTTCCGGCATTCCATACCGGTAATGTGTCAACGGGGAATCAGCCCTAGGGTGAGTAGGTCTATCATGCAAAGATCCTATCTGGGAAATCACAGGACCGAACTCAGCTAGGTCAGGTGAAGGATCGTATGTAGGAGTAAATTCCCCATCGTCAACACGAATGGGAGGAGGTGGCTCAGGAATAGTCTCTGAATGATCCTCCATGGTGTGTGAATCAGTGTGTGACATAGTCCGCCTAGACTGTCTAGGTCTCTCTCCCAAAGGAGGAGGAGAAGTGGAAGGCAGAAGTATTGCTAACCGACGAGAACGGCGCGGAACCGCACTCGAATCCACAATGACTCAAAACAAAAATAGCAAAGACTCTCTATTTACGTAAACCTTAGGCCAACTAGTGTGCACAGAGAAATCACTAATAAAATCTAAAGCCAAATGCAAGAAAACAAGGGCTGGATAAGTGAGCACCCGAATGAAGCAGGTATGTCTCGCCTAGGAGAGGCCTGAGACTCCCATACACAACAAGCGGAGGTACGTAACCAATTATTGTGGCCCTCAGCTTCAACGCGTAAAGTGACTGTGTTGTCCGACCCCAACCTGGCCGGGAAACCTACAGAATAACCTCTACAAGTACCCCCTCGATATCCTAGGTAAGGTCACTAAGGTCACCTCAATATAATCAAAGCTCAGGTGGACAGTCGCAGGCGGGATTGACCGTATGGGCAGGGTAGCAAAGCCTGAAAGTCTTGAAAGAGCCCCCAGATATGAATACAATCCTGGAAATATCTTCAGTGCTACTCAGTTATGACTAGGGGTCATCCCAATCAATAACCGCTCACACTGCCTCGTGCTTAACTCCTATTTGAGAGGAGGATCCTGAGAACGATGGTTATACCAAGGATTTCACACACTCCCTGGACAGACACCTAGATGTTGTTGTTTAGTGATATTAGAGAATTGACTTACAATGAACTATTCCAAGATCCTAAAACCTAAGCTTGTTGGTGCACCCTAGAAAAGAAAAGAGTGTAATTCATTTTAATTAGCATTGATTTTAGTTGGCTTTATTACTAAAAAATAGGATATGGTTGTGCAACTAGTGGTGTTATGACGCAACATGAAGTAAAATGCACATCATAACAATCAATGCAAATGCATTGTGTCCATGTAAACAGGGTATGCTACTACGTGAAATGAACAATTCTTCTTCAAATGATGAATGCAAATTTTTCCTATGTGAGGTCCTAACTAGTACTCCAAAGCAAATCTAGATCTAGTGCAAGCACAATGCAACGTGCAAAATGCAATGCATTATGATAAGCAAATGTTTTTGGCTTTTTTGAAAATATAAGAGCTGGAAAAAACAAAAGAATGATTCTACCACCCCCAGAATCTGCAAGCACACATAGACAACATCCAAGCAAAGCACTAAGGTAAAAGAACTCTAATGCACTAATCTCAAACAAAGAAGCGAAAATGCCATGAAAAGAACTTTCCTAAAAAAAAATTTAGGCTAAAAAAAAACGTTTCCGGTCAGAAACAGAGGTCAAAACAGACTCAGGTAGTGCCAAAGGAGACTCAACAACTAACAACATTCACCCAGCAACCAATTAACTTCCACAAAAAGGGAAAAATACAGGGTATACGCGACTGTTCGCAGTAAACCCGCATGTATACGCGGAAATCACAGAGGAAACCGTGTGTATACGCGACTGTAAATCAAAAACCCGCGTACAGGAAGAAAAGGTGCATAACACAAGGCAAACAGATAGGCTAAGATAAACTTCACTCCAATCAGACTCTACCAGGAATACATGCCCCCAGACCCGACACAGAAACAAGAGAGAAAGAGCAATTCAAATACATTGAATGCCGAGAAAATGACCCCCAAAGGACAACTACTAGGAACTCCCCAATGGAGTCGCCAATTCTATTATGGAGAGAAATTCCTATGGCTTGGGGTACCACAACAGACAGCTTTGACTCCAGAAATCAATCTTTCCCAATATGCAATAGAAATAAAATGTCTAACACTTAAAGGATCAGACCTCGTACCTTATTCTGGACGGTTGAAGTAGATCCCCGTTGAGCTTTCCAATCTTCAGCTTGAATTGATATAATACTTCCTCAACAACAAGTAAACAATACAAGCATACTATATATCATGGTGTTAGATCTATTCTAGCATATATAATCCATAATGTAAAAGCATTTGACATATTCCAATGGATACAACATTTAATCAAATACACATCATTGGACAGGAAAAGATAGTTCTTATTAATATAAATTAGAGATTACAAGATAGATACAACCTCTGACGGCACGTCTGCGAATCAGAGAAACTGACTCCCCCACTTGGGCCTCCACCACCTCAATCCTCCATCTCACGATAGCAAGCTCACTAGCAAAAGGAAAGCTTGGGAAGAACACAAAAGTGCTCCAAAGGGACAAAGGGATGTAGACTCAAGTATAAATTTCGGCAACAATGGACTATAGTTTCTTTGCTTTCAATCTCTCTATATGCCTTCAATGTACCAAGGGGTTCCTTATATAGCTTCACAAGGGATAATGAAGGGTCGAATCCGAGCGATCTCAAGGCATATGGAAGGCCAGGAGTCGAATGAGTCAGATCCATGTCAAGGAAAACTCCAAAAGGATTTGGATTATGCACACATCCCGATGTACGCGGTTATAGGGGTCAAACCCGCATATGTACACGGTTATCGGGTAAAAAGCCGCATATATAATTTTTCATATAGTTTTAGGGATGATCAATGAAACATCAAAGGATAAAAGATAGTCCATGGGGTCTAAAGAGTCTGCAGCGGGACAGGGGAAGGCGATACAAAGTGTGATTCACCTAGAGTGGTGAAATCCGCTATAATAGCCACCTTGTATCGTCAGCTTGTTGGTAGTATTTTATACTTGACTCATTCCTTTCCTGACCTTTCCTTTGCCATTGGTCGTGTTGCCCATTATATGCAAACTCCTCATGAAAGTCACTAGAAAGAAGCAAAAAGAATACTTCAATATATTCGAGGTACAATTCAGTTTGGGATTCATTACAATATAGGGGGGAAACCTTTGTTGGTTGGTTTCACTGATTTAGATTGGGTCGGTGATCCTGATGATCGGAAGTCTACTGCAGGTTATGTTTTCAGTCTGGGATCTGGACCTATCACTTGGGCTTGTAAGAAACAACAAGCACTTGCTCTTTCTTCAACAGAAGTAGAATATCGAGCCGCAGTTAATGCCAGTCAGGAAGCTTTATGGCTTCGACAGATACTTTCAGAGTTTGTATTCGAGCAGCAACAACCTGCTCCACTTTGGTGCGACAATCAAAGTGCCATCAAGCTTGCCAAAGATCCAGTTCTACATCAGCGCAGCAAAAACATTGAGCTACACATGCACTTCATCATAAATCTTGTTCATGATAGTGTTATTGAAGTTCTCTATTGCCCTATAGATGATCAAGTTGCAGACATCTTCACCAAGTCTCTTACAGAAGCAAATTTTTCTAAACTTCAGACTATGTTAGGAGTTCATGAATGTGTCCTTAAGTGGGGATAGGATCTAATGCGTCCTTTCTTCTCCTAATAGTATCACTTTTGTAAATCCTTCAATCCTATCCCAAGTTGTTCTTAAGGCGGGATGTTAGGATATTTAAACACTTAGGAGTTAGTTAAGATCAACTTGTGTAATATATCTGTTAGGTAAAAGTGTGTTTCTTTAGTTTGCATTTGTAAATATTCTAATCAGACGGTCACGATATGTTCTAGACATAAAGTGATCCAACGGTTCAACTTCTCTTAGATCATACCTACCATTGATCCGTGGCTTAACACCCGATTGGTCTATGATCTCTATTTAAAGAGCATAGAGGGTCCTTGGCTAGTTGATCGATAATGAGAAGCTCATGTAACTTTCTTTCTTTTGCATAATAAATTGCTCCAAGTAGCTATTTGGCTGGGGCCATGGACTGTTTCTCTCTAGAGAGTTTTAACCACGTGACAAACATTGGTGTGTTGATTTGTGATCTATTTGTGTGAAGCTGTTGCTTAAGGTGTTCGGTCTTTTGGGAGTACCCTGTGTACCCGAACACATGAGAGGTAGATTCTGAAGATGAATCTAGGATGATGTGGTGCTTCTTCATTGCTGCTTCTAAGGCTGTCATCTTCTTGAAACACTTAGATTCATCATGATTATCTTTCCCGCAAAAATTTCAATGACGCTCAGTCTTCTTTCCTTTTGGCTTAGATCCTTTGTCATTTTTTAAAGAAGAAACTGACTAAGAGGGTTTGGGACCCTTGTTTGGCTTATTATTGTGAAAATTGTGTTTCTTGGGAGGCTTCGACTTTTCTTTCTGTTGGGACAATAAGGCTTTCCTAGATGTATCTGCATTGTTAATTATTCCAAGATGAATGAGCTTATCTTGCTCTCTAATTAAGGAATCACAAAAGGATTCAAGACTAGGTTCTTGATAGCTAGTTGCAGTCAAGGATTCTTTGATGGAGTAAAATGTAGATACAAAAACAGAATATGCAGGTCCAAGTTTGGAAAGAATATGATAAATACATTGTTTGTATTCTTTCTTAAACTTGCATTCTTCACATAAGAGTCTAAGAGTTTTATACATAGATAAATAATATTGAATGCATAAAAATCAATTGGATTCAAAGAAATCAACTCATTCTCAAGTTGATGTGTCATGTCCCCATCCCTCCGACCGGTGAAGAGGACGCTACCCTGGCGTTAACCATCTGGGCTACCAACCCCATGAACATGTGAATCCATAAAAATGCTGAAACATAATGCATTGAAGTAGAACATGCACAGATGCAATTATTTATCATACACAGCGGAAGCAACACACATTCATGCAAGCATTCATTCAACATGTTCATCATAATCATTAATAGAAATATGATTGCAGAATTAAAATGAACAAGAATCACTTATCTTATGAAGAACTCGTTCCGCAAACAACTACGTCGCTGCAACGTTCCACCCAACCATAGGCTAGCATGCTCCTAAATCTCTCAGCAATGTTGCCACCCCCGAGCTGGGAATGATTCTCCAAGGAATAGGGAACAAGCAGGCTTACACATAGCCAAAAATACACAAAACACAGCCAAGCCAACACAGTTGGGTTTATCAGGCCATCAACAAGACAGCCAAGCCAACATGGTTAGGTTTATCAGGCTAGAAAGGAGTTGGGAAAGGCTCAATGCTAAGTTGGTGAGCTCATTACAGAGCCAAGAATACCTACACCGGAACTAGCCTGGCTTCTAAGACACCCACACACACTCAACACAAGGAATCGGTCCCTTCTCTACTACACAGTCCCTTAGACCCTGCATTCCCTTCCAGTGCTATTCAGGGGTTGTGGAGAAGAAAGCCAGCCCTCTAGCCTTGTCTATGTGGTTTCCAGCCACCAGGTTTATCAAGCAAACCAAGCCCCCATCCCTGCTCCCAACAACGTCCGAAGACCAACCATTGCACACAGGTAATTAACCAGCAATTATAGCTTAATAGGGGAAAACGACTCCCAAGCAAATTATACAGTCCCAAACGTATCAGTGAACGTGGGGAAAACAACAGTCCCAAAACGTAATCAGTGAGCACAGCTCACAACATGGGGAAAATGACTCCAAACAGTCTGTGCGTGAGGGAAACTTGCACCAGACCCCAAATGTAAAGAAGACCACAACCATCACAACGTAAGGGAGACCACAACAACACAACAAAGCTCGAGGAGAATGGCAGCAACCATAACTCACGGGAAGAACAACGGTTCCAATCTCAACACCGAAATGACAGTAAATTACACAGCCATACCAGTCTGTAAGGATATCATACAACCAAAAACGTGAATGGCCCTTCACAGGAAAATCATGGATGAAAGAGCACGGCTCCCAGCTTGCTGTGTGAGTCAAAACCAGGAAAAATTCCTGTGCGTGAGAATAATGAACAGGAAATGGTCCCTACGTGAGGATGAATAGACAATGGAGAGTCACGAGTGGGGAGTGCGCGAGAGTTTCAACACCGTCGTGGAGAGAGTAGTACATCCACAGGGGTGATGGCAGTGGTTTCTTTTGCCATTGTGAAGTCAACCGCGGGTGGAGTGTGCGTGTGGGCAAGGACTGACAGTCCTGCCACACTCCACTCTCAACCATAACTTCCCCAACTACCAGTAGCAATTATTAATGGAGGTGGTTGGGTAAGACAAGGTGGTGACACATGGGTTCCCCCCCCCCATTGGACAAGGTTTGACATCCCCCACCCTTTCCTTGTGAAAATCATGCCCCTTCTCAATTTAGTTGCCGCGAATGTAGCTGGTCGGGTTATTTAATTAAAGATGCATATTTACATGATGACCAAAAGCAATATGTATGCCGCATGCCCCGATATACCATCGGTGACAATTTAAATCCGAAACATAGCATAACCAATCAATGGTGGGGCCTTGGCCTTTAGCTCCTCACCATGATTATTTACAATATATACATCATATACATCTAATGCAACGGGGTCAAAACCGGGGTGTTACATGATGACCTCAAATTTCATTGTGTTTACGAAACACAAATTCCAACTTTTCCCAAGCTTTATCAGGTTCATCAATTCCAGATATGTGGAATCGCAAATCAATAGAGATTGACATCCCAATCAATCAACGAGCTTCATCACATCTATTTGCCCATTTTATTTTCTTATCATCATCAGTGGGTTCTGTTTCTTTCCCTGAGGTAATTCTGAAAAGTCCCGTACTTCGTAGAACATCTTCCATATGATATTTCCATGAGAAATAGTTAGAATTGGTAAGCGTAATATCACAAGGGGCGACCATACTCTAAAATAATGACTAAAAGAACAGAAACTAACTATCAGGATGTAAAGAGCTAAAAAAATTAGGCTGTTTAAAAAAAAACGGCATTGAAAACTTATTCTGAATGATAAAGTTATGCTTGATCAAAGAAAATGTTGAAGATGTACCCAATAGTGATGTGGCAGATATTAACTTGACCAACTAAAAAAAAGAACCCCCTTCTTCCCAAGATGAACCTTTGAATATCACTTACAAGAAAGTTGCTTTCAAGTGAATCACTGTTGTAAAATAAGTGATGTTCACTTTTACAATAATGTTACTTTAAATAGTGTGACAATAAATTAAAAGACTTAAGTGTCTCACTTTTTATTTTATTTTATTTAAGTGAGATACACTTTTACAATAAAGTAACTTGAAAATAGAAATTGCATGCACTAAAAAATAACTTAATAAGACTTGAACTTAAGACCTATTAAGGAATAAAACAACTTTGAACCAAGTGAGCTAAGTTTAAAAGGTACGTAAAAGAAGGGAAATAGGAAGGGATTTTTTTTTTTACTCTTCTCTCTCTGTCTTTGCGCTTGCCTTTTTTTCCTTCAGATTTGTTGAAATGGGTGTTTCTGGGTCAAACAGAAATGGTTTTCGATGAAATGAAAACTATTTCCCAATGGAAATGGTGCTCCGGACACAATGGAATTGCTTCTACAGGCCACAAATGCATAGAAAATACAGAACCAGAAACCCTTTCAAAGTTTCAACAACACCGGTTCAATATCTAGCTCACAAAAGGAAGCAACTCTTCATAAACACTTTGATACCATGTTCAGGTACACAGGGTACTCCCAAAAGACCAAACACCAAGAGCATCCACTCACACAAATATATCACAGATCGACACATCGATATTTTGATGTGGTTAAAACCCTCGAGAGGGAAACAGTCCACAGCCCCAGCCAAATAGCTACTTGGAGCAATTTATTATGCAAAAGAATAAAGTTACAAATGTGCTTCTCATAATCGATCAACTAGCCAAGGACCCTCTATACTCTTTAAATATAGATCATGGACCAATCGGTTGTTAAGTCACGGATCAATGGTAGGTATGATCTAAGAGAAGTTGAACTGTCAGATCACTTTATGTCTAGAACATATCGTGACCACCGGATTAGAATATTTACAAATGCATACTAAAGAAACACACTTTACCTAATAAATATATTACACAAGTTGATCTTAACAACTTATTGGGACAATGTCCAATACTTCCATAGTTAAAACATTTCGAGGGTAGCTTTCCTTTGTATTTCCCAGTACCTCTCTCAAGTTTACTTATGAAAATAGATTCATCATCATCTAGGTTCTCTAATTGATTCTTGGATAGGGATTTAAATGCTACCTCTTTTCTTGAGGGTTCATTATGTCCTGTCCTCATCTCATATGCAGTAAATATCCCATGTAGTTAATCTACTGTCATGCCATCACAGTCATCCCGTTCTTGTAGAGTGGACACTTTTGAGTCATACTTCATTGGTAATGTTCTTAGTACCTTGCTCACCACTTCCATTTCTTTTAATTTTCCTCCAGGACCTCTAATAACATTGACAACCTCATCAACTCTTAGAAGGTATTCCCCAATATTTTCCTCTTCTTTCATTTTAAGGATCTCAAACTGCCCTTTATATGTTTGAAGTTTGGATTCTTTGAATTTAGATGCTCCTTCATAGATAATTTTTAACTTATCCCAGGCTTGTTTGGGAAGTCTTGCATCACATAACTTTTGTAAATACAGAGTTTGTCAGCCCACTCAAGATTGCATTTAGGGCTTTGGCATTACCTTCATATTGGCCTAGCTCCTCTGGGTTTGTAGGTGCATGGTCATCTATGGTCATCCATCCAAGGGACATCAGATGGCACTTAATTCTCACACTCCAGTATGCATAATTTTCTCCTATGAATAATGGAGGTCTGTTGGTGGCTAAACCTTCTTGTTGATCCATAGTGCTTTTTAAATAGGATCTACCTTCCAGTGGTTAAACTATAGTGAAGGAACCTACTCTGATACCAATTGTTGGATTATCCCACAATACTAGGGGGGGGAATCAATATTGTATTTTTCTTCCCAAAATAACAAAACAAACAATGAATCAAATAGGTTAAGACACAAATTTTATCGTGGAAACTTCAAAGAGAAAACCACCAATTCAAACTCATTAATAAGATGAATTTACAAAATTGCTTTATCTGCTTTGTACAGAAAGGATGCAACAACACCCTGGGTTTCTGTCTGCTACAATAGACAAGGATGCTCCAACACCATGGGTTTTTGCCTGCTACAACATACAAGGATGCTCCAACACCCTGGTTTTCTGCCTACTACAATAGACAAGGATGCTCCAACACCCTGGGTTTCTACCTCCTACAATAGACAAGGATGCTACAACACCCTTTGCAGACTTATAGTCTTCCCTAGCGCCACCCTGCCACCCTAGACTAATTTTTATCAGTCTGCTATTCACTTCTTGGACTCTGTCATTCACAATCACATAAGCAAGTTCTTTCATTCAATTATTCTGTCAATAAATACCTTCATGCTTCCTGCGGACGCATTTCTTCACCATTGCATCATTTCATTGATCACGCCTCTTCAAAAACACTTCTAGTCATGACTTTTTGCATTCTCCATCTCTGCAACCATCTTGAGTCATTGATTTTATTTTAGGCTTCTTCCTGACTGTAGATTTAAGATAGGATGCGGTATGCGGATTGCCAAACTGAGCGATTTCTCAAAATGTCTTTCTGCACTTAGCTTTATGCCTCAACTGTTCTGCACTGTTGATCTCCTTCAAGCTCTTCGTGATTGTTGATCTCCCAGACTAGGGATTGCCTAACTATGACATTTCTCAAAGTGTCTTTCTGCACTAATATTTCTACACTGTCGATATTTTATGGATTTCTTTCTGACCATCGATCTTTCGGATCGCGGTATGCAGAATGTAGGTTCTCAAAAACTCAAACGTTGCTTTCGCAATTCTCCGCCTTCCACCTTCTAATCTTTCCACACCGTCGATCTTTTACAGATGTATTTTTGATCATCGATCTTCCGGATCGCGAGATGTGGAATGCGGAACTGTGATATTTCCAACAGTCTTTTTGCAATTCTCTGCCTTCCACTTTTCACCTTTCGCTTTTTTCCTTCTGGACTTTGGGTTGTGTAAACCCATATTATTCTAGACCTTGATTTCTTGTCTTCCGCTTTCCACCTTCTGCTTTCTTATGAACCATTGATTTCTTTGCGGGTTCACTTATATCCGTTGATCTACGATCTAATGGGGATTTGTATATCTTCACCTTTCTTGTGCGGAAATCATTCCCCATCGTAGATTTCCTTGTGGATTCAAACCTACCGTTGAATTCCGCGTCGAGCCTCTGATGTTAACTCCCCTTCTAGTTGAATTAGCAGAATCATTTAAGACTGTTAGATATTGATCCACCCTGATCGACGGTGGATTCCAAATGCCTCTTTCAATCTTGTGAATTTGACACTTAGTCAAATTTCTATCTTCAGTACCTAAAGTATATTTTCTTCATTTTTGCAGTGTGATATTTTCCTTATCTAATCATCATAAGGAAAACCAAGACTAAGGATATAAATCCATTTGAACAGTGAACAAGACCATATCACCTTTAAGTCTTACTGTCAAACACACAACCTCTGGAAGGCATTTCAAAATGGCTTCTCAATCTCCTTTTCTAAGACTTAACCAATTTTCTTAATTTGGTCCAATTTGCCTAAAACATTGTTTTGGCAGGTCCATAACATTTCCTTCAGATTATTCCAAGACAATATGAAAGCATGGTTAGGTAGAAAAAACACCAATCTACAAGACCCTTATGTGTTACGGGAATTTACTTTAACCCATGATTTAGGGCAGGCATTTTTCTGATACCTTCTTAGACCAGTCTTGACTATTTATTCCATACTTGGTTAATTTTCTGATTTTCACCAATTTGACATATTTCTTGAGAATGATGTCATAATGCAACAATGATTTTAACTTCATGCCACATCCTCAACTATGCCATGCCATGCCATCATATCTTCCATATCATCATCCATTCCATGCCATGTAATCATATCTCATATCATCATCCATGCCATGTCATCACTGCCTTTGTCTTTCCCTGAGTTTGTCTTGCCATCGTATCCCATGCCACATCCTCAACTATGCGATGCCATGCCATCATATCTCTATTCATTATCCATGCCATGTCATCACTACCTTTGTCTGTCACTGAGTTTGTCCTGCCATCGTATTACTGAACTCCTTTGACATTAATGATGATCCATGTAATGGATCCTTTGTATTTTACTAATTTAATCATGCTACCATGTCTATTGGTTATTCCTTTGTCATTCGTGAACTCCTTTGACATCAATGACAACTATATTCTCAACACTTCCTTTCCTCAATTAACTTTAACTGAATGTTCACTGACTTGAACTTAAAGTGAATTGACTTGAACTGCATCTTAACTGACTTCAGCTGAATGTTAACTTACTTGAACTGAATGATATTTGACTTCAACTGAATGTTAACTTACTTGAAATGAATGTTAACCAATTTTAACTTATTTAAAATGAATGTGAATTAACTTGAAGTAAATATTAAATGAATGTGAATTGAACTCAATCTTTGACTGATTGTTGATCACTTAGTTAATAGTATAACTTAAGTGTCATTGTTGCTTCACTCTTAGTGCCATCCTTGTGTTAGATTTTTAACATTACGCTAGCAAAACATTAGGATCTTTAATTGAGAGAAAAACAAGCACATCAATCAAACACAAGAGACAATGAACACAATGTTTTTCTCGGGGAAACCATAAATGGAGAAAACCATGCAACTTCCTCAGAGATAGAATCAACACCAAAAGTAAAAGCCCAAAACAGTAAGATGATCTCCCGACAGAAGTAACCTCTTTCTTCCTTGCCCCAGTTCCTTTCTCTTCCTCAGCTATGCACTACAACTGAGTGTGAGTGAGTTTGTGTTAAATAGAGAGGCTAGCTCTCTATTTATACTAATTCCCGACTTGACTAAACCCAACTAGGGCCGACTTCACTAGGTGATTCTAATAACCCTGGTGCCCCGGAACTGCGGGGAATTTAACCCTTGATCAATAGGAGGGTTACCCATAATGACTTGACATGAATTATTTACATTATAGATCCTCCCGATAGGAACATCGGGGAATGACATGACACAAGTACATCCCAGAATAAACACCGGGTTACAATACATAAGAAATACAAGTGAATACATTTCGAATTTACAATTACATCAACACTCCCTCTTAACTAGGAAGGTATTCCCTTGACACAATTTATCAGCATAAGTCTTCTTCTTTGTTTCATCTGGATCATCGTCAAGTTCTCGTCATCTTCATCTTCAAGTCATCTTCATCATCAGATCTAGATCATCACTTGATCTGGATCATCATCACTGGATCTGGATCATCACTCGATCTAGATCATTAGCACTAGATCTGGATCATCACTCGATCTGGATCATCACTGGACATCATCACTGAATTTGGATCATCACTCCATCTAGATTATCATTGCTGGATCATCATCACTGAACCATAATCACAGATGCTATCTCATGATTCTTCTCGTCACAGGAAGTTCTACAGAGCCAGCCCTTTTTCATGCTGGTTGTAGGCCTAACCTCCATGTAGGTCTTGTTTAACGCTTATATCTGACACCAAGTCAGAATGGCCCACCCAGCACTTACATCTGACCATGAGAGGAACACATCCAACACCGTGTCAGAAAGGCATGCCCAACACTCACATCTAATCATGTAGGAACCAATCCTATAATCACATCAGAAAGGCCCAACACTCACATCCGATCATGAGGGAACACATCCCACAACCCTATCGGAAAGGATCAGCACTTATATTTATCCATGCAGGAACACATCCTGCAACCATGCTAAAAAGGATCTGCACTTACATCCACCCATGTGGGAACACATCCTGCAACCATGACGGAAGGGTTCTGCACTTACATCCACCCATGTGGGAACACATCCTGCAACCATGATGGAAGGGCTCTGCACTTACATCCACCCATGCGAGAACAAATCCTGCAACCATGATGAAAGGGATCTGCACTTACATTCACCCATGCGGGAACACATCCTGCAACCATGATGAAAGGGCTCTTCACTTACATCCACCCATGCAGGAACACATCCTGCAACCATGATGGAAGGGCTCTCAACCCTAGGTTTAGGGTTCTTGGTAACTAACCAGGTGCCTCCATTCTTCAAGAGAATGGCAACAACCCTTATATCTGATCAAGCGGGAACACATCCCTCAATCACATCAAAATGGCCATGCACTCACATCTGATCATGTGAGAACACATCTCACAGTCATATCAGAATGGCCCTTAGCCCTAGACCAAGTATTCCTGGTAACTGACCAGGCACCTCCATTCCAAGAATGGCAGTAGCCCTTATATATGATCATGTAGGAACCAATCCTACAGTCATATTAGAATGGCTTAGCACTCATATCTGACATGGAAGGAACCAATCCTCTCACCATGACAAAATGGCTCAGCTCTTACATCTGACCATGGAAGGAACCAATCCTCTCACCATGTTAGAATGGCTCACAGACTCATCACTTCCCCTTGGAAGGAACCTCGATCTGGAGAACACCAAGCTTCTCCCTGAAGTACTCAAACTTCACTCTGGCTAATGGTTTTGTCAACACATCAACTATTTGTTCATCCGTCGCAACATACTGGAGCTTCACTACTCCCCTCTGCACCATATCCCTGATATAGTGATACTTGATCTCGATATGCTTCGACTTGTCATGAAACACTAGATTCTCTGACAACTTTACGCAACTCTGGTTGTCACAATGTATACAAGTAGCATCCATTTGGAGATCAAATAAATCAGACAGTAGCTTCCTCAGCCATACTGCCTCACAACTAGCTGAACAAGCTGTGACATACTCTGCTTCAGCTGTACTCAGTGCCACACAAGATTGCTTCCTGTTAAACCAAGAGGTCACACCTGATCCCATACTGAAGCAACACCCTGAAGTGCTCTTCCTATCGAAGGCACTGCCTACCCAATCTGAATCAACATAACCCTCCAGGTTAATCTTCGGATTCGACTCATACTTGAGCCCATAATCAACTGTACCCTTTAGGTGCTTCAGAATATGCTTTGCAGCAATCAAGTGAACATGTCTCGGATCTATCAGGAATTGGCTCAAGGTGTTCACAGCAAAGCAAATATCTGGTCTTGTGTTCGTCAGGTATATCAACGACCCAATCATCTGATGACACATCATAGCATCAACTGTCTCTGATGAAGCATCACTCAATAGCTTCAGGTTCAATTCCACAGGTGTGGCCATAGCCTTGCAGTCCATCATCCCAAACCTCTTCAGGATCTCTACTGTATATTTCCCTTGTCCCAAGGAAATTCCATTTGCATTCTGCCACACCTCCATGCCTAGAAAATAATGCATCATACCCAAGTCCTTCATTTCGAACTCGGCAGCAAGCTTCCTCTTCATATCAACAATCAACCCATCCATACTTGTTACAAATAGATCATCTACATACAGTAGGAGCATCACTGGGTTTCCATCCTCAACCTTGTAGTAAAGGTTGGAATCTGCTTTACTCTTAGTAAAGCCCAAACTGGATAGAAAGCTATCAATTCTGCCATACCAAGTATTGGGTGCTTGTTTAAAACAGTACAGGGATTTATTCAATCTACATACATGAGACTCCCTGTCATGTGTCTCAAAACCGAGTGGTTACTCCACATACACTTCCTCTTCCACTACACCATTCAAGAAAGCAGTCTTGACATCCATCTGGTGTATCTTCCATTTCATCACTGCAAGCAGAGCAAGTACTGATCTTATGGAAGTGTATCTGGCTACAGGTGCAAAAGTTTCTTCATAGTCTATTCCTTCTTTCTGGGAGAAACCATGAGCAACGAATCTTGCTTTATATTTTTCTATGCTACCATCTATAGCATGCTTGATCTTGTAGCTCCATTTGGAAGTTACGACAGACTTCCCTTCTGGTCTTGGGACAACATCCCAAACATCATTCTTCATGATCGATTGATACTCTTCGATCATAGCATCCTTCCATTCTTTCCGTTCTACCGCTTCTTCACATGGTAATGCTACATACCCGGAGCAGGATCTAGTCCTCTTTCTTTCTCTGTGACTCTCTTCTAGAGCCCCATATCTTTCCACACCTTGGATAGATTCTCGTACCCAAGCAGGTTTCCTCTTATGAGGATTCTTCTCCTAAGGTGGATCTACAGGTCTTTGTGGTTCTTCAAATTCTCGATCTTCTTCTTGAGTTTCTTTGTTCATGGTTGTATCATGAATTCTGGGTGCTTCTGCTTCTTCAGATTCTTTAGCAGGTTTCTTTCTAGATTTGTTGTAGGCTGTGTCTTCATCAAATGTCACATCCGTGCTGATGTCGATCTTCTTGAATCCTGGGAAGTATATTTTGTAAGCCTTCTAGCTTTTATAGTATCCCACAAATATACCCTTCTTTCCTGAAGGATCTAATTTTGTCCTCTTCTCTTTTGGAATGTTTATGTACACTGGACAGCCGAATATTCTAAGATGGCTGACTTCTAGTTTCTTGCCAGAGAAGACTTATTTAGGAGTCTTGTTCTCGAGTACTCTGTGTGGAGTATGGTTCTGTACATACACCGTTGTTCTAATAGCTTCTTCCCATAGATGCATAGGAAGATCTTGATCATGAAGCATTGCTCTTGCAGTTTCCATGATAGTTCTATTCTTCCTTTCTGCAATCCCATCCTATTGTGGATTATGAGGAGTGGACAAATCCCTCTTAATCCCTGAGTCTTTTCATAACTCTTTGAATTCATTTGATGTGAATTCTCCGCCATTATCTGATCGAAAGGTCTTGATCTTCTTTTTAGTGTGGTTCTCGATCAAGGATTTGAATTCCTTGAATTTGCTGAAACTTCATCTTTGTTCTTCATGAAGTAAATCCATGTCTTCCTAGAAAAGTCATCAATAAAAGAAACATAGTGTACATACCCACTTAGAGAACTTGATGACATTGGATTGTATACATTGGAGTGGATGATTTCCAAGATTCCTTTTAATTTTCTCTCGCTACTTGGAAATGTCTTCTTTGTGTTCTTTCCTTTCGCACATCCTTTGAGAACTCCGTCATGTTTTGCTTGAATTTCTGGAAGACCTTCAACAGCTTTTCTTGCAAGTGGTAGTGCTCTGTAATGCACATGCGCAAGCCTTCTATGCCAAAGTTCATTTGGCTCTATTGTGTCATGGACCAAGGCTTGTTTTGGATGGCCCTTCAATTTGTACAATCCTCCTTCTTGTTCTCCAATGACGATTGCATCATCAATAGTCTTTCCTTTTGGCCACATGATGACTTGACCATCTATAAATGCAACCCTCATTCCTTTTGCATCTAATGTAGATATGGAGAGGAGGTTCTTCTTTAGTCCTGGTACAAACAGTAATTCCTTCATTGTCATAGACTTTCCAGAGTATAGCTTATAGGAGGATTCCCCACTACCTTTTATTGGATACTGGTAGTCATCTCCGAGCTTCACCTTATGAGGTGATTCATGTTTTGATAGTTTCATAAAGGATTCCTTGAATCTTGTCATATGCTTGGAAGCCCCACTGTCTATAAGCCAATCATTACTTCCATGAGTAATGTTTCCCATAAGAGCGGAAATCAAAACATATTCTTCATCACTTGAAGAATCTTCACTTTCATATCTGGTTCTCTTGGTGGAAGGTTCATCATCCACTGTCGCATGGGCATGATTTCTTCTCTTGTTTTCCTTCTTCTTATGAGAGTTAATCTTGTTTCTAGAACAATATTTTGCAAAGTGTCCTCTTTCATCACATGTATAGCATCTTAAATTAGATAATCCCTTTCTAATGTTATCTTTATGGTGAAAGGCCTTACCTCTGGGGTGATGAGAACTTCTTCTAGTTTTCTTGGAGTGAACTGTGAGAGCTTGATCTTCACTTCCCATCTTCTCTTCTCGAGCTACTATCCAAGATTCTTCTTGAGAGAATTCTTCCCATAGTCTGCTGAACTTGACTAACTTATTTCTAGAAAAGATTCCTTGAATAAAGGAGTCCCATGATCTAGGGAGACCATTCAAGGGAGACCATTCAAGGTGGTCATTACAATCTCTGCATTTTCCACTTCTTCATCTACTGCTTCTAGCTGTTCCTTGATCTGAGAGACTCTTGTGAAGTAAGACTAGATGGTCTCTGCATTCTGAATCTTCACATTCTTCAGTTGGTTTCTCAGAGTCATCTTCTGGTTTATGTTCTTCCCTTTGAAACAATTTGGTTAAGGCATCAAACATAGATTTAGGTGTCTTTAGGGAGGACACCTGTGGTATGAGGTGATTCTTGATTGAATCAACAATAATCCTCTTTTCCATAACCAATTTATTCTTATGTATGGCCTTTGCCTCATCTCCCTCTGGAACTGGAACCTCCTCACTGATATAGGAGTCCAACTCATTTTCTTCCAAGACCAGGGAGATCCTATACTTCCAGGCTCAGAAGTTATCAGCTCCCTCAAGCTTTTCATCAAGCTTGGTATGGTGAGACATCTTACCTGAGAACCTCAAATGGAAATATAAAAGGTTTAGATCTTACTAGGTCAAGATGTCAGATCTGAATTTGGAGTTGAAATTCTGTAGTGCTGGTTCAGGAGCAGATTAGGGTTTTTCTTTTCTGGAGTTTTGTCCAACCAAATTATTTGATTTTGATCCCTAACTACAATTTTTAGGAGGAGATCAATCCAGGCCTGGGATCACTAGAAAATTCCACTTCTGTGAAAAGCCCTAATTTTCGGCAGCAGTGTTGGGTCCAAAACTAAAAAACCTCAGAATGGGATTCTGCTTCGACAGAAATATGCACCCTAGGGAGGAGAGCTATTCCAACCTTCTTTTGCTGAAAAACTGTGGATAGAGATCCACAAAGTAGGAATCCCTAGTTCCCGCAACTACACAATGTCTTCTTCTCAGGTTAGCTCTGATACCATATTAGATTTTTAACATTAAGCTAGCATAACATTAGGATCTTTAACTGAGAGAACAACAAGCACAACAATCAATCACAAGAGACAATGAACACAATGTTTTTCCTTAGGGAAACCATAAATGGAGAAAACCCCACAACTTCCTCAGAGATAGAATCAACACCAAAAGTAAAACCCCAAAACAGTAAGATGATCTCCTGACAGCAGTAACCTCTTTCTTCCTTGCCCCAGTGTCTTTGTCTTCCTCAGCTATGCACTACAACTGAGTGTGAGTGAGTGTGTGTTAAATAGAGAGGCTAGCTCTATATTTATACTAATTCCTGACTTGACTAAACCCAACTAGGGCCGACTTCACTAGGTGAGTCCAATAACCCTAGTGCCCCGGAACTGCGGGGACTTTAACCCTTGATCAATAGGAGGGTTACCCACAATGACTTGACATGACTTGTTTACATTATAGATCCTCCTGATAGGAACATCGGGGCATGACATGACACAAGTACATCCCAGAATAAACATCGGGTTACAATACATAAGAAATACAAGTGAATACATTTCGAAGTTACAATTACATCAACACCATGCACAATTTCTATTATTAATTTTTCATGGATCTCTTTAGTTAAATGATGCATGCTGGTTGATGAATAGTAATATCTTATTTACTTAAATGATTACATTCATTAATAGTTGAATTGATGCTTTGGCTTGTTCGGTTAGGGTTTGACGAACATAAGGCAATGGGAGGTTGATTGTTTTGGGCCAGGCCTCAGTCGATGTGTAGACGGTTGGCCTTTGTCTCCTGTCAGGGATCAGGACTGGAAACTACATGATGATGGGCGTCATGACATTGGTACTGTACAATAGAGTAAAACTGACGGTGCATTGGTTTATTGGAGAAAAAGGGTAACCTGAACTCAGGTTAATCTTTCTTCCCTTGCCCTTTTCACTTGCTTCTTGTGGTTTTTATTGTTAGTTTTTTACCTTGGGTGGAGCTATGGGAGTCGAGGATCTGGTGGATTATTCCATAGACCCAATGGAGGAGGGTATTTTCAATATTGCATCCAGTAGTTTTCTTAGGGATGATGTGGAGGTTCCCAGCTGTTGGGAAGATGGTTTTCTCACGGCTTCCATGCCTGTAGTTGAGGTGGAGGGTTTCTCGCCGTCTTCTTTCCTCTCGTCGTTGTCGTCGGTAACATTGCCAGAGGACCTTTTCATGATCTCGGAGGTGCCAGAGGTGAGTGGGTTGGTGGGTGTTCTGGCAGTTTCCATGGGTTTGGAAGGTTTTCTAGAGGGGAGGACCTAGTTGTCGGCAAAATTTCTTTCTGGAGGCATAGGAGGGTCATAAGTTTTCTCGATGGTTTCTCTTGAGAGAAGGGAGGTGAGATCGGAGGAGGCGGTGGGAGTGACAATGCTCCAGGGAATGGTGAATTCCAGGGGTGGATCGAGTACACCTCGACAAGGAGGATCACAGGCTGGTCATAATATCCCTAAAGGACAGAAGGATAGCAAGGCTGCAGCCAAAAGGAGGAAATCCTGGGTCAAAAAGAGGAAAATGGCGGTTTCATATGTGCTTGGGGGGGATGTTGGGTGGAACATATTGAGCACATGGATAATATCTCTATGGTAGGGTGGATTATTGGGAAAAAATGTTCATTATTGGAGGTGGAGAAATGGGCAGAAGCTTGCTGGATGGAAGCCCTAGGGGAGGCCTCTGAGTTGGAGGGCCTCACCCGCGAGTGGTTTTCCTTCGATTTTACGCGTTCTCAGCATGTGAAATGGGTCTTGGGTAGGAATTGGTCCATGGAACAATTCCCTGTGTTGTTAAAACCTTGGATCCCATCCTTTTATTCCAGTAGGGAATGGGTGGATGTGGTGCCATTGTGGGTTCGAATTCCAGGGATTCCGAGGCAGTGTTGGACTGAGGAGCATTTCAACATTATTGGAAATATCTTGGGGTCTTTTCTGGAAGCTGATTTATCTTACAAAGTTACTAAGTAGCGTCGGGTGGCTAGGATTTTGGTAAATATCAATATTCGAGAGGGTCTGGCTTAAGAGATTTCCTTATCCTAGGGTGAGACACATTTCATGCAGATCTTGGACTATGAGAATGTCTCGTTTAGGTGCAGATGGTGCCACACCTATGGACATCCAGCGGTGGACTGTATTTTGGGGTTGCGCTTGATTAATGGACGGGGAAAACAGAGAGAAACCAGAGGATATGGAACACAAAATGGGGGACTTGTTTCGTCGCCTCATGGACCTGCAGGGACTCATAAGTATGTTGTGGAACTAGTCATGGAAGTGGTGGAGGAAGCTCCGACCTCCTTGCCTATGGTGAATGTAAACAGCTCGGTGGGTACAATAGTCCAAGGGGTTTCCCCATCAGGTACCTCTTCTTTCACCCTTGCTCCATCCATAAATTTATTTACTAGCTATTTAAATTTTAATGGTATGGAATGGATGGGGAACAAACTGAAAAATTTATCTTTAACTCAACATCCTATAGTGGTTTCCACACCCGCCTCTCTTGCAAAGATTAAGGAACTCGACAATACTTTAGTCTTGGATCTTGGTGAGGATGGGACTCGGTCAACCCCTTCACCACAGGGGTCTTCAGAATATGGTTATTTTCTTAGGTCGTGCTCGAAGGCGGCCTCAAGGGATTTGGGAAAATCTTCCCATCCATCTTCTCGTGGGAGAGGCAGAACATCCTTCCTGGAAAAAGCTCAGTCTCGAGCTCGGAAGGATCTACAAGAAGGTAAACAATAGTCCATTGAACGAGCACTTAGAGAAGTGCACGCCCAAAAGAATGGTCGACGATGAAGATTATTTCTTTTAACTGTCGGGGTCTGGATGGTCCCCTTAAAAGATCAATGCTCAAGAGGGTGGTAGATCTGGAACACCCTGATGTTATTATGCTTCAAGAAACTTTAGGGTTAGGTGATGTGGTAAAAAGCAAGCTGGAAAGTTGGTTCTTGGGGTGGATTTTCGAGACTTTGGTTGTACGAGGCCACTCTGGGGGTATTTCCTTGGGCTGGAATGCATGTTTTGTGAAGATGATGAATATTTTGGGTATGGAGTCTATAATTGGGATGAACTTTCAGGATCTAGATTACTTGGAGCCTGCAGATGTCTTCAATGTTTATGGACCATACCTAAACATAATCCCTTTCTGGGATTCTTTGTTTACTAATTCCATTTTGGGAGGTGATATGGTGGTCATTGGGGGGGGATCTAAACTTTTCACTCAGGAAGGCCGAGGTGTGGGTGCCAAGTGCTCGGAAATATTTGTTGACTAAGTATTTCACTCATAAGCTTGTAGAAAAAAATTGGCTGGATATTGAACCTTTAAAGATAAGACCTACTTGGAAAAATAATAGATGTGGAGAGGGGAGAGTTGCTAAGAGGCTGGATCGTTTCTTGGTCATTGAAAAAATGGTGGACATGCATCACTCCATTCAAAAGTGAGTGGGGGCGGGGGACACTCTGATCATTTCTTGATTTTTCTAGAATTTAGGAATGGGCCTCAAAAAGCTCCCGGCCCTTTGAAATTTAACAAGACCTGGTTAAAGGATGACACTTTTAAACAACTGATCCACAGTATTTGGGTTCTTGCTGATCCAGAAATTAGGATCTCTGCAGCTTTCCAGTTTGATGGAAATTTACAGAACCCGAAGGCTCATATTAAAGGATGGGCAGCTGAAAAGAGACGCAGAGAATATTGTGAACTAAAGCTGATTGAAAAATAAATTTCTGAGACCTTGGAAAAGGAGGTGTTGGGGCCTGGAAATTCGCAGGAAACAACAGAAAGGGATTCTCCCCAGTCAATGTTCCCAACTAGCCTGTTGACTGTTTGGTATAGGGAATCCATCTGGTTTGCGGTCTGACTACCGTAGGTCAAGTAACAAAACAAAGGTTTTACCGGTTGCGGCCCGGTCCACCGAGTTTTTGTATTTTTGACTTAATGTATGAGATGCATATGCCTAATTAACCATCCAGGGTGATGAGGATGCGGGGAGCAGTCACAATGTGATGCACAGGTTCTTACCTCTCGTCTTAAGGCTCACATGCATCTAAATCACATGTGCAGAAATAAAATGAACTAACTATCTATCTATCTACCTATCCCCGGGGAGCCAGAATATGATTTATTTATGAGTAATGTGGATTATTCATGCATTATAAACATAAATTATACGTAGCTGATATTCTTATCTACAACACATGAAAGATTAAAGATATTTCAACAATCAGATAGCCAACTGTTTCATAAGCAGCATACATTACTCATGGTGACATTTCCACAAAATGAACCAGAAATCGTTTAAACAAGAACATAGGTTCAGAGAGTTAGAACGATCTCACGGTTAATGGACAAAAAATGTAAAAACAAAATAGTTCATATTTCAGTCATCCACAGCATAACATTTGGAAATTCCACCAATCTTTCTCCAACAGGAAAACCATCTTTCTTTATTGCAAAGAGAAATAGTTCTTCTTACAATATTGCTTTCTAGTCTAACTGGGAAAAAGCCCTTTTTCCCTCTAAGTCTATTACATTTATACAAAAGGGTGGAACCGTTGGGATGCCCAAAAGTACCTTTAAATTTATACAAAAGGGTGGAACCGTTGGGCTGCCCAAAAGTACCTTTTGGGCTTCCCAACTCTTTGCCTCCCAAAACTTTACTCTTCCTCAAAGATTTACAAAATCGTTACAAATTGCAAAAAAGTGACCACTCCTTTATGAGGAGGGTCCCACTTGGGCATCTAGAAACTTTTTCCATTTCGCAGCTTTAGAGGCAATTCCCTCAAATGCGCAGGGTTCCAAAAACTGAATGTTGATTTCAATTTTTTCAGCCTGGTTCTTTATAGCTTCCACTCTGGCAGCGCTCAACTGAAGCTGGTCTTCCAAAAGCTACACACTAACTGCTGAGTGGCCTACTTCGCTTCTCAGAATCTGTTCATCAATGGACTTAATGCATTGCATTCTTGCTTCTTCATCCTGATGTCTTTTCTGCAACATCTCCATAAATGAATCGTGGTCTGGGAAATCATCCAGCCTCTGCTCGGCCTCTACCTGGCGCCGGTTGTATGTGATGAGGACTCTTCTGAAAAATTCCGTGCAGGCTCCTTTCGTTTTCTTGACTGCTTTCTTGAAATCCTCTGCGGTGTTAATAGCAAATTCTATTAAGTTATAATCCCGCTTGAGGGCTTGTTTATCTTTTACTGGCAGCTCTGCTGGAGTTTCTTCATTGTTTTCCAGCCTCGCCATTCTTGCAGTCAAGACCTCGAGGACATCCTGAGATCTGTCCACAAAGTAAGATGCAGTTTCCAAGATCTCTTCCAATCGGCCGTCGATCTACAGCACTCTACATCTCTCCTCTTCAACAGCAGTCTGTAGCTGCAGCATCCTAGCTTTTTGGGCCAAGACATGCTCTTTGAATGGTTGGAGGTTAACCTGCTGTTCTCTTGCTTCCTCCAGAGCAGTGGTCAGAGAAGAAATCTGCTCTTGATGTTTCTCTCTCTGTTCTTGGGAGTGTAGCTCACTAGCCTGGAATATGATCTTTTGCTGCTCCTCTATTTCTTCTACCTTTTCCAGCAGCCGATATTTCTCTGCCTTCAGCTCTCATTAGAGAGAATTTGAGGTCAAAAATGGGCCTCCTAAGAGATGTACTACAAAAAT
Organism: Pseudotsuga menziesii; assembly: GCA_001517045.1. Taxonomy (NCBI): domain Eukaryota; kingdom Viridiplantae; phylum Streptophyta; class Pinopsida; order Pinales; family Pinaceae; genus Pseudotsuga; species Pseudotsuga menziesii. Next base: position 441,026 of record LPNX011166302.1, read on the forward strand.
ATAAGATATATTAAAATATTATGAGTTAGGGGTTTTATGGGGTAGGTATATATGACAACTCACCTCCTACACTACTTTTTATGCACAATATAAATAACCATGGTTGAGTTACTTTTCTAAATTGACTATAAATAAAATTAATAAAATAACTCTACAATGATGTGACTAATATTCATTGTAAATTTCCAACAAATTATTGTCCTTTAGCATTTATTTGTCTTGAACTTGTAAATAAAATTAAACAAAAATGAATTTAATTTATATGCATAACTAACATATTTTTTCATATAAATATCATTCATGAATTTAATTTATATGCATAACTAACATATTTTTTCATATAAATATCATTCATGAATTTAATTTATTTTAAAAGTACAAGATTTAATATATTAATTTGACATTATGAGATTAAATACAATAGAGTGAATATATAATTTAAAATTAAAAAACATGAAAATGACAATATATTATTTTATAAAAAAATGTGAAAATACATTTTTATTGATTATGAGTACTTTACTTGAAAATGACAATAATATTATTTTATGAGAAAGTGAATTGTGAGTACTTTACTTGAAAATAACAATAATATTATTTTATGAGAAAGTGTGAAATGACTTTTATTGTGAGTACTTCACTTTATGACTTAAAAGTAGTTGTACCACTACCTTGGTTAACTATGGGTTTTCATCCACCATAGAAAATGTGACAAATAAACATTCTTAACTCCTGCAATGCCACCTCAACCATGGGGGATGATGTCATCTACTAGAATGTAATTGGTTGATTTTTATAGTACATTTTGGTCCTTTTGAGGCCCATTTTTGACCTCAAATTCTCTCTAATGTGCTATTCATTCTGTACTTTCTCCAAGCATTCTTGGGTAGTTCCCATAACTTGTATTTCTCTTTGGAGGGCCTGTACTTCATCCCTTGAGGACTTCATTTCCCTTTGCATATCTTCATATTTTCTCTTAATCCTATTGCTTTCTTCTCTCTCTCTCCTCAATGTATCTTTCAACTGAGCAGAGGACTTCTTGGACTGCTCCAAGTCAGTGATTACCTTGTCCATGTTATCTTCTGAGGCGTGGAGTAGTGCAGTCCCGGCTCTCAGGGTGAGTCTTGGATCTTGGTCTGTTCCCAACATAACAGCCGTATCCATTATCATTTTTCCAGGCATATCTCCTACTTCAACTTTCCTTTCTATTCTCTTCATTATTCTCTTTGTTGCCCTATCATAATAGACAGTGTTGAAATCAGGGATTTCTTCTCCTTTTTTTTGAACAAAAGGAACTAGCTTGAGTGTGGAGACCACCGATGTGCTGGCAGCAGGCACTTGTGGGTTCTGAACTTCTAGGTTTTCCTTCTCTTGAGTCTGCCCTCCAGCTATCTCAGAAGCTGAATGTTCTGTTTAAGTCCGTGTCAGCTTCAACCTCTCTGCTTCCTGCTTTTGTAGCTCCGCATCGAGCTTTCTCTTCGCTTCTTCAGCTGCTTCTTCTGCTTCTTTAGCTGCTTCCTAGGCTTTCTCAACTGCTTCTTGGGCAGCTTTTCTTTTCCCTTCCTCTTCGCTGTGTAGCCACCCTGCAGCTTCCTGTGCCAATCTCTGGGCTTCCTCTTTTCTTCTCTTTGCTTCTTCCTCAGCCTTATCCTGTTCATCCCCCTTCCCACCTTTAGTGGTGATCTTTTTCTTAAATCTTCTCTTCAGTCCTGTCATGTTCGGGGCATTTCAGAAGACAGACTCTTCCCTATCAAAATGGTGGGTATACTCAAAATGCACCTTGTTCTCTTTACAATGTTCCGCAACTTTACCGTGGGAGTCGTTTCTGTGGTAGGGCATCTCGCCAAAGTGGAACCTCTGCAGCTCTTCTACGAATTCATCAGCTTGTTTCACCCTAGTGAACCTGTAACTTCCTAGTTTGAAGGGCAAGGGAGGATAAGCAGTCTTCTTATGTTCGAACAGAAATCTACCTATTCCATCCAAGAACACCTGTCTGACTGCCTCCTTTTGGATAATGTAATCAGTTGCGTATTTGGGCAGCAGGGAAGGGGCTCTTAATCCTCCAAACATCCTGAAGTACAGGCCATTTTCACTCAAGTAGTAATCTGCGTACTCTCCTATCACTTGCATGGCCTCCTCTGACATACAATCACACTCCTTTAGAAAAATGAGTGTGTATAGAGGCATAAGGAAGTGTTCACAGATTTCTCTGTAATGGCTATGATATTTATGTGCCCACAATGGTTTGTAAGCAGCATAGACAGGAATTCTTTCCCTGTCCCAAATGCACCTGAGACCAGGGAAAGTCTGGTTGCATAATATGCAGTATATCAATATGGAATTCATATATAATTCTGATCTCTTCTGGCTTACTCCTCCCAAAGCTGAAGCCAAGCAAGCGGAAAGACTGTTTGAGACAAGGTTGGCCCAGTTGAAAATTGTCCCCTGGGTTGCAACATAAAAAATGAAAGGTATCCATTCTAGTTTGAAAAACCTGCCATGAGCTCTTCCAAATATCCTCTTGAGCATCAAGGCTATGAATCTGTAGGGAGCTCTTAAACTTGCAGTATCATATTCTCCTGTTACTCTGGTCCTAAAATGTTTTCCAGTCAACATCAATCTTTTCATGGTTTCTACCAAGTCCATTCTTATGTTGTTTAACCAGTCATCAGATAAGAAAACTTGGGCTTCTGGAAAGTGGTAGGACAGGGCAACATATCAGGGGCTATATTCAGCATATCCCTGTTTGTTAACATCCTCCAGGATCATTGTTGTGACATCTGCCCGGGGTAGAATCCAACCGATTACTTTAGCGCACGGGAATAACTCAGGTCTGGTGGCGATCCTCATTAGTGAAGATCTTTCTATGTTTGCATACATGGACTCTTCTTCTAAGCCCATGTCGGGAACCTCTCTTCGGGAGATCAGTCTATAGATTTCCCCCCACTGGTATTCAGGTTCAACGCCTGAAATGCACTTTGTGTCCTCGTATATGTATTCTGTCTTAGTTACAACTTTTACTTCTGGCTCTTCCTCGACCACAGGGGCCTTCTTCTTTTGTCTCTTTGACATGGTGAGCTCTTCCTGCCATAAAATTGTAACATTAAGCCCTTTTGGCTGAGTGGTAAACCTGTATACATCAATGTATAGTGTGCGGTTTCTTCTATGTTTTAACATGAGAGCAATCAATTAATGAAGCAAGTATATGCATGTATAGACTAAAATGGCCTGACTGACAGAATTATTAAACCCAATGGGCAGTGTTCAGAGACTTTGTTTATATCTAGCATGATGGAAAACAAGTTATATACAGTAAAATGTACAATCTACCACTGCTGTAGGATAATAAACAATTCTATCAATCATATTCAAGACAGTAACAAATATACATTAATGTGCAACAAGTCTTGGCTCTCTGCGCATGCCATGGTCGTTTCGCTGTGCGGGAAAGACAGAAGCCATGCGGGTTTTATCAACAAGATGAGAGCAATGGTACACCCTCTTCCCCGACCCAGGTTTGACACTGATCACGAATTGGGTTGCGCGGGATTGCGTAGGAAAAAATGGCTAGGGTTCGAGGATACTGGTAATATGAAAACCTCAACAAGAAGGGGGCAACCACCCAATGCTGCAGAAGAACCACAAAACCCTCCCCCTACAAACCTATCATCATGCACAGGGTGGCTTCGTGCAGACGGCATAACGGCCGCCTGCACCAAAGCCCCATCTACTACACGCGAGGCTGCAAATGGAAAGCCACAGGAAAAATACTACGCCGAGGTTAAAATGCCCCACCCCACGGTCAAAAATACCATAAGAAAATTCCCAATATATAGACGCAATCACGCAGTAAATAACCTAACCATGGTAAAAACGTCCGCACTACTAGTTATGCTATAAACCCCTCACTATATACACATGAAAACGGGGTCGAGTAAACAGCCGGGAAAACAAACCATTGTAGCATGCATAACCATCAAACATTCAACAGAACGGGAAAGGAAAACGGAGCCTACCTGGTCACTGATGTGTAACCGTCGCGTATGGCGGGATGATGACAGTTGGGCTTCCACAGTTGCCACCTGGGCACGGGTACCAGCAATAGGGTCCAAACAAGCTCGAGCACTCGACAGCACGACAATGATAGCGCACGGCGGTCAAAACAACAATAGAATAATCCAACATCTCGACCCCGTTTATATACACACAGCCAAACTTCCGCGGTGGGTAAAAGATCGGATGACGGACCACTTTTGGGCCGGAAGTTGAAAGAAAACTTCCTTCCACAACAGTGGACGACCAGAGTGTTAATCCATCCGCGGAAATATGTATGGCAAGAAAAACTAAAAGATCGGACGTCGGAGACAAAACTAATCGGAAGGTTTAAAGCATGCATTCTTCCGCAACGACGGACGACCAAAGTGCCAAGCCATCCGCAACGTCGGGACTTAAACCGGAAGTGGAACACTTTTGGATCAGAAGCTGAAACGTATTTATTTCCGTAACGGAGGACACTCATGACTCAAAAAACACTAAAGGGTTGATCGAAAGAGGAAGCATTTTTCCTTGCGAAACGGCGGCAGACAGAAATGATAAAAGGTTTCTATGCAACCAAAGTTCAGCCGAGGTAAAAACAAATGGATCGGAAAGAAAGTCGAAAACCAAACCACAGATTCATCCGCAACGGCGGAAGCTAAACGCCAACACCTTCTGCAGTAGCGAAGAAAGAAAATATAAAAGTTTTGATGTAAAACCCAAAAGTCAGCCGAGTGGGAAATGAAATGTTTAAGCAATGATTGGGAGCGAAAGTGGTTTGCCGTCCGAAATGGCGGAGAAAGAAAGGACAAATCCTTCTGACGTAAATCAAAAAATCACCTGATGAGAAAACCAATAGATCGGAAATAAAATCAAAGACAAAACCAAATATCCATCCGCAACGGAGGAAGACCAAACAAAGAACTTCCGATGCAAAACCAAAAGGCAGCCGATTAAAACCAATGTATCGGAAAGAAAGTCAAAATCACGACTTGCTATTTTTCTGCAACGGCAGAGAAAGAAAAGACAAATTCTTCCGATTCAAACCGAAAAACCAGCGGATTAGACCAACATATCGGGAGAAAATTTGAAGTTAAGACTCACTATTCTGGCGCAACGGCGGAAGCTTTAACCAAACAGGCCCCCGATTCGAACAAGCTGAAAGTGCATCCAAAGGCATCGATAAAGTCTGATCAAATATTAGATTTCTTTAGCATCAGAGGAGGAATTAAAACAAGCAGTAGATCAACCCAAGTCTTAGAAAAGTCCTTTTGAAAAGTTCTTAGACCAAATCAAAGAAGAAAAACAAACTAATATAAGCAAAGGAGGGTCCTAAAAATTTTCAGAATTTTGGGAAATTGTTGCAGCTGCAAAAGGAGGGAGGGGGTATGTTGACCCAAGCTGAAAAAGAGGCTTTATTTTGCTTGGAGGAGAGAAGGAACACTATTCTCCTCGAGAGGGAGGATACTTGGAGATTAAAGAGCAGGGCCATCTGGTTGGAATGTGGCGATGATAATACAAATTTTTTCATGCATATGCCAAAGGAAGAAAATCTACAAACACCATCTGGTGCTTGGAAGATGAACGAGGAAGTCATCATGAAACATTTGAAGGTATGGCAAGGACTGGGGTAGAACACTTTCAGAATTTATTTTGAGCCCTTGCTCAGGTGACTATTGCAGAGATCATGCATATTGCCCAACTTTTTCGTCATTTTGTGGAGGAGGAGGAAAATTTGGCATTGATGGAAAAGGTTACTGAAGAGGAAATTAAGGTGGCCATTAACAATTTTCAGAAGGAAAAGAGTCCAGGACCTGATGGGTGGACCATTGAGTTTATCATTGATCTCTTTGATCTCTTGGGGGGGGACCTTCTTAAGGTGGTGGAGGATACTAGGATCTCTAGTAGGATCCCTGCTAGTTTTAACTCGAATTTAATAGCCTTGATCCCAAAGGTTGACAATCCTCGGTTCTTGAATGATTTGAGGCCCATTTCACTTTGTAACTGTGTATACAAAGTGGTCTCAAAAGTGATTGCTAGAATATTGAAGGGTATTCTTTCAGAACATATTTCGGCCAAACAATTTGGGTTTCTGGAGGGAAGACAGATTCATGAGGCTATCGGGGTTGCTCAGGAAGGACTACATAGTATGAAAACCAGAAATATCAAAGGGGCCATTCTCAAGATCGATCTTTCCAAAGCATATGATAAGGTAAGATGGTTATATATTCGTATGCTCTTAACTCACCTTGGTTTTGGGATTTATTTTATTAGGTGGATCATGAGTTGTATGACTACTGTGTCCTTTTCGGTACTCATTAATGGATTTGCTTCACCTTTTCTCCATGCGGAGAGAGGTCTTTGCCAGGCATGCCCACTTTCCCCCCTTTTTTTTCTTCTGGTGGCGAAAGGTCTGAGTAGATTACTTAGGGAGGCTCGTCGGATGGGAAATTTGAATGGTATCCATATCTCTCAGCACCTACAGATTACGCATCTACTGTTTGTGGATGATGTTTTAATTTTCTGTTCTGGAACTATTTGTGATGTGGATACTATCTCAGACTTATTGGCTCTTTTTACTACCGCTACTGGAATGGAAATCAACGTGGGGAAATCCACTCTATCGGCTCACAAGTTGGGAGTTGTTGAGTAGTGACATATCTCATGTACTTTCCCTTTCAGATAGGAGGCTTTGGAAGACAGACTGAAATATCTTGGCTTCTTCTTAAAACCAAACAACTATCTTAAGAAGGATTGGAATGGTTGCTGGAGAAACTGGAAAAGCGTTTAAAATCCCAGAGCCACAAATGGCTCTCCAGAGCTAGCAGATTGGTTTTGGTAAAAGATGTTCTTGAAGAAATTCCAGTTTATTTGATGTCTCTTGCTTGGATACCAAAAGGAATTCTGGAGGAGGCCTGAAGGATTTGTTTTCGGTTTCTCTAGAATGGAAATAAGGAGGTTCAGGTGACCCCATGGGTCACATGGGAGAATATTGCTGTGCCCAAAGGTATGGGAGGGTGGGGTCTCAAAAACATCTTCCTATTTACTAAAGCCCTAGCTGCAAAGGGTGGGTGGCATTTCATGAATGTGAAAAATTTGTGGACTAGAGTGGTGGTAGAGAAGTACATAGCTCCAGATTTTGTGAAGGATTGGATTAGAAGATACAATAAATCTCATATGGGTGGTTCGGTCATATGGAAGGTGGTTGCAAAATATTTTTATTTCATTGAAGATAGTTTAGCTTGGAATATCAGAAGTGGGAGGAAGATGAGGGTTGGGGAGGATCCCTGGGTAGGTTGCAATCAACAACATAGACTTTCTGAAAATCTGGTGGAGTCTTTAAGACAAAGAGATATCTTTTATCTCTTTCAACTGTATGCTTCGGTGTAGGTCAACAGATGGACTCAACCCTGGTTGCCATCAAGCACTTTTCAGTTACCAAAACAAGAGGAGGAGGAACTAGCCGGATTTGTTGGAATACTGAACCTATCCCATGTTCAACTGCGGGATAGAGATGATGAGCTCATTTGGGACTTGGCTCTAGGGGGAAAATATACTCCTAAGGAGGGATACTTAAAACTCAGTGCTTTTGGGTTTGAGAGAGGACTGGTCTAGTGGTGGAAGATTCATAGCCCCCCCAAAACAAGGCTTTTTATGTGGTGTGTTCTATAAAATAAGGTTCCATGCTAGGATAATCTACAAAAGAGAGGTTTTCAAGGCCCGAGGTTGTGTGCTTTATGCAGGGAAGAAGGGGAATATGTGGTACATCTTTTTTTAAATTGCCCATACTGTCAGGAGGTATGGAACGAATGTGTGAATATCTTGGGGTTAGGACCAGACTGTAGATGAGAAGGGGCTTTGGTACTCTTAGCCTGGGAAAATTGGAGGAGGTCTGAAAAGGTGGATGTGATGAAAGATCTTCCCTTGTTGGTAAATTGGGGAGTTTGGTTGGCCAGCAACAACATTTTTTTTAATGATAAATTTTGTACTCCAGCTATATCTGCAAGCTTGTCCTGTTGGATTGTTCATGCTTTCCCTCCTCACATCAGGGTGAAAAAGCAAAGGGAAGTTTTGGCATTAAATATTGATAGAACTTCTCCCTGGGGTTTCTTTGATGGAGCTTCACAAAACAACATTTGTGGGGGTGGAGTGATTCTGTATCTAGCTGAAAATCATTCTTTTGAACTGATAGCAGGATCGGGGGAGGGTAGTAACAATTATGCAGAACTCCTCAGTTTAAAACTTCTACTCATTTATGCAGCAGCGAAGGGGTGTAGAACCTTAAATATTTTTGGTGATTTGCTAAATGTGATAAATTGGATCAAGAGGATTCAACATTGCAAAGACTTAAGGCTTGAGAACATTTTGTTATCTATCTTGACAGTCATAGACACTTTTGAATATTTCTCATGTGAACATGTTTACAGGGAAAACAACTGCGAAGTGGACTTGGCCTCGAAGGGGGGGCTCCAGCTGGCTATGGGCCTGTGGAAGATTAAGGAACGATTAGATCATACCGTCTATGTATTTTTCCATCGGCCTTTTATTAATATGGAAGAACAACATTAAATTTTTATATGGTAAACAATATCCTTTCAGATGTCTTTTGCTCATTTTTACTGAACTTTAGGGCAGGTTTTTTATGATGAGGGAAGACTGGTCCTTTGGTTGTTGACAGACTTCATTATGCTGGCAGCGGATTTAGTTTTTGGGACAGATTTCAGTTTAATTGCAATTACTGGAACTGAGACTCTTTGTGTGGGTCTCTTATGGACAAATTTCAAAACCTCCGCGACTTTAATTTTTTTTGTTGGTTAATAGTTGATGACTAAATGCTTCAGTTTATTTTTGTATGCAATGAGTCTGATTATAACAGCTCATACTTTGGTGATATTTCTTTTTTACTCATATATGCAGAAATGTAATTTTGTTCACTCTTCGGAAGATATAAAATTACGCTTTTTTTCCAAGGAAAAAAAAAGAGTTCAATTGATGCTTTGGATGAGGCACTGATTGAGACATTCATATTTGATTGAATCTTTATAACTTGAGTTCACTCAGACATTTGCATGGGAAATTCGAATTTCTCTTTCTCTATGCTTTATCTCATTATCATTAATTAATTAATGCATGGTCCAATATGTGTTTTACTTATCCATCTTATCATATCATACTCAGAAGAATCATTCCATACATACTAATGATCATATATATTACACTGGGCCATATACTCATATGCTAAAGTAATTCACTCTAGGGGTAGCTAAGCCCTAAATGAGACATATCAATATCTCACATAGTATAACCACATGACTTGATACAACACAAGCCCATATCCATAATTGGAGATCAATTCTCATAGGGTACTGTTTATGAGAATCATTGACTTGATACAACACAAGTCTATACTTGATACAACAAAAGTCTACAGTATTGATATAACACAAGACCAGTCTTGATACAATACAAGACTCCAATCTTTATACAACACAAGATTCTAATTTTCATACAACACAATATTCTAATATTGATATAACATAAGATCATAGTACATGCATGCCACATCAATACATGAGGATATAGATAGGACATGATACAACACAATGTCCTAAATTGATACCACACAAGTCCCTAACTTTATACAACAAAAGTATTTGATTATGACTCCTGATGTTGTACAAATTACATATTTCTACCTTGATATGAGGTCATACTTTCTATGCTAATTTAACTAAACTGCATCCTCAAATTTTCTATGAAACTGACATGTCATCAAAGAGTGTTCATATTCATCATGTGTGAGAAAGCTTACCAACTAATTTTCATCAAGGATTTCAACTTCTGGACCTAATTCTTCAACCTTTTCATCATTTCATTCATCAATTTCATCATCTACAGTGTTTTGTAGTGGAGGTTGAATTTTTTGGTCTTCATTTTCTCTCCTTTCTCTTCAAAAAAGCTGTGGATTTCTATTAGGCCTCTCTTGTGCAGGTCTATTTTGAGTTTTTTTATCAACCTTTAGTTTGTTTAACTTTGAATTTAAATATTTAATCATTTTTTTCATTTCATTAATCTTGTGATCTCGTTACTTTGGATCAGAGGTTGAAGGTCCAACTTCATTTTTTTGTTTTATTATATCAATTTCCTACTACTAAGGCTTGGCTCTAAGCATACCAAATTCCATAATATTAGATTATACTTCCAAGTTAGATTCTTACATATTTACAAGTGTGACAACCCTTATTTCTCTCAGCAATAGAGAAAAATATGCATCGAATGCATTGGAAAAAGTGAGTTTGGCATATGTTTCTGTGGGTTTAATTTCAACAGGAATTTAGTTGTACATTTTATTGAATATTTTACCAAAATCATTTATAGACTCCTCAGTTTTTCTTTTTACTTCCCCAAATGATGTAATATAGTAAACACAATCCTTTTTACCCCCCCCCCCCNAACTTCTCCATCCTAAATTTGTATTGAAATTCCCATCCAAACATATTCATTTTCTATATTATGGTTATCAGGATAACATAATTGGAAGGAATATTCTGAAACCACTTCCTAACTTCTCCATCCAGACTTTGTACAAAAAATCTCATCCAAAAATCTTCATTTTATATGTTCTAGTTATCAAGATAACTGTAATAAGCATTGAGATGTTATTCTGCAGTAACTTCCCCCTACCCATTGAACCTATGGAGGTACTTTAGATAGTCACCACCAGGAAAGGAATTCAAAGGTTGTGAAAACACTAAAGAGGCATACTTGGAAACCATAATGAAATCCATCCTATTGTGAGGTTGAGCAATAATTATTGATATAGTCAAAGTCTATGAAAAATATGGTGCTTTAACTTTAAATTGGCCAGTAGGGAATTTAATGGTGAGAGGTGTATATAGTGACGAGGCATGTGTCAAAGATTTATGAAATTCAAACTGCTTAGACTTAAGTATTTCTTGTTTCACTTCTCTTGATGATAGGGGATTTGTATAAACTTTGAAAGTAGCAGTTTCAATTTCATGATCAAAGATTTCAATTTTAGGAATAGAAATAGAAGGAACGGGTCTCATTTATTCTTATACTGAAGGTAGCAATTCACCTAAGGGAACACCAAAACTGATTTCTTGACCTAATTTATCTTTCACAAAGGAGGTAGATGTAATTGAATATGTATATGTTGATCTCTAACGAGCTCTAGATTCTCTGATATTTTATTCTTGATCAATCTGGGCTAGAAACAGAGGAGAATATGGGTCTCCTCGAGTATCAGTCTTTCTTGAATCCAGAATCACACAATAACATTACCAGGTGAAAATTGTAGTCACTAGCTCTTTTTTTGACTACTATTCACCTCAAAAATTAGATCTAATCAATTGAAATATCCCAGGGAAGATAACTTCGTCACTTCGCTTCTCGGTAACAGAGCCATAAAATGTTATCCCTAAGGTCTGCATTGGATTCCTACAAGGAAAATATAAGGCACTTAGACATAAAGGTTGAAAGCATTTAGCTATATATTTGAGTGGTTAAATAAATATCTAGCAAAATAGGGTCTACGTGCGGTATTTGAACAATACATAAAGAACAGTAATAAGCTATGGATTATAAGGCTTTAAGACCATGAAATAGATGTGACTCCAAGTATAAAGACAAAGTTGGGATGCAAACATATTAAAAGGTAAAATACATGTTCCTCATATTCACGTAATATTCCATCATATAACAACATTATAATCAAGAAGCCTAAATGAAAATAGAGTAAATATCACAGGCAATAGACATTCACAATGTAAATGATATTATTTCTTCAATTAATTAATTATGCAGCGCATTAAAATTTATGTAATTAGATAGAAAATCAACAACAAACATATGAGAGGCATAACTAGTTCATAGTTCAAATGATCTTAAACATTCATATATAACTGTATTCAAAATAGGATTTCAAAACTGAACCCCTCTATCTTACTGAGTTTCAACAACATATAGATTCTTACACAATTCCATCTAGATCCTACTTTAGATATTTTATGATCATCTATTTGATAAAAATATATTTTCAAACTAAAATAGATTATTCAAATCAATAAACAATTTTAAGATCCTATTATTAAGGTACACATCAACTAACTAGATTAACACAATTGAATCAAGTCTAGGATACTTATTAAATGTCTGAATTTTCAAAATACAAAATATACAAAATAACTTCTAGCCGATACTTTATACAAATTCAGAAAATATTAATGATAAGTCTAAATATCAAAATGTTGAAATAAAAGTTCTACATCGCTCCTTCCTATGACTGTAAAAAATTGAACAATCCAAACTGCAACCTGCACACTCTGAACCTACCTCCAACTAGTTTATGGAGCACGGTTCTGCATAGTTTCTTGGAAGACATGAGTGCCAAGATCTGTTATAATTCATAGTCTCTCATTACTTTCCATCTTCTTTTTCCTCTGCTGGAGGCATTCCTCCATCTAGTACTTCCTCTTTCTGAGCATCTTAGAATTTATATTTCTCAACTTTCAAGTAAACCCACATAATCTAGTTAACTTGATGATAAACCTGGTCCTCTTTTCACTAGCCTTGTTTGCTTTACATTGTAACAATTCATTATCATGCTTAACCTCTTTAACCAGAACTTTGATATTTTAATTTTCTTTCTGAGTTTTTGATTAATTTAATGTTCATCATTTTCAGGCTGGGCAAGATAACCTCTTATGGTGCTTTGGTTTGTGCTACTAGACTTTCCACTTCATGCTCTTCATTAGTAACAATGATCCATGCAAGGCATCCTCTATTCTTCTTCTAAGGCAGTAGGAACAAAGGGCTTATTATTTGGTGAACAAGGGATAAAATTAATAGTTTCTTCTAAACCATCCAAAAACTGAGCCACTTTCTTCTCTTTCGCCATTGATTATCCTCACTCCCCATAAAAAACTAGGTATGGACCACGTCATTTTCTTTGTTCATCTTCGAACTATGTTTTGTGTGTGTAGAACCGAGAATTATGGTCTTACCACTATGCCTCTTAGGCCTCTCTATAGTTTCCTTTGGGGGAGTTTCAAGGTCGATGGACTTGTTTTCCTTTGTAGTAGTATTAAAATGGATTTATAGTTAAGAATGAATTTATTAGTTTCCCTAATATGTGGTCCTCTGAGTGGATAAGGTCTACGATTGACCTGTTTATTTTTCTGGTTCTTGGCCTCAAGTTTGCTCCTTGCAAAATTATGTACATGCCCTAACTCCTATAGAATTGAAATTTTAGGAACTGGTTGTTTCAAATCCCCTCTGATCCTTCGATTCAACACTCTATTTTCTTCATTCTTAAGATCTTCTTTAATCGACTTCGGGATAGGGTTTTCTAGCTCTTCCTGTGAGGAAAAATACAATTTCTTGTTCATAGGATTTTTAGGTTCTACATTCAGCTTACATTTATTAGTTACCTGGTCCCTACTTTCCTTCTTTACACTTGGCTATGTGGAAGATATCTCAACTTCAATAGTTTCAAATATTTCTGTAGGTTTTGTCTTAATAGAAGAGATATCGACAATCCTGTGTCGGAGTGATATATTCTCTAGGGTTACAAATACATAGGACAAAATAAATTGTTCCCATTAATGGATAAATTTTCCTTAATCTTACAGTATCAACAACTTAATGAGGGCTTTATGATAGACACTATGTTGACTATTTTAAAAATTCCTTTCCCTAGTCGCCATTTTTGACAAAGTTCTGAAGAAATAAAAAGGTAAATTCATTAATGAAACCCCATATAAGTGCATAATAAAATGCATATGATAGAGGTGGAATTTGGCATACCTCCCTTCTCCCATTATATATCTCTATACTAGTTTCAGAAGATGATTGTATTTAATGTTCAACTAGGTCCATGGTATTCCTTTGTGCCAATTTGGATTCTGGTAGTTTTCTTGTAGGAAATGGTTGCACTCTGGAGCACTAATACCTTGCAATTTAAAATACCATCCTCCCTCTTGTGGTAACTCACATGTGATGGCTATGGAATTATGTAAAACTAGAAATCCCAGGTATCCCACTGTGATATTCTTACCATCAAAATTTTATGCGAAATATTGGGCCACTAAGGTGTCATGCCCCTTTAATCTTTCACAAAAGTGGAACTATCTCACTTGTATAAACTTAAGGCCAAACTTAGGGTAAGCTTATAATAATTCAACCCCAATGGGCTCATATCTTTACCAGATGTCCACTCCTTCTCAATGACATGTTCAACATTGCGATAAAGAAAACAAAGTATTAAGAGTACGTTCAACTATTCACCAGAGCATACACTAACTTGAGCATCACAATGGATGACTAGTAATATCATCCTTCTAGATTATAGTGGCTTATTATGAAATTGTAGGTGTTGTTTCATTTCATAGCTGTGGTAAATTAAAAAAATGAAACTTCCACATAACTTCATTATTGCGCATAATCTTTACATAATTTGCTTTCAAAACTTGAAAATATTGGAGGTGGATTTGGTTATGAATGCTCTGACAGTTCTATAGTGTACGAATCTAGTTTTGTAGTGTTGCACTTGCAGTTTGGTAGCGAAGCTGAAAAAAAATTCTGCAACGCTGCTCTCTCAAGGAAATTTTGTCCCCAAGACCGAATTTCTCTTTTCAAGTGCAAATATTTAAACCAAGGAGTAGTACATGCAAGACTAACAACAAATCCTATGCAAATATTGTGCCATATCACCATGCTTTACTAGCTAATAATCAAATTGAAAACATAAACATAGAATCAACATAAAATCATAGAGAAGAACATCGAGGGTAAATGTTTGTGTTAGGTAACAACTGTTGAGGTAACCTTAAGATAATTTTTAATTTCATGGTCTCAAGTTCAAAAAAGTAGACAATCCTAGGTGTAGACCTAGGTACTAACACATCCCTTGTTGGTCAAGGAAAAATTGTACAAAGTGGTAGCTTGTTGCCATGTTTTAATGACAGATTATTGAATAAACAAAATCTAGTTTTGTTCCAACCTTAGTGTATTTACTTAGGCATGGTTCTAGGAGATTCCTCATGTTTGGAACACAAAATGGAATTACTAGGGACCCTTGCATGTATTTTCTATAGCCTGCCAATTTTTGATGACGTTGTTAGGGACGTGCTAAAATTGTATTAGGAGTAGTTTGATTTTGTTTGTAGAAATATAGCTTGCATGCATCCATAATATTTATATGTATCAAACCCCCATGCTTGTGATGCATGTTGATGCAAGAACTCATGGCCAACAATATTCTAAAGAAATTATTGAAGAAAGGATGATGAATTGCTACAAATATTGTCTCAAATCCATGTTGTAAAACAAGAGCTACAAATAGATATAGGTTTGCATCCCAATAAGCCATAAAATAAGGGATTCATTGAAAAATTCCACAAGAAGATTTTTTTCTCAACCATCTGTCCATGCATACAAGATAGAGTGAATATCTATGTTTTTCTCTCATCCATCCTTGCATGCACATAAATGAAATCAAATATTCATGGATAAAACTTAACGGTGAGCAAACATTAGAGCCTCAAGTGTAGGAACTTCTTACATGCTTGTCACCAAACCCAATGCGAATTCAAGAGAGAAATGGACAAGTCTCAAGATAAATTCAATGCATGAAAGAGAACTTAACGTGCAAATCATTGCAAATGAACAAGAAATCCAAAGAGATCGTGACTATGATGAGTCTTGGTTTCAAGAAATCATTAGTCATCAGTACCCATTCAATCTTCAACATTTCTTGGCACCATACCCACTTGTGGAGCCGGTCTCTCATATCCTAACATCTACTGAGGTATATTTTTCAAACCTAGATATGAGTTTACTTGATATGCATATACGCAAATGGATAAATCGAAAGTCCTCCTACACTTTAGAAGATGTAATCTTTTTCAAAGTAGGGTAGGATAGATAGATTTTTTTCATGAATAGAAAGAGAAGAAAAATAAAAGAGAATCCTTACAAATTACTATGGTGGAAACCTCTTTGAGGTTCCTAGGACAAGCCTTTTCTTGAAAACATCCTTTGAGGCTGGTATAGATTTGTAGAAATAAAATATTCCTCATGGTGAAAACCAATAATGGTTCCATGATATAGAGCATTAGTCAAAACCAACAATGACACCCTTGCTCTGAGAAAAAAATGAAAAAGATAAAAAAAGAAGAATAATTTTTGTACTTGGTATTCCTTATTTATGCTCGCATAGGTCATGCATTAAAAGGATTAGAGATGATGCATCAAGAATTAAAATCCTATTGAGGATCAAATCACATGCATGCAAGATATTGCAAGTGTTCATTCTTGTTTCCTAAGGAAAAAAAGCAAAGCATTCGAGCATCAAGAAATAGTATGGTCCCTTCTCTTGACGATTAATCCTAGATGTGCTCATATCAAATGATAAAATTGTTATAGTATTTAGATGACATCCTAGTATACATACCCATTAAATTTTATCAAGAAAATTGATGTTAAGGGGGGTATAAGATTCAACTACAATCTTGTATGGGAGGCTTGTAGGTTTGAAGGAAAAATTGACATAGGTACGGTATTTTGATCATCACTCCCTCATGTATTGGAATAAAGGTATGGAATGTTTTGAGGGTGTATAGGACATGTTCATTTATCTCTCCACAAAATTGCAGTACAATATTATGAGTTTAATGGGGTCAAAAAATTCAATTCCAAAATTGCAAGGGACTCCCCAACAAAGTAAAGCCATCAAACAAAATGAAGGAGTGTCCAATCCCACAACAACATATATCAAAATTTTAAAGGGGATTTAAGTAATAAAATATCAAGAGTCTCACTATACAAGCTATCATTGTGGGTAAACTTAGGTTACATTACAAAAGGATCTGGAGGATCAAGGAATATTTCAACAAAGCTATGTTCATGTACATGCAAGTTTCAAGGGGCCAATTTTTTCATACAATCCAAATCCCACTAATGTCATCCATTGAAAAGTAGCCAAAAAATATAAGGATGAAGGTTATCATAAATATACCATTTAATCCAAAAATTATAGCATGCTCTGTTCCATTTTACCCACAATTTGTTCATCTTTACTAGTTACTTGTATAAGCAGTTATAAATGCAACTTTTTAAGTTCACTTGCTTACAAGTAAATTATGCCATTTACTTATATACTATTATCCCATCCACCATTTACTTACATCATACATATCCACCTTACCTATATCCATACCTTCTTGTCATACTTTGCATTCGTTTAGTTTTTGAAAATTTTGCTAGAAAATGGTCTGAATATGTTTTCAAAACCTTGATTTCCAAAAAAAACTCTTACCTAGCTTATATTATTTCCATTTTATTTACTGACATACATATCCCAAGTCATCCACATTCCTCCAAACTTCTTTCTTTTATTCAAACCATTGAAAAGTAGTTTCAACAAGCTATAGGTCTACAGCAAAATAAATCCTAACACACTATCAAAGATTATATTTCAATAAAGCTACAACAAAAAAGGATTTTTAAAGGCCATTTCAAAGGTTTGTTTAACATGTTTTGTAGAGCTCAATTCATTGGATAAGTGCACAATGATACTACAATTGGTTTCTCATGCATGCACATTATTATACAAGAAAAATCATTTTAAAAAATTGACAAGCAAGCAAGCGACTAAACGAAATAAAACGAGCTAGGAAACAAGATCAAGGAGAAAACAATGATAAGATCAAATGATCTAGAAAATTGTGAAATTAATTGGGGTGGCAGGATCATTTCCATAATTTTCAAACACAATCAACCCTAGATCAAAGAAGAATACCAACATGCAAGGCTTTAAAGGTAAGCAAAAATGTAATTTATTATCTCATGTGAATTTATTCATTTCTCAATGCATGCAAGGCTTTAGTAACATATCACAAAGTTTAAATTCATGTTTTAATAAGCACAATGAATTAATGTTGGGAAGGGGGGTATCTCAAAAACTTTTTCAAATGTGCATGATGAAGGTGGGTTACAATGCAAGTGAAAATCCCAATACTCTTGTTTGAATAGTATATTTATCCTACAAAGTTCATTCTAGCCATTATGTGCACACCATTGCTATTCTCAATTGAATGACAAGATATAAGACATGTAGTCACGTGTTGATTATGCAAGGTAGATTGATCTTCCTTCACTTGGTAGTATTTTTTATTTATTTATCAAAATAGAGTAATGCATGAATGTGCACCTACAACATTATAGGGTAGCATGAGCAGTAAAGAAAAGGATACACAAAAAGTAGCAACTACAACACCACACAAGTAAGCTAATGCAAACATTCAAGGTTAATTTCTAGCAAAAGGAAAAATCATCTAGCAACCTTCTTCACATGCATCCAAATACATACAATAAACTGATTTTTTGTGCATAAGGTAAAGATGTATGCATGCAAGGTTATTTAAGCATGTGAATACAAGGGAATATGAGAATCATGAGGTCAACTTTTGATGACATATTTTTTGCACGAGGACATGCAAAAAATTGAGTTGGGGGTATGATGGTCCCCTAAGATGACACATTATTTGGCCCATATTGGTCATACCTAAGGTTCATTAAGGGTCTAAACAGGATTAAATTGTGTGATTAATGATGAACTTTATGATAATCTTGCTTAAATCCTATGCATGTTTGTTTGATGAATATCTTGACATTTGATTAGTAATGCTTATTTATTTTGCTTATTCCTTTGATTGATTTGATGAGATAATGGAATAACCTCAGTCAAATAATTCTTGAGTTGTGGTGGATATGTAGGTTGAAGTTACCTAAAATCGAGGGGAAGAAATCATGTCACAACAACGAACTCAATATCCTTCAATGCGTTCATTAGACAAACTAAATAAAGATTAAGAGATTTGAGGGATTATGTCCCTTAATATTTCTCATGAGATTTCACCACTTGGATAAGGACTTATATACCATGATAAGTCAAGTTCTTGAATTCCAAGGTCGTATTTCTAAAGGGGAATCAATATGACCAACTTGCATGCAAATTTCTAGTTATCTGGGAGACATCTTCCACAAATTAAGGAGTTGATTGGATGGACAATTTTGAGTTTAATGAAGTACAAATAGTAGTAGGATCAGAGCATATGATATTTATACATTATTTTATCATTATTCTCTTTATCATTTTCATCCATCCCTCTCTAGTCAAGGAAAATTTGTATAGAGTGGTAGCTTGTTGCCTTGTTTTAATGGTAGATTGTTAAATAAAGAAAATCTAGTTTTCTTCCATCCTTAGTGTATTTACTTAGGTAGGGTTCCAGGATCTTCCTTGGGTTGGGCCCACACAAGGGAATTATTTGGAAACCTTTCATGTATTTTCTTCACTTATTTTAGTTTATGCTCTTTCTTTCATGCATTTTGGCCTTCATCTAGAAAACTATAGTTGTCCTGTAGTTTTCTGTAAGTATCATTGTAGCTATTTTTTTCATCATTTTACTTATTATGATTAGAAGCATTTATTTTATTTTAATGATCCAACATTTTTATTTCCCAACACCTTTTAAATTGGATTTGATCACACCAAAAGAATGTTGATTTAGACTATGTCTGGATATTTTTTATGAAAAAATAAAATTGAAAAGTATTCCTTTATATTATTTTCGAAATCCCATACATAGTGACCATACAACCTTCATCCTCTTTTCCTTTAACACAAGGATAGGATTGAGCCTCACTAGACTAAGGGGAATTAGACTAAATATATAAGGGATGAATCTAATACATCATGCTTTAGCAAGTCATCTTTACCCCCATCTTGCATTTCTTAGATAGTTGTTTTTTTGCATTTACTTTCCTTCTTATTTAGTATTTCAAATTGTTCCTTTGTAATTGCATTAAAGATGCATGGTACCTCTTAAGTTTATATGAGCTCTCGGGTTGATAATTTCAGTAATGAGCCAAGTGATTTAGTGTTCATGGATGCAATTTTTGGGCCTGTCAACATAATCACATTGTCATTACTTGCAACATTAGATAGTTCCTAAATAAGATGCACATGTTATCATAATGATCATTCATATTGGTTGTGCATTCCTATATAGTATAAGCATGCATAAGAGGTAATTTTAATAATTGAAGTTTTCTCACTCTTTGCAGTGTATAAATAAATGTATGGATTTACCTCAATGGTGTCCCCCTTAAGTTTACATGCACCAACAATTCTAAAATTGCACACATGAATTTCTCGTACTATTCAATGTGAAAAATAAATACAGGCACATTGCTCACCCTTGGTAACAACATTAAGAAATGGTGATACACTCTCTCATGTATAGTAAGTTATACTATGTAGAGTATCAAATTTGAATCAACGCATCTTTAATGAATTGTATCATTTTTATTTATGAACTCTCTAATCTTATATTTATATATTTTCTAATAAAGTTTGTATTTGAACTAAGCAAAAACACCTTGGGTGAATTATTTTGTGGCCTTGAGGCACATGAAAGGAAAATCGTTGATATATATTTGTTTTTTCAATTGAAAATTCAATTCGTGGAGTAGAAGTTCATTATGTATGGAAATATGTTTTGTGAGAGAGAGAGAGTCAATGATTCATAAACTTCTTTCAACTCAAATGCATTGTGTGGTGCACTTGAAGTTACATATCATGCAACATTTTATATGAAAAATTATAAATATTACTTAAACAAAGAATACAAGGAAACTAAATATACTAGAGGTGGATTTTCATTCTAGAAACTATAGGTTATTAGCCCATTAGGATTCCACCATGTAACACTAATTTTTCCATGGCATACCAAATTTTAATTAGTATGCACATCATAAGATGATGCATTATGCTACTTATGAAATTCTCAATGATGTGTGAAAATATTATTTATTCTTTTAATTAGTCTACACATCATAAGATGATGCATTACGCTACTTATGAATTGTTCAATATGTATGAAAATATTCTTTATTATTTTAATTAGTCTACACATCATAAGATGATGCATTATGCTACTTATGAATTGCTCAACAAGTATGAAAATATTCTTTATTCTTTTTGTTGATTTGAGTTTGTATTTTAACTAACATAAATTACATTAGAAATTCAATTAACACCTCGCCTGAGTTACAAAGTTGTGTAATTTTATCATACATTGCAAAACACAATAATAACTTCATGTATCATCCAACCTAGAGAAAATATGATTCAAAACATTAACTCTCAAAAAATATGTTAGATAACAATTGATATAATTCAACCACTATTCCATGTACAACAATCATTTATTAATATCCAACTACATTTGAGAGTTGGTGTCTTTCATTCATTTCAAGGATTTGAATGCTTTTAATAAAATATGTTCTTCATTATTTTTTTATGTGTATTATACTCGATTTTCTCTATCTTAAAATCACACTTAAACAGTAATACAAAATTAAACCCCAAGGCTTTGAATGCTTTTAATAAAATATGTTCTTCATTATTTTTTTTATGTCTATTATACATCCCAATATATCATCATTTCACAATCATTGTGCATCCTATTATCTATAAGATTGTCTACTTATAAACCTTCTTAAACCTTGTTGCAAAGTGAATATATATATATATATATATATATATATGAATGATGCCAATCATGTTATTACTGGACTCTAAGCTCTTAAAACAAGCTCCATGTATACCTCCTAAAACTTCCAGGTTTCAACAACTCTTCTGAGTCTATCAACTCCGTGCCATGTCCTGGATTTGAGAAGCACACCCTTTTCTTATAGTAGACCAAGCGTTGCTTATTGTCACTATTTACGGCCTCTCTAATTTCATCATTATAAAGATGAAAACTCTATTAATCAAAATATATGAAGTGAATCAACGTAGAAATCCATTTTTTTCTCCATCAAGGGTCTGGCTATTATATGAAGTGAATCAACGTAGAAATCCATTGTTTTTCTCCATCAAGAGTAGCATTAAAGAGCAACTGACTCATCCAACTGTTCAGAGTTCCCATCGAATCTTTGCTTCTCCATTGTTCAGGAATGCAGATTATGGTGCGCAGAATCTTCGAGGGAGTGCCAGCCCATGCATTCTCTGCAAGCCAGATAATATTCTCCGCCGATATTCTTGTTATAGCAGTTTTTTTCTCACTCTCGGCGCCGGCATAAGTTGCCATTTTCTCGAGTCAGGCGAGAATCTAACCTAAAATTTCGTGGTACTCTTTATCAGAGCAATTCAATCAACGATATTTGTAATTTTAATTGTTTCGTCGTAGAGCGTTTCCCTTGGAAGCTGGATCGTTCGAATTGCGCCGAGCCGAATAAGAGAGTGGGTAAGCCTCTTATCATATTGTATCGTTTTCTCTTTCGATCTAAGCAACTTTACTGTCTTTGCATTTCAATTTCTGGTATTCTTAATATCTAAGATTATGTATTTGTCCGGATTGTAGATGTCCCTCCTATACTACACATTGTTCTGCAAAATTTTGCAAGCGAAACAACTGTTCTGAGGTAAGCCAGAAATTTCCATCGACAAAGCTATCCCTGTGAGCTTTTTTGCCGTTAAATTTATTAAACGATCGTTGTAGTAAGGAATTGTATGGTGCTCGGTAGTTTTTAACATATATATTACTGTATTGTTGTGATAATATTGAGTGGGCTGTGACATTAACTGATTAAAAGTGTAGAAATCTCACCTGTTTTTTCGCTTTTGTGTTACTCTGATCCCTGTATTGTTTATTATGAGCTTATAAATGGTTTCTCTATGGTACGATCCTATTATTCAAATTTGTTTGTTGGAAACTGGTGACAACATGGACTTACCTAATTAATTTAGTTTCTTAAGTTAAGAGTAACCGTGAGAGAAATGTATATATTTCTTGTATTCTGCTAGAGAAGAGTTGGAGAGTTGTGCTAGAGAAGAGTTGGAGAGTTGTAAGTTGTTGTAATCTTCATTCATTGAATAATAATGAAGACCGATACCATTGCTCCCTGTATGTTTCCCTCTCCCTCTCGGGGGTTTTACCATAGTAAACTTTTGTTGTTCATTTATGAATGTTTGTTAATATCTTTTGTATATTATTTTCTTTGTGGATCTGAGATCCAACAAGTGGTATCCGAGCTATTGGATATGGGAAAAAGAGTTATCTGTTTGCTATAAGAGACCACATGCTGAAGGACCACACGTTTGGATTTGAGAACAAGCCTAGAGATTGAAGAGTCGTTGCTGTCGTTGTTTCTGCTAAACGCTGACCAAGTGGAGGTCTATCCGTTGGCGCTGCTCGTGAAGTAAGAATCACTGTCAGCCAACGTGGAGAAGGAGAAGTCCGTGTCTTCCCATCGTCATCACGTGTAGCTCGCTGGAGTTAGCCATTGAGGAGTCTGCTGTTTGGACTCTGAAATTTTAATGTTGCGTTCCTCTGCCCATTGCCATCGCATGTAGCTTGCTGGAGGTCGCCGTTGGAGGAGTCTGGTTTTGGACTTTGGAATTTGAATTTGGTGCAATGAACGAAGAGGATGAGCAGACATAAATAGAGGAGATACGAAAACAATCTCTACAAAGATCTACACGGGACAAAACTTTTCCAAAGAAGTATGATGATTTTGTCACATCTGTTGCTTTCATTTCTAATGAAGGAGAACATGACATTTATCAGGAAGAGTGAAAGTGTTTGACAGTGACAAATGGAAACTTGCATTGAAAGAAGAAATGGATTCTTTGGCAAAGAACAAGGCATGGGATCTTGTGGAACTTTCGGAGAGTAGGAAAGTGGTTGGCTGCAAATGGGTGTACAAACTGAAGAAAGGAGCTGATGACACTGTACTGAAGTACAAAGCGAGACTGGTTGCAAAAGGGTTTTCTCATGAAAGTCAATACCTGCTTTCTGAGAAAACCCTTTTGAAACCAGTCTCGCTTTGTACTTCGGTACAGTGTCATCAGCTCCTTTCTTCAGTTTGAAGACCATTTGCAGCCAACAAATTTCCTACTCTCCGGAAGTTCCATAAGATCGATGTCTTGATCTTTGCCAAAGAATCCATTTCTTCTTTCATTGCAAGTTTCCATTTGTCACTGTCAGACACTTTCAATGCTTCCTGATAACTGTTAGGTTCTCCTTCATTAGAAATGAAAGCAACAGATGTGATAAAATCATCATACCTCTTTGGAAAAGTTTTGTCCCGTGGAGATCTCCATAGAGATTGTTGTGGTATCTCCTCTATTTTTGTTTTGCTCATCCTCTTCCTGAGAAGTGTCCTCATGAATATCCTCTTCCTGGACATCCTCATGATTCCCCTTTGTAGATGACTGAGTATCAAACTGAACTTGCTGAAACTGTGGTACATTAGCCTGTTTCAAATCATTACTCACATCTAAATTTGATAGAGAAAGTTCATTAAATGTTACATCTTTGTTTATGATGATTTTTTGGACAGTAGGATTCCACAATCTATATCCCTTAACACCATCACCATATCCAACAAAGATCAATTTTCTTGATTTAGGATCTAGTTTGGAACGCTGATTTTTGGGAATAAGAGCATATGCTTCACAACCAAATACTCTAAGATTAGAATAATCACATTGTTGACCTGTCCATACCTCTTCCAGAAATTTGCAGTCAATGGCCGTTGATGGTGATCGATTGATCAGGTAACAAGCTGCAAGCAATGCCTCTCCCCACAATTCCTGCTGCAAGTTTGCATTACTGGGCATACTCCTTGCTCTTTCAAGAAGAGTCTTGTTCATGCATTCAGCAACGCCATTCTGCCGTGGAGTGTAAACAATGGTCTTATGCCTCTCGATCCCATCCTTCTTGCAATAATTATCAAATTCCTTAGAAGTAAACTCGGTTCCATTATCTGTTCTAAGACATTTAATGAACCCGCCAGTGCTCTTTTCAACCAAAGCTCTAAACTACTTAAATATATCAAAAACATCAGCTTTTCTCTTTGACAAATAGATCCATACTTTCCTTGAGCAATCATCTATAAAACCGACGAAATATGATGATCCCCCATAAGAAATTTTAGGAGATGGTCCCCATAGATCAGAATGAATATAGTTTAGGATACCTTTACTAGTGTGTTTTCCAGATTTAAATTTTTCTCTAGCTTGTTTACCATAAACACAATGCTCACAAAACTTCAAGTCTATAGATTTTAAACTAGGAAGCAACTTTCGATGAACAAGTACCTTCATTCCTCTTTCGCTGATATGACCTAACCGCTGATGCCATAGACGAGTGAAGTCTGTTGCACCAACTGATGCTACTGTTGCGTGATCGATTTCCGTTCTCCCTTCAAGTTTATACAGGTTCCCGACTCTGTTTTCCTTCATAACAACTAAGATACCTTTCGATATCTTCATAAATCCACCTTGAACCGCAAAATTGTAACCAACATTATCAAGAACTCCCATTGATATCAAGTTCTTCCTTAGTTCAAGTACATATCTCACATCTGTTAGAGTCTTAACAATCCCATCATACATTTTAATTCTGATACTCCCTATCCCAACAGTTTTACATGTAACATTATTTCCCATATAAACCATCCCCTCATCTACAGATTGGTATGTGTGAAACCAACTTCCATGAAGACACATGTGATGAGATGCTCCAGAATCAAACCTAAAGAAAGCTTGAAATGAGAAGCTTGGAACTTCCAGGGAGTAGGAAAGTGGTTGGCTGCAAATGGGTGTACAAACTGAGGAAAGGAGTTGATGACACTGTACCAAAGTACTAGCGAGACTGGTTGCAAAAGGGTTTTCTCAGAAAGCAGGTATTGACTTTCATGATATTTTTTCACCAGTTGTAAAACTTGTTTCTCTCAGAATTTTGTTAGCACTAGTTGCCTCACATGATTTGGAGTTAGACTCAGCTAGATGTCAAAACAACTTTCTTACATGAAGATTTAGATGAGGAAATTTTCATGGAACAACCAAAAGGGTTCGTTCAGAATCACAACAAGAGGTTTGTTTGCAAGCTCAGAAAATCATTGTATGGCTTGAGGCAGTCTCCCAGGCAATGGTATAAGAAATTTGATTCTTTCATGGTGAGTCAGAATTTTACCAGGAGTGAGTATGATCATTGTGTGTACTTTAAAAAGTTGGAAAATGACATGTTCATTATTTGGTGTTATATGTTGATGATATGCTTGTCGCAAGCAAGAGCATGTTTGAAATCGGTAGGTTAAAGGCTCAGTTGGCTAGGACATTTGATATGAAGGATCTAGGAGCAACAAATCAGATCTTGGGCATGCAGATACATAGAGATAAGAAAAATGGAAAGCTGTGGTTATCACAAAAGAAGTATGTGGAGAAAATACTTCAGAGATTCGGTATGAATAAGGTGAAACCTGTTAATATCCCTTTAGCTTCTCATTTCAAGCTTTCTTCAAGTTTGAGTCCTAAAAATGATGAATAAAAGCAGTATATGTCTCATATACCATATGCTAATGCAATAGGAAGTATAATGTATGCGAATATAAGTACAAGACCGGATATTTCGCATGCAGTTGGTGTTGTTAGTAGATACATGGAAAACCCAGGAAAAGAGCATTGGGAAGCAGTGAAATGGGTGCTTCAGTATCTAAGAGGCACAAGCAACTATTGTATCACTTTTGATGGTTGTAGTGATGAAGTCTATAGTTATGTTGATTATGATTTTGTAGGTGATTTGGACAAGGGGAGGTCCACCTCAGGTTATGTATTTACTCTTGCAAGTGGAGCTATTAGTTGGATGTCAAAGCTTCAAAATATTGTTGCTTTATCCACTACAAAAGCAGAATATATAGCTGCTTCACATGCTTGCAAAGAGGCAGTATGGTTAAAAGGTTTCTTGGGTGAGTTAGGAAAAGTTCAGAACACTATAATTTTTTTTTGTGATAGTCAAAGTGCTATTCATTTGGCTAAAAATCCAGCTTATCACAGTAAGACAAAGAATATTCCCATAAAATACCATTTTTTTAGACATGTTGTTGATGAAGGTGGAGTGGTTCTTGAAAAGGTTCACACTAAAAAGAATAGTGTAGACATGTTCATGAAACCGGTTACTTTAGAGAAGCTATGGTGGTGCCTAACTTCTCTAGGCTTGCAGGAAAGGTAATGAATAGAGAAATGAGCAAGGTATCAGTTAAATTTTTGTCAAGGTGGAGATTTTTGGAATCGAGTGACAACCGTTCTCTTAGTAGCTGCATAACGGACTTACCGAATTAATTTAGTTTGTTCAGTTAAGAGTAATCGTGAAATAAATGTATATATTTCTTGTATTGTCATAGAGAAGAGTCGAAGAGTTATAAGCTATTGTAATCTTCATTAATTGAATAATAAGGAAGACCGATACCATTGCTCCATGGATGTTTCCCTCTCGGGGGTTTTACCACAGTAAACTTTTGTGTTCATTTATGAATGTCTGTTAATATCTTCTGTGTTTTATTTTCTCTGTGGATCTCAGATCCAACAAGTGGTATCAGAGCTGGTTTGTCAGGTTGTTGGAGGTGTAGAGAGAAACGTTGTTTGAATGCTGGAGGAGAGCCAGATTTCGCTGCCCAAATTTTTTCTGCCAGCGTGAAGGAAAGTGAGACTATCTGGAATTTTGTTTGTTGTTCAGTGTTCAGCGTGAAGGAGAACCTGCTGGCATTGGTGCATGTGGAAGAATAGCGTGAAAGGAAGAGCCATCGGTCTGTTTCTATCTTGCTGCTAGGATGCGTGGAAGGAAGAACTGTGTGGAGATTGTCGCTGTGAAGAGACCATTTTTGTTGTTGCTTGGAGAACCTACTGGCGTTGCTGCTTGGAGAAACCAACCAGCATGGAGGTGCTACCCGCGGACTGGAGAAAGTGAGTGAACTATGTGTGTGGACTGTGAGGCTTAGCATGAGTTTTGCTGCAGTATTGGTGCTATTTCTATAGAATTCAATCAACGTGGAGAGTGGTAATTTAAAAAAAATTGCTACTTTATTAAAAAAATTGTTGCTGTTATTATTTATGGAATAAAGACTTGTGTGGAACAAAGAAATGTGCTATGGAATAAACTGTGCGGGTTTATTAAAAGTTTGAATATATAAAATCCAAAGTCATGTGGGAAACTTTATTAAAAGTTTGGATATAAATATATATTTCCAATAAAAGTAACTAGCAGTGATAGTTAAAAATTTCTTGAGAAAATGGCGAAAACACAGAGTTTTAAAATTGAAATTGAAAAATTCAATGGGAGAAATAATTTCGAGTTATGGAAGGTCAATATGAGGGATATGATGATACAACAAGGAGTGGCGAAGGCACTAGTAGGGAAAGCCGATAAACCCTATGATATGTCAAATGAAGACTGCAATGAGATAGATGAAAAATCTCTGAGTGCTATTTGATTATGCTTGGCTGATGATGTTTTATTTAACATTGTGTCTAAAACTACAACAGTAGGTCTCTGGACAAAACTAGAAAGTTTGTATATGACTAAATCCTTGACAAATAAAATCCTCATGAAGCGACAGTTATTTACCTTGCGTATGAAAGAAGGTACAAAAATTTCTGCTCACTTGAATGCATTCAATACTCTTGTTTGTTAGTTGTCTAGTATGGAAGATATTATTAGTTATGAAGACAAGACGATTTTAATGTTGTGCTCTATGCTTGAGTCATGGGCACATTTTGTAACCTCTACCAGTTTTATTTTTGTTGAGTCTATTACCTTTGATGATGTTGTGGGAGCCTTAATTTCTGAGGAAACTCGAAAGAAATCCAGTCTTGAAAACTTGACATCAAAAGTAATGATAGCCAGGGGAAGAACCAGTGAAAGAGAACAACGTTCAAGGGGTACATCAAGATCAAAGTCGAAGGGGAAATAGAGTAATATGAAGTGTTGGTTTTGGAATAAAGCAGGACATCTTAAAAAAGGTTGCTGGAAACGCAAGCAAGCTTCTAGGGAGAAGAACTCTACAAATGAGGCAAACATAACAAAAATGATTCAGGTATGATTGATGGATATTAACTACTTCTACTGTCTCATAATATCATTATGGTTGGTTAGTTGATTCTAGAGAATCTCATCACATGTGTCTTCATAGAAGTTGGTTTCACACATACCAATCTGTAGATGACGGGATAGTTTATATGGGATATAATGTTACATGTAAAATTGTTGGGATAGGGAGTATCAGGATTAAAATGTATGATGGGATTGTTAGGACTCTAATAGATGTGAGATATGTACCTGAACTAAGGAAGAACTTGATATCAATGGGAGTTCTTGATAATGCTGGTTACAAATTTGCGGCTTAAGGTGGAGTTATGAAGATATCGAAAGGTATCTTGGTTGTTATGAAGGAAAACAGAGTCGGGAACTTGTATAAACTTGAAGGGAGAACGGAAATCGATCACACAACAGTAGCATCAGTTGGTGCAGAAAACTTCACTCGTCTATGGCATCAACAGTTAGGTCATATCAGCGAAAGAGGAATGAAGGTACTTGTTGATTGGAAGTTGCTTCCTAGTTTAAAATCTATAGATTTCAAGTTTTGGGAGCATTGTGTTTATGGTAAACAAGCTAGAAAAAAATTTAAATATGGAAAAAACACTAGTAAAGGTATCCTAGACTATATTCACTCCGATCTATGGGGACCATCTCCTAAAATTTCTTATGGGGGATCATCATATTTCGTCAGTTTTATAGATGATTACTCAAGGAAAGTGTGGATCTATTTGTTAAAGAGAAAAGCTGATGTTTTTTATATATTTAAGCAGTTTAGAGCTTTGGTTGAAAAGAGCACTGGTAGGTTCATTAAATGTCTTAGAATAGATAATGGAACCGAGTTTACTTCTAAGGAATTTGATAATTATTGCAAGAAGGATGGGATCGAGAGGCATAAGACCACTATTTACACTCCGAAGTAGAATGGAGTTGCTGAACGCATGAACACGACTCTTCTTGAAAGAGCAAGGAGTATGCTCAATAATGCAAACTTGCAGCAGGAATTGTGGGGGGAGGCATTGCTTACAGCTTGTTACCTGGTCAATCGATCACCATCAATGACCATTGAATGCAGAATTCTGGAAAAGGTATGGACAGGTCAATGATGTGATTATTTTAATCTTAGAGTATTTGGTTGTGAAGCATATGCTCTTATTCCCAAAAATCAGCGTTCCAAACTAGATCCTAAATCAAAAAAATTGATCTTTGTTGGATATGGTGATGGTGTTAAGGGATATATATTGTGGAATCCTACTGTCCACAAAATCATCATAAACAGAGATGTAACATTTAATGAACTTTCTCTATCAAATTTAGATGTGAGTAATGATTTGAAACATGCTAATGTACCACAGCTTCAACAAGTTCAGTTTGATACTCAGTCATCTACAAAGGGGAATCATGAGGATGTCCAGGAAGAGGATATTCATAAGGACACTCCTTAGGAATAGGATGAGCAGACAAAAATAGAGGAGATACCACAACAATCTCTACGGAGATCTACACGAGCCAGAACTTTTCCAAATAGGTATGATGATTTTGTCACATCTGTTGCTTTCATTTCTAATGAAGGAGAACCTGATAGTTATCAGGAAGCATTGAAAGTGTTTGACAGTGACAAATGGAAACTTGCAATGAAAGAAGAAATGGATTCTTTGGCAAAGAACAAGACATGGGATCTTGTGGAACTTCCGGAGAGTAGGAAAGTGGTTGGATGCAAATGGGTGTACAAACTGAAGAAAGGAGCCGATGACACTGTACCGAAGTACAAAGCAATACTGGTTGCAAAAGGGTTTTCTCAGAAAGCAGGTATTGACTTTCATGAGAAAAACCTTTTGCAACCAGTCTCGCTTTCTACTTCAGTATAGTGTCATCATCTCCTTTCTTCATTTTGTACACCCATTTGCAGCCAACCACTTTCCTACTCTGCGGAAGTTCCACAAGATCCCATGTCTTGTTCTTTTCCAAAGAATCCATTTCTTCTTTCATTGCAAGTTTTCATTTGTCACTGTCAGACACTTTCAATGCTTCCTGATAATTGTCATGTTCTCCTTCATTAGAAATGAAAGCAACAGTTGTGACAAAATCATCATACCTCTTTGGAAAAGTTCTATCCCGTGTAGATCTTCATAGAGATTGTTGTGGTATCTCCTCTATTTATGTTTGCTCATCCTCTTCCCAAGGAGTGTCCTCATGAATATCCACGCTCACCGCACCAAATTGAAATTCCAAAGTCCAAACACCAGACACCTCCAACGGTGACCTCTAGCGAGTTACACGCGATGGTAATGGGCATATGAACGCAGCATTAAAATTTTAGAGTCCAAATAGCAGACTCCTCAACAGCTAACTCTAGTGAGCTACACGTGATGATGATGGGCAGACACGAAATTCTCCTTCTCCATGCCAGCTGGCAGGGATTCTCTTTTCATGAGCAGTGCCAACAGACATACCTCCACTTGGTCAGCGTTTAGCAGGAACAACGACAGCAGTGGCTCTTCAACCTCCATATGATGTGGAGTTAGAGCAGCTAGATGTCAAAACAATTTTCACGAAAGAAAATGTGGCGACTCATGTAACTTTCTAGACTCATGGAGATCAACCAAGAGATAAGCCCTCAATCAAACTTTGCAAAATAGTATGTAAATGGAGAAGTACTAAGATCAATGAAAGGATAGTAAGCAAATGGAGAAGTACTAAGATCAATGAAAGGATAGTAAATAAATGGAGAAGTACTTCAATATATGAATGGATTTCATTGGCAGAACTTGGCATTCTAGTATTGGTGTTCGTATTTATACAAAGTGTAATAATTGGATTGGTCATTAATTAGTTTACAAAATATTTCATTTTTTTTAATGGCAAAAGCTTTTTACGGTGTTAGGGGGTGTTAAGGGGATAAGGACCAAGTTCATCATCACCCTATATTTATATTTTGGAATATTTTTCTTTGATTATATTATAAAACTATTTATAACAAAATTATGTTAGCTTAAGCCTTTCTCTACTTTATTTTTGGATATATTCATGTGAACATGTTTCTCTTGGACGTTTTTGAGACCATATCTGCATCTCATCATAGTCACATTGTTTTATGTTTTCATCACTAACCACATTTTGAGTTGGCCTACTAATTTAAATGTGTTTTTACGTGAGACCAAAAGATAAAATCTAGATGAGAGATGAGCACGTACACTTTTTTTTAGATTAAACAATAAAATTACTACATAGAGGGTGTTCATTCTTCCATAAAGAATGACGTATCCTAGTTTAGATTGGTATTTGGATATGTTGTGATCTTAAGTTAGATTATTATTATTACCAGTATAGATTTAACTTACCTATGGCTTTATCAAGAGCCCATAGGGATCAAGTTCTCTTGAATTACAAAAATGTCTAATAAGTATTCCTATTTGGAAGGGAAATGGCCAATTTGCTTAAGTAATTTCAAAATAAGGTAAATATCAATAAAAGAATGAGCTGAGTCACATTAATAATCATATAATCAAATAGTTTTCCAAAAACTGCCTTACTTGTCTTTCTTTAAAACTAATAATGAATATTAAGAGTAGTTAATGAGTAAAATAATCCATATAAAAATTAAAATCTAGATTTTAAAAATAAATTGGAATTTGAAAAACATTTTACCATCAAATAAGATTTTAAACGTTTATCCAAATGATTTTGAAAAATGACTTGTTTCTCTCTATAACTAAAAATGAACATTTACATGTTAGGGTTAACCTTGACTTGGGAATGAGCAAGGATGTAAGTGGTTTAAGGCACATGGTTTTAGTGTCTGGTGGTTTCTTGCTAGTTGTATTTACATTTTAAGAACCTTATAAATATGGTTGTAATATTTCATTGTAATGTGCCAAAGTGAGGAGGAGAGATGCTCTTGGCCCAATAATAAATCTATTATGGCTATTATTTTGTAATTTATTTTCTATCACATATTTTATTCCTAAATTTGATATATAATTACATAAATGTGTTTTACAATTTAGCTAATTTAAAATTAAATTCTATATGTTCTTGGTTTTATAATTTTTCTTTTTATTACTCAAGTCAATTGAATTTTACTACTAATATTTTACTACTCAGTTTGTAATATTGTGAGTACTGCGCTAATATGGTTGTATATTTATATGAGTATAATATTTTTATATTTTTATTTTTTTAATAAGAAGCCGACATGTTATAAGTTTTTTTTATTTTTTATTTTTTATTTTATTTTATTTTTATTGAGCTGACATGTGCCACGTGAGTGTTACAAACGAGACACATCTCACCCATTTAAGTTGTAGAACGCGCCTCTCGACCCAATTATTATTATTAGTATTCCATGCTAATTTGAACATTAAAGGAAGCTATTGTAATGTTTATATACTCATTTTATTTCACTTGCCTCATCTTTCCCCGAATATTAAGGGGAAGATGAGATGTGATATTGACTTGGTCAAATATATAAAATTAATGTATTAACACTTTGATGGCTTAATATTTTATTTCATGTCAAATTTTCTAATATGTGTTCCAAAGTGTATCTCAAGGAGAGTGCTAGTGTTAGTTGGTGTTATGTTGACTAATATTATCTTGCTAGCATAACCCTTTAAGAGGAAACTTGTGGCTCTAGTGGATTATGTTTCTAGAGACACTAAGTGGATGGACTATGGTCACATGGGTGTTAGTGAAGGGCACTATGGATGCCACACCTAGGGTTACGAGCCATGCCTACATATTTCTAACTCCTATATATTAGAGGTATAAACCTCATTTATATCATTGAGGTAATTGATCATTTGATATTATCAATCTATATTTAGGGTATTGATGTCCCCGCATGTCAAACTTATGCATTATGTGTTTTTTCTTTCATTACATGGTTATTACAATGATACAAGTTTATCAGTAAGACCTTATTGTTTATTTCCCAACACAAACATGCACATGTGTGTTTCACTAAAGGTCTATCCATATGGAATCCTCACATATTTAATGTTGTTTGATGAATTTTGTCTAGACTTTACATGTTGACACTTATAGGTTTTAGCCTTAGCGATTTGGATGAAGTGTGTTACTTACATGACCTTAAACATAGGTACAAAAAATTTCTAACAACTATTGGACATGTCTCCCTTTGAATATATAATCCCTCTCTTCTTTAGCTTGATGCATGTCATTTATGCAGCCTTTATTAGTGCAATCACACTTTAGGAATATGGATCTTAACTCTAGATGATTAATCTATTGCATGTTTTGGTAACACATTCTTTAACTTGCATTTCCTATCATAGAATTTAATCCTTATTGTTTATTTCTTCAATCAAATTATCCCCTCACTCTCTATTACTAGAATTAAAATATCTTAAAACCTAAACCAACCTTTTTTAATTATCCCATATTAATATCTTGGCATTCTTTAAGCTAACACTTTCAGTCCTCTGTCCCTTATTCTCTTTCATAGACAAAAGGATTGCTTAAGACAACCTTTCTATTGTACAAACATATATCATACTTGTGTATCATTCACAAATAAATACTACTATCACCTAAGGGTTCGATGTTCTCTCCTCTCTACATTAAGGTATGTTTTCAATATGGCTCTCTTGGGGTATAAATATATATGAATGTGGATACAACCTTTTTTTATTTCCTACTTTACATTGATGGCATAAAAAAAACCCTCAATAGATCCACATCCATGATGCTAGTGGTTACCACATAAACTAACACCCCTAATAGTGTAAGGTCTTCACTAGGGTTTAGTTGAGGGAAACTCTATAAATGTGGCAACTATCACCTTAGCAACAACTTCTCTCACTTTAGTGTTTGGATAAATATTCAATGCTATGGGGGAATTTCCAAATATCAACTAAGGCTCAAAGTTGTGCTCAAAGGGAAGATGATTTGTGCTATGCAATATTAAGTATAAGTTCCCAAATAAATAGTTGAAATCTAAGATGAAATATTGATTACAAATTCACATATGGATTATTGTGAATGCAAGGTTGATTAAGGGTTTTAGTATAAATCCTTTAATACTAGTTTTAACCCTTAGTTTTCAGATTTGAAATGTGAAATGCTGGTTGTAATTAAAGAGTAAAATGAGCTAGTAAAGATGTCTATAATAACAAAATATTATAACCTATCAAATGATATAAACAGATGCCAAAAAATGTCTTAGGAATGATACAAACAGCTAGATTGAGGTGTAGAATTTAAATATAAATTTAGTCGTTATTATGGATTATCAATTTGATTCTTATTCAATCCATTTTATGTTTCTATAAAATTGTATATTGGTTCTAGATATTGTTATGATATGGAGAATTAGTATTTCAATGAGATAATTACCACCCCAAAAGTGTACCATAGTTAGAAACCTATTTAATTTACTCTCATAAAAATTATCTTATGTTGTGAGTTAGACCAAGAATATGATTTATGGCAGAAGACAATTCTCACCAATTAAATGAATGAAAATAGATGCAAGATTAGGCTAAGAATGAAACAAATAACAAGATCTAGATGTAACAAATAGATAGTACTTGTTGTTCAAGTATTTTTGAGTTGATGTAAAGATGTCAATCCTATATTTAAATTCAAGATGGACAGTATAAGATAAATCCTTAAATTATTGCTCAAAACATCCCCAACCAAAACCTAAAATTTATTTGGCATTTACTATACTAGATTTGCTAAATATAAAACAATTCAAAGCAACAAACAAAGTTTTACTAGAACCAAATTATTTTATCCTCTAAATATGCTTGACAAAGCAATAATGGAGGCTAAAATGGATGTAGATCTAGGTTAAACTCTTCCTTGACAATTTCAAAAAGAAATATTGATGAAACAATTCCTAAAACATGCTTGAAAGTATGTCCTAACTGCAAATTCTTGAGGGTTATGTTAGCAATCCAAATACTCATAAAAATACAACAAGTAAAATACGTAATGATCAATCCCGTAATTACTAAAACAAAAAAAGGGTTTAAAATTGATTTTTTATGGTTCAAAAGTTGTGACTAGTGCCTAGGGTTAAAGTTGGGAAATGGG
The DNA here is from genome assembly GCA_001517045.1 of Pseudotsuga menziesii. Classification (NCBI taxonomy): domain Eukaryota; kingdom Viridiplantae; phylum Streptophyta; class Pinopsida; order Pinales; family Pinaceae; genus Pseudotsuga; species Pseudotsuga menziesii. The sequence continues at coordinate 477,088 of LPNX011166302.1, forward strand.
GTCAAACAAGACTAGTAATGAGGTTTTAACAAACATTAATGATATATATGGATTGAGTGTTAATCCTATCAAATATTTGAAGGTTATATCTATCCTAGTATCTACAAGGGAAAAGGCCTAGGTAGTATTTTGATACTAACTTGGGTATAATATTTATCATGCATGAAATCCTAGGGAATACAAATTTACAATCAAGAACTAAAAGATACACCACATATTCAACCATAAAACTAACAAACATTGATATTAAAGGTAAGAAAATATTACTTGTAATTATATCCCAATATTGAAACAAATTCTTTATCCCATCAATAAACCATAAAACATGTAAATTCTCCTCATTATAGCGCTAGCATTTAATATGGTAGATTTCTTAAAGATAAAACAACTCAAACCAAGAAACAAAGTTTTACTATCAACCAATTTATTTTATCCTCTAAATATGCTTGACAAAGCAATAATGGAGGCTAAAATGGAGGTAGATCTAGGTTAAACTCTTCCTTGACAATTTCTAGAAGAAATATTAATGAAACAATTCCTAAAACATGCTTGAAATTATGTTCTAACTGAAAATTCTTGACGGTTATGGTATAAATCCAAATACTCATAAAAATACAATAAGGAAAATAGGTAATGATCAATCCCATAATTATTAAAACAAAAAAAAAGGGTTTAAAATTGTTTTTTTATGGTTAGAAAGTTCTGACTAGTGCATGAAATCCTAGGGAATACAAATTTACAATCAAGAACTAAAAAATACACCACATAATCAACCATAAAAATAACAAACATTGACATTAAATGTAAGAAAATATTTGTTGTAATTAGATCCCAAGATTGAAACAAATTCTTTACCCCATCAATAAATCTTAAAACATGTAAATTGTCCTCATTATAGCGCTAGCATCGACCATCCATAAGAATTCACCACAAGATATGGACAAATTGTAATGAGAGAGAGAGTGTGTTCTCAACAAGGTTCTAACAAGTTTTAAAGGAGATGAGGGTATGTTATATAGGAAGAGAGACTAGCCAAATCCTCAACAACAACAAAAATATCCTCCTCACGATATAGTTAAAATACCAAATCCCTAACTATATTCCCATGAAATAGGGGGTTCACCACTAAAATAGGTGGAATAATACATTACATATACAATAGGATCTCAATAAGGACGAGTGCTCCTCTATATCTAGTCAAAATCATAAATGATGGGTCCAAAACCAAGGGTTTTGAAGTTTGAACCAAAAAATCCTCCCAGGTGCATTGGCCTCAACTAAATGCATGAGAAATTATGCCAAGTCATCCCTAATAGGTATCTCTCCATCCAAATGGTCCCAAACATGTTGAACATTCCTAAAGGAAGTGGTGGTAGTGTGAGAACAATGGCTCTCCAAGTGTGAGATCCCATTAAAAAATACCATAAATGTGAAAAAGACTCATCTTTAAGTGGATATATCCATTAATAAACATGTTCCATGCATTATTTAAGGGTCCAAGTGGGTCAACCCTAGAGCACACCCTTAAAAATGAAACTAACCTCTAATTGATATGGCACATGTGGGAGGTTGTGTGAGGTGTTCCATACAAAAGAGAGTAAATAATGTCAACGATGGGCCAAAATGTGTAATAACCTCTCCAATATTTGTTCCAAAAGTCAATAATGGGTCAACAAACCTACCAAGTAATCCATATTTTCTAGAAGTGTCATCAATATGTGATCAAAGAGGGGATGACCCCATCTCATTGTGCTCTTTGCACCTACCTGTGCCTCCAAATATGTGGAGGAGGAGGGAACTCCACAAATGTGGCTTGGGAATCATCAATAAAACTCAATCCATGTGTTAGATCAAGTAAAATGTTTAGGGAGATAGCTATAAGTCGTACAAATAATGTATCACTAGGAGAATAGTATCAAATATGTAGGAAATGCACATGAAAAGTTTAGAAAGTGCACTTTTCTAATAACTCAATAACTTTTTTTTTTAATCCTATTAACCTTAGGATCACCATGGCGTGACCATAATTAATCCCTTAATACATGTTAGACCCCTAATACAAGGTGCATTTTCTAGGTTTCTAATTGAGGTGAGGGTGATAGAGTGAATGTGATACTAGGGAGAAACTTTTTGTGAATTAACCGTCATAGAAATGTCAATGAGTGTTATGTCTACTCGTTATATTTCAAGAGATAGTGGTTAATGATTCTTCTTCTTCCTCATCAATATCTAGCACATGAAGTGGTGTGAGAATTTTCTTCACAGTGAGATCTAGGAGCTAGAGCAATATTCACACTCAAAGTATTTGACAAAATGTGCAAGAGAATAACAAAAGAGACATAAAATAGTTGGAATAACACATGTGAATGGTGCTCATTACTGTTCATATTATTACAGTACATATTGTAGATGTTATGGTACATAATATATTGGAAAAAATTCATGAGGCTCTGGAATCCAATTGGGAATGTACAAGTGTCATGATGAGATTTGACCTCAACCCCCCCTAGGTGGACCAATGGAGCCCTAACTCAGACTAAACAGTCACAGACCAAGGTGTGAACGTTGGTGAAGTGTGTTGGGTCATTAATAAGTCCTAGAAAAGTGTGGGTGAGAAGATAGAGGTGAGTGGGAGGCTCAATGTGGCAATAAATGCTCCTAAGAGAGACAAAATAGGAAAAATACACCACTAGCGCCCCTAGTCAAACCCGGATCCCCAAAATCAAGGAGGTACCACTCCAAGGAATTAATGAGGGGCATATGTGCTAAGTTGACCAAACTAGAGCACTAGAGTGTGTGTGAAAGGTATGAAAATAATGAGTTCACCTCCTGTATGAATTTCCCTAAGTCTAACCATAGAAAATTGATGCATAGAAGCAAATGATCTTGTCTAAGGTATAAACCAAGGTACTAAGGATGCATTACTGCTCCAACATGCCCTTTTAATCCAAACTTAGTACAGCTTATTCAAAATGATTTATTAAGGCCTTGGAAACTAAGGCACAAGTCAACTTTTTACAACAAAGTTTATTGATCCATGTAACCGAGGTAAGGAGGAAAACCTCATGGGACAAAAAATCCCATAAAAAATGGATATGACAGAGATCAAAATGTCTTCAGAAAGTCCTCTTCTTCACTTGAAAGAGATGAAAGAACAAATTCTTGGTGATGGACTTGGTGAAGATGTTGTGGATGACAAGATCATGCATCAATGCATCAAAGTGTTGTAAACAAAGATCATGTGGAGAGGACCTTTGATGGTCATCATCTGATGATGGAGGGGCATAATAAGAATGTCTTTTGCTACAATCATAAAGTTTATCTAATAGCATAATCAACCATGGAAAATATATCTCTACGAACTCTTTCCCAAATAACATCAAAAGATTCAACAAAATATGCATTTTGTATAGCTGCCATATCATGAATAAAACTATGAATATTTCTCCCAATTTGATGAAGAAACTTCATAACTCTGTAAAAAATATCATGAGGCCCTGAAATATCAGAATATATGTCATACACGGCATAAAATATCAGAGGTATGGTGTCTCCATGAGTGAATGGATCCATAGAAAGAGAAGAGTGAGCAACTATATCACAATTGCAATTGAGCGAACCTGGAAGTTCTGGAGACTTGAGATTTGAACCATGGGTGGTGAAAGAAAGTCCAGAAATAAGGAATAGAAGTCCCATGAAGGCCAAATATATGTCTTTCCAACCAATGAAATACATATAAGACATAACAACGACATATACAAGAGACATAACATTGGAAACTAGGCAATTTTCTGAATTTCCAGCTAGTGAACTTGAGGGTTGATGGGTCTTTTGGTCATGAGATGGTTGGGGAAATGAGTCAATGACTATCATAGGCTGTATATCATCCTGTATATCATATTAAGAATCAGAAATGGAAATATCTTATTGTATTGGGAAAGGGCTTTCAGAAGGCACATCAAAAGCTAGTAAAAAATGACTAGCTTTGGGAGGAAGCTTTGCTGAACTGATTGGGGTTTCTTCCAAGGAAGGGATGGAGGCTTCAGGTTCTAATATATCAGAAGGTGAATCAGAAACAAATATATCAGAAATAGAGAAAACATAAATGGTTTTTACCGATGCACTCAATGCATGCTCATCCTTACCATTTCCTTGCTTGCGCTCCCATCTTTTTGCAAATTCTGGAAGAGAAATATGGTTCTCCTCAAGGATATTGGTCATGGTATCCATATTATTTCTGAAGAAATAATTCTCAAGATGTGAACCTTTGCAATAACCAAATGTGGGTCTTTGTCTCTTGTTTCTCCTCCTCCTGGATCTTGAGCTCCCATTAGTAGAACTAGATCTTTCTGAACTTGACTGCTTCTTCTCTTTCTCCTTTTGCTTCAAATATTTATTCTTGCTCTGGGATTGATTTTATACACTAGAAACAAGGGCTTGATATTTTTATTTGGTGATGGTACCCATTTGTATAAGCTTGTCCTGCTCATGAGTCAAAGACTCCATGAAATCTACTAGTGTGGGCATCTTCAAATTTCTAGTTGTAAGTCTACTTTAGTGGAATGTAGAAACATACACTGAATACTTAGGCCCTAACTTAGAAAGGATGGAAAAGATAAGATGATCCTATTTATTCTTTATGTCACAATGTTTTAGCTGAATTACTAGCTCTTTCAACTTGGTAAATAAGTCTTCAATGGTCTCGTAGTGATCTAGGCTCAAAGAGATTAGCTCGTTCTCAAGCTAATGGTCTCTCATTTAACCTGTCTTCATGAATAGTGACTTAAACTTGAGACAAAATGCATTCGGTGTGCCAATAATTTCTATATGAAAGAGGATTTCCCTCGAAGTGCTGAGAAAGAGCATACTGAAGCCTTCATCAAGCCTATTAAAATACTTAGATTTCTACACAACAGAATTTGGCTCGAGTTCAGTCCCCATGGTGACCCGATAGAGGCCCTTGGACCTTAACTGGATGACCATATCGGCCTTCCATTTAAAAGAATTGAATGGAGTAAGAAATGCTTGAGTTTTCTCCATCCTTCTTGTGCAACCTGTGACAAAAACCCTGTTAACCTGCAAGGCAAACACTTAAGTTTTCTGGAAATATGCCCTAAACAACAACTCAAAACTCACAAGATTTGTTTGCAGCTCCAACTAGCTCTGATACCATGTGAGAATTTTATTCAAATTGAGATCTAGGAGCTAGAGCAATATTCACACTCAAAGTATTTGACAAAATGTGCAAGAGAACAAAAAAAGAGATAGAAAATAACTGGAATAGCACATGTGAATGGTGCTAATTACTGATCATATTATTATAATACATATTGTAGATGTTATGATACACATTTATAATACATTGGACACAATTCGTGAGGCTCTGGAATCCAATTCATAATGTACAAGTGTCATGATGAGTTTTGACCTCAATCCCCCCTAGGTGTACCAATGGAGCCCCAAATCAACCTAAACAGTCACGAAACAAGGTGTGAACATTGGTGAACTGTGGTATGTCATTAATGAGTCCTAGACAAGTGTGGGTGAGAAGATAGAGGTGAGTGGGAGGCTCAATGTGGCAATAAATGCTCCTAGGAGAGCCAAAATAGGCAAAATACACCACTAGCGCCCCTAGTCAAACCCAGATCCCCCAAATAAAGGAGGTAGTGCTCCAAGGCATTAATGAGGGTGCATATGTGCTGAGTTGACCAAACTAGAGTGCTGGAGTGTGTGTGAAAGGTCTGAAAAATAACCAGCTCACGTCCTGTATGAATTTCCCTAAGTCTAACCATAGCAAATTGATGCATAGAAGAAAATGATCTTATCTAAGGTATAAACCAAGGTAATAAGGATGCACTACTGCACCAACAAGTGGTGATTTGAGCAATATGAAAGCGTCTCTAGAAAAATATACATGTGAAAATCGTAGATCTCATTTGTGCAATTGATAGACGTGATCAAAATAACAATACATTGATCATCAAGTCACCCCCCAATATCGATGGGTAAGACTAGTTATAACTTCCCTTTTATGTTGGCTTGGAAATTCATAATGGTTTCATAACTCTAATTGATTTTATGTAGGTTCATTGCCAAAATTCAAGGTAAACCTTAATGCAATGAGACTAGAAAGGTGCATCTACAACCTAGTAAGATAGAGATGTTGCCATGTTTGTAACATAGGTAATTCTTAGATCATCATATGTTTCCTTCGAAATGTATAATACTTATAACAAACAATAATAGTAATATTATGTATTGACAAATTTAGATACAAACAAAAACAAAAATATTTCTCTTTATATGAAAGAGTGAGATTTGATATAACACAATACATCTAATATATATATATATATATATATATATATATATATATATATATAAAGAAAGATAGTATCTCTATTTATGTTTTGAATTAAGACAATATTTCTATTTATAGTTGTCATTTGCAAGTTTTTAGTTCTACTTAGTTGAGTGAGACTACAACCAATCTCGATTCGTCTTAAATGATCAAAACATTAACACCTCAAAATTTATTTTTACATATCCATGTGCATAAGTTGTGAGTTCTAAATTCTATGGAGTTGAGTGTGACTACAACCATCCTATATCCCTCTTAAATTATCAAAAAATTTAGTCCTCAAAATATTTTGTATCTCTAAGTATTTGATAAATCCAAAGTTAAAATAGATAATTATAGACAAATGGAATCTCTCACATAATGATCCAGATGAAGATCGGTAGCCACCCACCTATTCCAATGGCTCAAAACAATTCTCCATTGTGGCAGTTTCCTAGTTATTTTTCTACGTTTTTTCGGGTCCCAAACTTTTGGGGCCGTTTTGAGGCCCTAAATGACATTTGTTGGAAACTCGGAGGGACAAATGGCTTCCTTTGGCATGCATTTGGCCCCATTTGAAAGATGTAAAGCTTGGATACACCTTTCCAACGGGCTATCGAGCACCCAAATCGGAGATTGTATGCAAAAGTTATGACCTGGGAAGTTGACTATTCAACTTACCACCTTGGGGCTGCAAACTTTATGATGGTTCATCATCTAGGGTTATGTTTTGGACTTTTTGGTTTCTTTCTCTCATTCTTATTATAAATAGGTCCCTTTGGCCTCATTTTGTATTCTACTTGGAATGAATGAGCTTAGAATCCCACATCTCTTCTCAGAGATAATTACCACCATTCTAGCTGTTGTATTTACAGTCTATTCTATTTCTGCCATTTAATATAACATGTGTTTACTGTATCTCTGTTATCTTTGCAAAATGTATGTGTTTATGATTATGTTTATGTTCTTTCATTTCATTCTCACATAAATTCGTATCACATAACTTCATGCACGGGAACTTATATCACAAAATCACATTTCCATGTCTTTATTTTCTCCTTACCATGTTTTCATTAAGTGTATGAGTCATCTTCTCTCCTACTTTATGTATGCAACATGCATGACACAATTATGTTTCAGAAACACCTTAGAATGTGGATCCTACCTCTAGTTGTTCTTTGACATGTTATAGTATCATCACAAAAAACCTATATTTGTCACCTTTACCAATGGTTTTGTGATTGGTTACCTACCTATATTTGTTCACTTTAGATCATAATTTCACAATTCTATTGAATAACAATTTTTTATAGCTATCTTTCTTTTATTTCAATATGTTCATGTCAATGAATGGGATTAAAATAGATTTAAAATTTTATTTATTCATATAACTCAATGGAAATGATACACATTTTTTTGTTATAAAAGGTTCTCTCTATGACCAAGCCATTACAAATGTAAGGTTTTGTGACCCAAAAATTTCCATAAAAGTGAATAAATATAATAAAAATAATCACTAAGCCCAATATTAATTTCAATGCCCTCACAATTTTTACTATTATATATTTCATCTTTCTTGCAATTAAAAAATTCATTTAGTAACACATTTCAATGAAAGTAAGAAAACAATTATAAGTGTTAAAAAATAGATTATTACTTATCTCACTTTTGTTCCTTAAGAGTTTCCAAATCTTTTACTTCCTAACATTTCCTAAATTCTACCCTACACTATAGAGATGGTTGATAATTAAAAAATATATAAAATGTTTAAGGCATTTTTTCTCTTGACTTGTATAATATGTATTCCTAATTAATAGAGCCTCTACCATACTTGAACCTAGGACCTCTCAACGATGTTTGTCTTGAAATTGGCCAGTGTAAACCAATTGAGCTACCCATTGGACGTGTCTCTTGGTACATTATATGGGTGGCGATTTTTTATTTTTTTATTTTGTGGATGGGATAAGTGTACAACTCATGTACACAATTTTGTTAATCATTAAAAAATACTTAATGTTTTACATCATTTGGTAACCTATTTATATCCAAAATGCCTCAACTGGAAATGAAAAATGTGAATTGTGTTTTTATGATTCTCCATTGTTACACTACATGTAATTTGTAGCACTGGGCATGCTAATGACCATCATCACTATTTGATGTAGTTTTCTTTATATTAGGAGTGTATATTTGTGCATTCCAAAGGTATTCGATCCAAGTTTCTCTAAGAAGTATTTTGAAACCATCATCCTTCATAATCATAATAGTGAACTCATATTTTCTATAAAACTTACTTGAATTGTTGCATACTTAAACCTTATTTTTCTATTTTAGTTGTCACATTCTTAAGTGATGGCATATGGCCTACAAATCAAAGTCATAACTGAAATAAACACAACATCAACAACAAATATGCAATTGCATTAAATATGACCAGACATTTCACACATTGATTATAACCAAATATAAAAAATTATATATATATATATATATTTATATAGAAAATGTTTTCAATAACAATGCATTCCTCACAACTTTATTGATTCAATGACAAAATGCTCTTAGGGCTCTTTACAATTACAAAGCCAACAAATATTTCTCTGAAATCACACACCATTAACAAACAAAAAATACCAAACCATGGAGAAACAAAATACCATTTTCTCAATTACAACCTCATATTTATTCTCAAGGAATTAACTATTTGTATCCCAAGTATATTGATTTCCCTTTGGTAGCTCCAACATTTTCAGAAATAGTAAATGGCTAATAATTGACTCTTCAACTTATACATTTTTTTCCTTTTTAGTTTCACTCTATTATTAAGTTATTTGTACCCCTTAAAATCATTTTCTTTATGAATTTTTAATGGAACATATAGAAATATGTCATCTACATGTTTAAAAAAAATCGGGCTCTGATTCAAATTATTGGTTGCACACAACGAAAAATTGTTTCTAGAAAATTCTACACGCAATCTTTGAACATGGCAGGATTAAAAGTGGTTCTTAAACTCAACAAGTTTGGTGATAACAATAAGGTTTCCTATAAAACATATTCTATTTTCATACCTTAAGTCCAAACTATGAGAGTGTTTCGATCAAAATACTAGTCCTCTATCGACACAAAAATACAACCTATAAAGTAATGAATGCTAGTTTTGGACACTTGTGTGGAATCATTTTTTTATAAAACTTGGTGATGATGTATAAATATGTATATATGATGTTCCATCCAAATTCCACACCTTGAATCCAAGAAATGAGTGTGCACTTGTCAAAATAGTAATCCACTATTTGTGTAGAAATTTATCTATTTGCTAGTTTTAGGCTTTGGCACAACGTCTAAATTCAATATCTTATTTTGAATTTTTGTGTGGATATAGAGTAATGTATCCTACATAACATATACAAAATTAATCTCATTTCAAAAGTATGAGATATCATTAGTCAAAGCATTAGATAGTTATCTATAAACTAAAGATTTGAAAAAAACGGCAAACAAAACTAAATTCTTTTGGGTGATGCATAATTTCCAAAACCATTGGGATGATCCTACATCAAAATCCCCTATTGGAATTTTTTTAATCATATATGGGAAAACTTATGTAGAATGTGAGAACTATTACTTTCTCTTGTCTTCTCAATTAAAAAATGTAAATACAAAGAAAAATGAACTCATTATGGAGTTTCCATTGGCATTAAAGCATGTATGGCTACTATAGGATCTTCTAAATCCTTTCATCTTCTCAAAATATCCCACTCATTTTCTATACTCAACTACAAAACAATTTATCAATTCAATAAGATAATTAAACTCACCCCTTTCCTAGAATATCAATATATAACACGTGCTCATAGTTTTCTAGGGTTATGATTATGGTTTTTTCATGCCTTAAATCTCAATTAGGGTTAGGGTTTTTGAACTTCTAGAATATTCTCGAAAGGCCACATGTGACTAGATACACATGTGTCTATAATGGGAGTTATCATAGCATCCACTTAGTACCATGGTGGTCAAATCATAGGTTTACTTGCATGAGACATAACTTCCTCATAGTAACTTCATTTGAGGTGTTGTTTACACATTTTAAAGATCTTGATGCAGATAACAAAGAGTCTATGGACTATGCATGCACATTTTTTACCACAAAAATGAATATTTAATTCCCCAAATGGACTCCAAAAGTTTTAGGACCCAAAACCACCACAATAAGACCTACCCTAAAATGGGCCCTACATGTCAATAGCAATAGGTTCAACTACTACTTGAACCCAATGCTACCCAAATACTGATTAGGTTTTTTTATCAACTAATCTACTAAACCACATATTTTAGGATTGTTTTGGAGGGTAGCTTAAGAGCGAATGCCCCCAAACAAAACCACTACATACTGAATTTAGTGCATATATATTCATATATATCTCTAATACCACGCAGAACTTGAGAAAACATGAACAAGCTTAAAAATCAAAGTCGAGACCTTTTAAATACTAGTCAAGGTGCTCTACAAATAATACACTTAATAAAATAATGCTCCATTTTAGGGGACTATAGAACAACAGAGAATAAGTTATCATACGAATGGATTCAAGATTGAAATGCATCTTCCAAAATCTTTATGGATTCCCATGTTATTGTGATTCAATTATAAGTAAATAAATTTGAAATTTGAAATACGACAAAAACTTTATGTCCACCAATAAAAATTTTGGAGGTCTTATTTGACCTCATCCGAAGGCAAGAGGAAGGCTAAATTTGTCTATTTACTATGTTTTAAGTACCAACCATACAAAAATAATAAATTAGTTCAAGTGATGCTAAATAATTAGGTCAATTAAAGCTAAAGTGGCTATAAAAATAAGGTCAAGTAATGTTAAAGAGGCTAATACATTAGTTAGATAGTATATACAATTTCAATATAACATTAGCCATGTTTTTCGTTTAAGAACTGTAATTATGATATAGATTTAATTGACAGATAATCACTAAATTTGATTAATTGATAGATAATCAATACACCTTGTCTTAATCATTGCATCATTTTTCTTGATGGATGATAGTTTATGCTCTAGAATCTCTAATCCCACACCTTCGCCTCTTGTAGTTGTACTTGTTCATATTCTAGTTTTTCCTGTATTAGTTTTCCTTATTCTCATTCTAGTTTCCAATGCTAGATTTCAATGTCTCTAACAATTCTCCATATTCTCATTCAAGTAAGCCAAGGTGACGGTGAGTGCCATGGGAAAGTACTAGCTCTTTTCTTGTTCATAATTTTGCAAACAATTGTTTAAACCTACATAGCTTGAATGTACAACTAAGTGTGTGGCACCCCACACTTCAAAAAAACTTCCTATTTAATATATATTATGAATTAAAATGCTACAAAATATTAAACAAATGCAAACACACCAAAGGAATACTAATTTATGTATAACATGAAATAAACAATACATTGAACTTAATTCAATGTTTGAGTTGTTATTGATTTTCTTGATCTTCTGTTGTGGCTAAGCGCCTTGTTCCATCATCGATGAAGACATGATTCTTGAGAAATCCAATCCTCGAATTATCTTGCCAATGAATATAACCCCACCGGTTTACCACCCTACCACTCCTAGGGTACTATTCTTTCCCTAGGATCCCCCGAGATGCAACAAGGACTGTATGGAAATACCTTAAGCACGATCATAATGCTAGATTCACTAAGGGGCCGCCCAACCCCGTTCACAAACTGATTACCAAACTCTCCACAGTTACCTTTAAACACAAATTGATATTATTTCATCCATCCCATATTAGGGAAGAAAAAATTATCTGAGTGAAAAGCCCTGTTCTCTTACTTATAGCCTTTTGCGATTCTCTTTCTCTTCTTCTAATGTAAAATACTATTTTGAACTCATCTTAATTCCATTTCTGTATATTTTCTTCTCATATGCATATGCAATTTCCACTTTTCCTTTCTTACACTTTCTAAATTTTATTTTATCATTGTTTTCCTTAATTCTTCCTATTTTCATTCAAAATGTTTCCTTGATTTTTGTTTTTCTCTCCTAGCTTTGTGTGTGCATTTGTGTTTCCAATATTTTAATTACTAATTACTTTGTCTATTTTCTTGTGTATGTGATGTTTCCTATTATTACATACATTCTTTGATCTATTTCCAACTCATGAATTTATTATCTATTTAAATATCATTAGAGCGCCTTATATCTTTTTAGTGTTATATTTCATTAATTGCATTTCTTTATCACGGTGATATCAAGGGTACCATGACAATATCCACGCCCTTTAAATATCATGTTTTCCATGGTGGGGAGTTCATACGATGGCTGAGACCACGTTAACTCAATCCTATATACAATGTGGAGATACTAGTGGTTACTGAGGAATAAGGCCGACACCTTATTGCACACCCCTCAGTTAATCCTCGTGAGTGACTGAGTCCGCGGCCTACCCTCATGGTAACATGCATATCATGGGTAAAAGACTCTCTCTCTTTTCAACCCATCACATGGAAAATAAGTGCTATTCATGTTGGTACATTCCCCTATACAATCCCCATTACCCATATGTGGTTTCATTGGCGAGCATTATCTCTGTGCCTGCAAACATACCAACAATCATGTGCATTAATTTTTCCAAACTCATAAATCATGATATAAATTTTCTCATTATAAACATTACAAATATTTGACTCATTTAGGAGTCCTTGTATCCATTGTCGCAACCTTGCGTCAACATGCACTGGTGGTTTCCTGCCACACTAGACAAATCATTAGTAATATCTGAGATACCATCGATTCAATATTTTTCCTAAATTATAACTTAAACGTCTTATAATCAATCAACATCACAACATCATGCACACCACATGATACATTATCTTTGTATAACTAAGAGTCATATTCATAGATAATACAAAGCATGATAAATAAACCAGCCATTATATATATATAATTTTATCTTATGATCACATTGCATAACAATGAACATGATCTATTACAATCAAATGTATTACTTAATGTTATCTAGCATAAATAAGTACCTCGAGTAAATGGGGCATTACATACATCCCTTCTTCAAAGAACTTCATCCCGAAGTTAGTATAAATATTTTAATACATATATTATACGACTGTACGCATTTCATACATAACCATTAAATTTCAATCCAATTTCAAGTCTATGTTATATCTTGCTTCCTTCTGAATATGATAAACTTCTAGACTTATATAAATACTCGTATTGATACCTCTTATATAAAGCGCTTATAATAAGAATTGTATCATATAGGAAAACACCTTTTTTTTATTCATATCAATTTCAACTTTTTTTTTCTTCATAATATTTAGTATATATTCTCAATTAATTTTTACTTTCTTAAAGTTTTTCATACTTTCTACATTTTAATGTAACATTCATTCTAACTACTTCCATATAAATCATTTTCATAATTTCTCAGTTTTCTCACAGTCTCAATCAATCATTATCATTTTACAAAGATAATTATATTGATAACTCATTTTTCGAAGGAATTCATTAATCATTTTCATATATGATTTCTATAAGTGACATCATCAACTTTTACAATATTGTGAAATAATGCACAATTTTTGTTATAATTATTGTTCATCCTTTATTTATAGTAACAACTATATCTAGACATTCTAATAACATTAGTATGATTGTGTGCTTTGACTTCACCTTGTAAAACTTCACATAAGGTTAAAATTTGTGCACATTATTAAGTATATGTATATACAATTATCGCTACCTATATATCTGTGACAAAGTTGGCTATCAACACACATATTATTTATAGTACTATACGTGAATGCATGTTGATATATTCACTTATATAAACATATAATGATATATTATTCATATTAAAAACATTTTGATTATGAATGAGTGGGTTCCTCATTCTATTCCAAAGAATGTCCACTGTGTTCAAATTTATATTTATGGTACGTTGGACAATCAATTCCCACTGAAATTGTCAATTTATTTTTGAAATACTCAATCATCTTACAAATTACTTTAAAAAGAATACTATGTCTATATATATAGACATGAATATGCAATCTTAATATTATAAAAAATATTTGTGGGAATTGTTTCGAGAACGGTTTTGGACAATAATCAAATAAAAATCAATGAAGCATTTCATTTTTGGAACATAATTAACCACATGATTATTCACTATGGGTCTGCGTGGCGTTGTATTCATATATAAAATGCCTTGATCTAATTAAAAATATATTTATAACACATTGGCATCCTCTCTCTATCCACATCCCGAGAAATTAAATAAGTATAATTAGATGCTATATACATCAATTTTAATGGGCCTTCTTGATTATAATCAAGATTAAGATGCAGGTTGCATAGATACATCGACACTCTCTATACGCAAGCCAAATAATTAATGATTAAGCACATGTCTAATTTAACTGTTTGTTTTTTTTTTTTATGTTATTGCTCATAATCCTATTTCCGCTACAATATTACCATTTACCCTACTCATTTATGTGAGTTTATTCATAGTTGTTACATTATGGGTTCATTGGGCTGAAGTCCACTATCAATTTCATACCAACCTTAGTTAATTAATTAGAATTAACTAGAGATCGATGATATACTTTCTATTTTGTTGCGACAACCTTATTTAAATAATTAGAATTAACTAGAGCTTGATGATATAGTTTCTGTTTTGTTGCGGCAACCTTATTTAAAGTATTTTCTCATTTAATAATTACATCCCTCCTACATATAATATATCACACTTTAATACTACATATAGCATATATAACTTCGTACCAAAAACATGTATGCAACCCATATTACTAAGAATCATGTTTTTTAATTCACAAAGTAATTAAAATACATTTCCATAATTTTTCTCAATTCACCATTTGAATGAGATGCTATGTTCTAAATTAAATCTTTTTCCCAAACTTTATCCTATCAATCATCTTTCCATTTAGCAAAATATACGTTACCATTCTTCTTATATCTATAATGTACCTAAATAGGATTCCCTTATATATTGTAGTTCAACTAGTTGCTTATGATGAATTTGTATACAAATCAACTCTAGAAACCACCCATCCACCATAATATTATAATCTTAAAATTAAATATGCAAATACACAGTTGAACAATAAATGGCACATTTTTATATCTATAATAAATAAAGTTACAAGTACATACCAACAATATATTAGTCCAACATAAAGTAAATATATATTAGAAATAATAAAATTCACTGTAACAGACCCGCTTATTCCTACGAGCAAACAATAATTACAAGGGATTGATACTTCTACTAAGAGGTCACCCAATCCGTTTGAAAAATCAGAAGATTAAAAGGCTTGGCCATTGAAACACAGAGAGAAAGAATCCCTATATTTCTTGACGTGACTGCCATTTAACGACAATTATATTGCCAGGTTCAGCCTTACATTAATCCCAATCAGCAGGTCAAGAAATATTTGACTCGATTGAATGCTTATGGAGTTGAAGATAGGGTTAATTGAACTTCGCTTTCTGAACTAGCATCTATCATATAATCCGCATAAATAGTTATCCTTCTAAATATAAATATTGTCAGTATACTTGTTCCTTGAACCAATCCAATAAATTTAATATAACCTTTAAAATTCCGAACCAATATACATACATACTAATTAGGAAGTTGTAAAGAAAAATAACAGTGGATGCACAACTACTTAATACCATAATTGTCACCCAGAATTGTCACCGATCGACATGCCATTAGGATGTGGGGTTTAATGAACTCCCACCCATTTTATTAGTATAGAGTCAACTCATATATAATTTGTAATGCATTCTTTTGCATAATAAATGATTTTTTTTCCGGTTTTGGTATCAAATGTATAACCAACTTGTTTTTTTTTTTAGAGGAAAAAATACCAGTGTTTGATATTCATTAGAATCAAAAGACATATTATACATATATCAACTATCTTGCCAGATAGAAACAAGGAGAGACCACTTAGCATATAGACACACAATGATCATGCCTGCTAAATCCAGCCAAACAGAAGAACATAAAAAGTCTGATTATAGCAGACTTTTGTCATCATCCCTGATATATCAGGTCAGAAATATTGAGAATATCGGAGGTGATCTCAAACAGATATTCCTGAGCAAAACTTGCTGGCTGAAAGTCTCATACATAACAGACAAGTAAGAACAAATCAAATGCTGAAATACAATTGGGAATCAACAGCTAAAAAACACAAATTGGCCATGTTCTATGACCATTCCATCCAATGATTCAGAGAATGTTCCATATCCCATATCCAAATTCAGAGCCTGTTTAGAGAGGCCGTCTGCCAGCGAGTTATTCTCTCGGAATATATGCTTGAAGATCACTGGAGGGACAAGATGGAACATATTTCTTATATCGTCGCACCAATGCCTCAGAGAAGGAATATCAAGGGCAGAAAATCTGTTGAGCCATGAATAATAACCATAGAGTCTCCAAATATTAAGTGAATGGGAAGACCCATTATCAAACTTACTCTTAGAACAACCCAGAGAGCCAATAATTCCGCTCTTGTATTCGTGCTGCATCCACAGCCCAATGAGAAACTAAAATAATGGTTATTGTAATGCCCCGGTTTTGACCCCGTTACATTAGATGTATATGATGTATATATTGCAATGATCATGGTGTGGAGCTAAAGGCCAAGGCCCCACCATTGATCGGTAATGCTATGTTTTGGATTTAAGTGTCACCGAAGATCTATCGCGGCATGCGGCATATAATATGTTGGCCGTCATGTAAATATGCATCATAATTAATTAATGGACACAACCAGCTACGGTCGCGGAAACTAAATCGAATGGGGCATGATTTTCTAAGGATAAGGGGAGTGAAATATTTATCCTATGGGCCAATGGGGAAAAGCCAAATGTCTATGAGAAAACCCATCAAGCTATCAACTACCTTTCTTGTCTTTTTCTCCAATCATTTATTTCTGCCAGAATGTGGTTGAGTTAGTTATTGCATGGATGGGAAGAGTATGGGCAACCAAAATTCGAATTGGGCAGAGACCCATTTTTGAAAAACGTGTTCTGACTACCTTGGCAAGGAAAATGCCCAAAAACGCAAGCCATTCTGCCATACAACCACGTTTTTCAGTTTCCTCACGTTTTGGGAGCAGCTGGAGTTTTTCCTGTGTGTTTGGATCCCACGTTTTGGCTGTTGGTTTCATTTTTCCCATGGATTGGAGGTCGTTTTTGTAATGCCAGGGCCTGGGTTTCCTTTCTCACGTTTTTGGAGCTGCCGGTGCATTTCCCATTCACGTTTTTGTGATTTCATGTGTTTTTTACCATGGCTGTGAAGAGCCATTCACGTTTTTGGCTGTCTCACTGACTTTTGAGTCTCACGCACTGGCTATTTGGGACGTCTCTCCCTGCTGTGAGTTGGTTTCCTTGATAAGCTTCAAGACTGTGTGTTTTCCCCCACGTTGTGAGCCGTTTTTGCCGTTTCATTGGGGCTGTGTAATTCGTTTTCCTATTTAAGCTGTGATAGCTAAATTCGTTGCCTGAGTGCAATGGTTGGCCTTTGGACTGTGCGAGGAGTGAGGATTTTTGGCTTGGTTGCTTGATAAACCTGGTGTTAGAAACCACACAGGAAGAACTAGAGGGCTGGCCTTCTTCTCCATCACCCCTGAATAGCACTGGAAGGGAATGCAGGGCCTGAGGGACTGTGTAGCAGAGAAGGGACTGATTCCTTGTGTTGGGTGTGGATGGGTGTCTTAGAGGTCAGGCTAGTTTTGGTGTGGGTGTTCTTGGCTCTGTAATGATCTCACCAGCTTAGCAATTGCCTTCTTCAGCTCTTTAATGGCCTGATAAACCCAACTTGGTTGGCTTGGCTATGTGTTTTGTGTATCCTGGCTATGTGTAAGCCTGCTAGTTCCCTTATTCCTTGGAGAATCATGCCCAGCTCGGGGGTGGCAGCGTTGCTGAGAGATTGATGAGCACGTTGGCCTATGGTTGGGTGGAACGTTGCAGTGACGTAGCTGGTTGCGGAGTAAGGCTTTCATAAGATAAGTAATCTTGTGCATTTTACCTTTGCAATTCTTAATTTACTGATAATGAAAATGAAATGAATCCATGTTGTATGAATGTTGTAGAAATGATGATGTTTTCGCTGTGTATGCTAATTCACTGTAGCTGTATTTGATAAGCATTGGCATCTATGCATGTTTTATTTCAATGCATTCTACTTCAGCATTCTGTTTTACCATTTTACTTCCTATACATGTTCGTGAGGCTGTTAGTATGGTTGGTTAATGCCATGGATTTCCGCTGTGCAAGATAAGTGTTCAATGTGCATGATTAGGCATTCTGTTTATGAAATTTTATTCCTGCATATGTTTATGGGCTCTAGCCCCGTGTGATTAAAGCATGGATCGCGTCCTCTTCGCCGGTTGAGGGATGGGGACGTGACAGTTATCATTTAGATAGATCACAAATCCTGCACCTCCTAAATGTTTTGCAGCATCCCCATCAAAAAATCCACATGGAAATACCTTCAGAGGCTTAGGACTGATAATCCGGTTTTTATGAATTTTTTGAGGAATAGGATAAAGATTTAGAAAAATCTCAACCCTGGAGATAAGAGAAAGAAACGAAGGCTTCCAATTTTCAAAAAGACATTTATTCCGGATAATCCAAATACACCAGAATATAAAAAGGGGAAAATGTCTGAAAGTAGCAGAACGCACAGTAGTGCTGTACCAATGAACCAGAAAGAATAGGTCAGAGTTGAATATGGTAGAAGAGAACCCATACCGAGCTACAAAATAAGAGAAAATATTCACTGTAAAGGGGCAGACCAAAAATAAATGCTGGATATCCTCGATATTCTTCTCACACAGAACACAACGGCTCGGACCATGAAACCCATGGGATTGAAGCTGCTCCCAAGTAAGAATTCTGCCTTTTTCTAATAGCTAGATGAAACAGGCTATTTTCGTAGGAATATTAAGAGTCCAAAGAATATCAATTACAGGGTTTCAATCCTCTGAATTACAAATCCAAGAGATACAATCATATCCTTTAGCTGCACTTATAGTGCCCACATAGTTGTTATGTGACCAGAGAAGCGTATCACAGAGATATTTAAGGCAAATTTTGTTGTATTCCAGCCCTCTGATATAGTTTTCCCAAAGATATTTCCAATCTCCACATAGATCAAGTTCCTCTGCCATGAACCAGTAACCAGCAGCAAAGGAAGTTTTATTCCTTGCTTGAGCTAAGGTACAAATCCCATAGTCTTCTAGATACGCTCTTAAGTCTCTAGGGAGAATAAAAGAGTTGCCCATGCCAACTACAGGATCCACTCCTAGACGAATATCTGTGCCATTTCCAACTTGCCAAAGGATCCCTTTACAAATCCAAGGAAAATATTTTGAGGAAGCCTTTCCATATAATCGAGGCATTTCGCATTAAGAAACATTTCTCTCTAAGCCAAGCATGCAAGGGCAGCTTCTTCATATATTTTACAGAGAGGAGTTGATGCCAGATTCCATCACTGTTTAGAGCAATCCATAAGCTCTTCATTCTCAAGGATAAGCTGAAACTAGGGAGATGCTTGATACCCCAGCCACCTAAAGAGGTAGGTCGAGCAAGTAGATGACAGTCCATGAGGTGAATTTTTTTTTCGTGTGTTGAGGAGCCCCAAAGGAAAGAGAAAATTAGTTTTCTGAGTTTGTCTAAGATTGAGGATGGAATCGGAACAAGGGCCATCCAGAAGACAGGTATGCTCGAGAGAACAGATCGAATGAGGACAAGTTGACCTCCCATAGACAAGAGCCTATTATTCCAATGAGAGATACGCTTCTCAAATTTAGTAATAAGCCAATGCCAATCCTTGACCAGATAACCCGAGGGCTTGAGGAAGTAACCAATATAGTTGAAACCTTGATTAATATGTGCAAATCTGAACGGAAGTAGGCCTGTGATTCTGCCAAGGAGGGCAGCATCCAAGTCATTATGGAGAAAATAGGATTTGTCCATATTGATGCACATGCCAGAGGCCTCACAAAAAGTGTCGAGTAAAACTTTGAAAGCAATCCATTCCTCAAAAGAACGCAAGCCAAATAAGATCACATCATCTACGAATAGTAAATGAGTGAGGAAGAGATGAGACAAAATCTTGATTCCTTTAATTTTACCATTTCTCTTGGCATCTTCAATCAGGAGGCTAAGACCTTCGATAACCAGGATGAACAACAAAGGGGACAATGGACAGCCCTGCTTGATCCCACGTGAAGCTGGAAAGAAGGTAGAAGGAGATCCATTTACAAGGACAACAAAATTTGCAGATGACATGCAACCCATTATCCAGTTCACCCCCACAAGAGGAACCCCAATTTGAATAAGTAAAAGACAGATGAAAGTCCAATTAACCCTGTCAAAGGCCTTTGACAAATCCAACTTGAGGATGAGAGCACATCTCTTTTTTGTTTTGACAGAATGAAGGGCTTCCTGTGTGATGGCTATGGGCTCAAGGATCTGACGGTTCTTTAGGAAGCCGAATTGTTGAGGAGATATAGAAGAGTATAATAAGGGTTTGAGTCTCAGGGTTGCAACTTTTGAGATCAGCTTATAGCAAAGATTACAGAGAGAAATTGGATGAAAGTCAGCGAAAGAGACAGGATGTTCTACTTTTGGGATAAGTGCTAAAAAGGTGGAATTAAGGGAAGGGGCCACACTACCCATTATTCTAGAGGATTCCACCATATTGACTAGGAAGGGTCCCAGAAGATCATAAAAAGTCAGATAGAATTCGACTGGCCAGCCATCAGGGCCTGGGACCTTATCTCTTTTGAAAGTTTTAAGGGCCTTTTCTACTTCCGAAAGAGTGACAGAACTAGTGAAGGCCTCTTTTTCTTCCTTGCTGATATAGGAAGGAAAAAGACGAATAACCTTGAGCTGAGAAGAAAGTTTTGTCAAATGATCATCAGCAATTTTTTTATAAAAGTGGCGGATCCCAAGAGATTTGATGCTCTGATCATTCGAGACCCAGGAGCCCTCCTCATCTTGTAAACTCCAGATGGCATTATGGTTTTTTCTAGCCAATGCTACTGCATGGAAATATTTGGTATTGGCATCCCCATTCACAACCCATGTAACTCTGCTTTGAAGTCTTGCAGAGTACAACTCATGATCCAATAGCTTTTGAAGATCAGCTTTAAGAGAATTCAGTCTGCCCTGCTGTTCATTATTTAAAATAGCATATTGAGTAGAATGTAGAAGAGAACATATTTCATCCTCCAAGTAGACAGATTTTTCTTTCATCTTTTGTGATTCCACTTTTGTCCAAGACTTCACTTTTTCTTTTAGCAAGCGAAGTTTGAACGATAGATCATTCATAGCATCCATATGATCAGTTGAACGAATAAGCGGCCATTCAGTTTGAATCATATGGATAAAATCCTCATTCCCTAACCAAGATTGATTGAATTTGAAGGGATAAGCACAAGGGTTCTGTTGATTCAACCATTCAAACAGAACATGGAAGTGATCAGAAACCCCACATCTGTGAGCCCAAACCCTATGTCTGGGAAGAGAGCTCATGAGCTGATTTGATAACAAAAAAAGATCAAGTCTTTTGGAGATGCCTTCTTCCCCCATCCTACCATTCCTCCAAGTAGGTCCTGCATAAGAGGGGGCCACATCCACTAATTGATGATCAGAGAAGAGCTTGGAAAAAAAAGGTCCCAAGGGATCAAGTTGACCTTTATTGCCCCAAATCTCTGAGGCGTTTAAAGTTAAGTTTAGATCACCAGCGAGGATAAGGTTTGGCAATGAGAGAAGACCGCCAGAAGCCACGACATTCCAGAAGGAATCATGGTTAAGATAAGGGCCATAACAATTAAGGATGGAAAGAGAGAAAGTCGAGCCACGAATCGAAGCTTTAAGCAAAATACCAGCAAGAGTATGATAAGCTTTAAATTTAAGGAGCTTTGGATTCCATCCAGAGAGAATTCCCCTTGAGAGACCATTAGAACTGAGGGCACAACATTACCATCCCGGACATAGCTTGGAAAAGGAAAAGAGGGCTAGGTAAGAGCTGGTCATAGTCTCTTGAAGGAGAATGATATCAGGTGAGAGTGACACAAATAAATGACGGAGGCTTTTTTGTTTGGATGAACCTCCCAAACCTCGAACATTTAGGGATAGAATACGCATCAGGTATCAAAACGAAGATGGGTCGAAGCTCTAAGGACCCTTTGAGATGAAGAGGCAGGATTACGCACCGCATTTTTAAGTCTAGTAGATAAAGGTGTGTAAGGGGCGGGGGCATGAATCGCATCTTCTGAAGGAGACTTTTTTTTTTCTCCTTATAGTTACATTCTCGAAACGGATGGATTCCAGGGGAAGAACTGAGGGAGACAGAGGAGTCTTACCAGAAAAGATATTCAGGGATTTTTGTAATGCTGGATCAGCAAAGGATGGGGAGGTAACAAGAATGTGGGGATGAGAACCCGAAGTCGAAGGACCAATGTTGAGAAGAGGAGGGAATTTCGAGTCTGATAAAAGGGGACAAGTGGAGACAGTATTGTCATCAGGAGGGCCAAATGCAGGACATAAGGCATCAGAGTCCTGAGAAGGGGGACAAGGAAGAATCACCAAAGAAGGAGAAGGAGGTGGATTTAAGGGAGAAGGGAGGTCAAGAGTTGATGGAGGAGGGGGCAGCGACAAGGGAGAGACACCAAAGTTTCGTGGAGGGGTACAGGATAGATCCTTACAAGGGGAGGAGAGATCCAAAGCCAGAGGAAGATCTGAAGACTTAGGAGAAACTCTTTCACCCAAGCTTCGAGAGGACAAAGCCTTACAAGGGGAAGGATGTTTTGAAGCCAGGGGGGTAGATGAAGACTTAGGTGAGCCTCTTCTAACATTCAATGAGTCCATCAAAGCTAAATCTAGATCTGAAGCATCTTTGAAAAGGGAGCATGCATTTTTAAGAAGTTCAATAGAAGAAGCCGGAGGGACCGAGGACGTTTACCCGAGAAATCCTTTGATCTGGTATGGGGGACGACAGTTCTGCAGACTAAAGTCAAAGTATCAGGGAGGCAGAGCCTTAATGAAAGGACGGACAGGTCCGTCGCAGATGGCCTATTTCCCAGCAGCAACTGCATCTGAAAGGGATTCCCTGGTAGTCAAGCCTTTGAGAAAATAGGCGTTCCCGATAGAGAATTTCAATTTCATCCGGTAATCCTTTCGAAATGTCCATCTCCACTAAAATTTTGGCCATCCTCTTATCATATGCATTCATAAAATCTTCTTCAATAGCCACAAAGTGGCCTATAGTATTCCCTATGCCCTCCAATAGGGAACGATTCCACAACGGGAAGGGAAGCCCAGGAAACAAAGTCCACAGATGTCGTTTTTTAACCCTTTCACGAGTTGGGTCGAAATGAATATGCCATCAATCTAAAATGAGAGACCCTTTGCCTACTCTCCACAGACGATTAAGGACAGGTGTAGCATGAGCATCCTCTAAAAATACGAAGACTATCCAACCCCGAACCAAAATACTGATTGCAGGAACATAAGACAGGAAGGGCTTCCAATGTTCGGTGGCCCAAGAGAACCAGTCTTTCTTATCCATAGAAGCATATTCCAGTCTTCTTATGAGCACGCGTGAACATAAGGCTTCCACCCTATCCAAGTAAATATCACGGCCCACTACGAAACAGAGTTTCCCCTCAAGTATTTTGTGGGCCTTTGCCATCCTTCGACGTTGGAAGCGAGCAGTACATCGTTCTGCCGGGGTGTCGGAAGGCCCATCATGGGTTTTCTACATATGGATAGAAAGGAGGTCACTAGGAAGGTTTTCCAGTCAACAAGAATCTGACAATTCCAAAGATGGGAAACGGTATTGAGCCACAAGCAACCATATGAAAACCGGGTTGTAAACCCTAGTTAGGGTAAAGCATGGAGAAACTACAAGGGTTAGTAAGCAGCAAAGACCCAACACAAACCAAACTTCCCTGATAACGACAGCTACATCAAGGATAGACCAGCCCCGTAAAACCAGGAGGAGCCTCAATAAGGACTCACCAGTCAACAAGAACCTGTCAAAATAAAGAAAGGAGACAGTATAGTGCCACAAGCTACCACAGAAGTCCCTGGAAACAAACCCTAGTTATGGAACTAAGGGAAACTACCAGGGTTAAAATCCTCAAAAACCAAAAACAAACCCATAAACCCCGATAACGACAATCGTATCTTAGGACAAAACAAGCCTCGATAAATCAGGAGAAGAGAATCTTCTATAATCAGGAGAAAAAGAACCAACACCGACGTCGAAAATAGAAAGGTTAAAGAAATCAAAACCACTATGCCACATAGTTGAAAACAAACTAAGACTCATGGCCAAGCCAAAACTGACTTTTATATACAATTCCCACTTATTTTAGACTGGTTGGTACTAGTCCTCAACACTGAGGATGGACTCCAGTCGTCGGTGGTGGCTCAAGGGATAGCGAAAGACAATCAATAGCCAACAACCCAGGAAACAATGCAAGAGGAAACGAGGACTGATAACCCAAAAAACAACGAACCAGACACCGAAAGACAGAGAGAGTAAATTCCAAAGAACAGGTTCATAGGGAGAAGACTGAAACAAAGGAACGACTTCAAAAGATTCAATAGTAAAACCGCAAGCAGGAGGCCGCCGGGGAGCTCCATCAGCCTGTAAACCCTTATTCCTCCTGTAAAACCTCATCTCCCTTCTCCACTCCAGCTAGAACTATTGTTGGTTCCCTCACATAACCAACTTGTTTATCCTAGATGAGAATCACACATTTTTACATAATCCTTTTTCCATTATGAATTTTGATTTGTTATATATCATATGATTGATGGAAAAAGTGAAGGCGTTGGAAGGTGGAATAACGTTTAATGTTCAGTGGAAACTTTTGGATGTAGTCCTAATGGATGGTTTGGGCCAGCAGTTGGCTGGTGTGGTGTGTCCAAGGTATCTTTGGTTGTTGAGTTGTTAAGTATGGAAACATTGGTATCTTCTATGGTTACTAGTTTCAACCAACCAACTAATTTCAACCAACCACTAGGTCTCAAATGAAATCTCTTATGAATACCTATATTAATAACAACCAGACATACTCCTTTCATACTATTCCATACTCCTTTCAGACTATTCCATGGTTGGTTTCTCCATTGGTGGTGAGATGGGCATAGCTTCAATGCATTGTTCAATTCACCTATTTTTTTCATTCAATATTTGGTAAACCTTAACTATATATCCTAACAACTATAATACACTTGTCACCATAATTCTTAAATCATGGCCTTAATAATTATGTGAGGGATGTGTCTTCTAGAGTTTGAGCACTAAAATATATTCATATATTAAATGTTAATTAGAATGGCTAGTTGCGGACAATTTCCTACAACTTTAAAAATGTGGAACTTTCACCCTTTCCTCTTTTTGTAATATGAATAGAAGTAGAAATTTTGATTTTATAGGTCTAAGATATTGACCATAATCATAGGGCGGGCATTTCCCTGAGGCCACTGAGGCAGTTTTGCCAATACTGGAATAGTGAAAAATAGCCTGAAACTCTGTTTTGGAAGACCATTATCTTTGTGATCAAACATCTTCTTTGAGAACTGAGACCATGGTGAGATAGCCTCTTCAACAAGCTGTAGGATGATAGCTTCAGATAATTTTTATCATACACCTATAAGGTACGGCGGGCATTTTCCCAAGGCCACATGAGCCATTGTTTCCAACACTTGGACAATTTTCTTAGTCTGATCCAATCTGCCTAAAACATTGTTTTGGCAGGTTCATAACTTCTTCCTTAGCTACTTCCAAGACAGTTTGAAGACATGATCTAATAGGAAAAATATCAATCTACAAGACCCCCATATGGTGCGGGAATTTTCTTCAACACACAATTTGTGGCGGGCATTTTCTTAAGGCTACCTGAGCCAGTTTTCCGACACTTGGTCATTTTCAGGACATTCTCCAAAATTTATTCTAAAACCTCATTTTGGCAGATTCAACTTTTTCTTCAAACATGCTTAAGGAGAAATAATACCATGGTTAGGTAGACAAACCAACACACTACAAGACCCCCATTTTCTACGGGCATTTACTCTAACCCATAATTTAGGGCGGGCATCTTTCTGAGGCTACTTAGCCATGTCATCATGCTTAGACACCTCTTCGAATCTCTGTTTGTTATTTATTGTTTTAATGAAATAATCAATTAAAACTTCTTCTAAACATTGCATCTCTCCAATAGTAAGATGTGTCTCTTCAAAACTCTGTCTTAATTCTTTTTATTAAATTTCTGTTTATTTTTCTAAATACATTCCTGTAGCTTCTTATTTAATAAACTCTGTTTATTATTTTTCACTAACTTTGCAGGTTCATCTTTTGCATATATGACCATCATAATGCAAACTGAAAGTATGGCTGGATAGCCACCTCAACAAGGATCATATCCATGTCACCTTTTGAAATTTTTGATACACATGCATTATCTGGAGATCATTTGAAAATAGGCTTCCAAACTGTTTAATTTAACACAGACAAAATTGTTTTTAACTTGTAAAAACAATTTTTCTTCTACTATGGCATATTGATTTCTCCCTCATGTGATCACCATAAGGAAACCTACAAGCATGGATAGATTGCCATTTCAACAATGAACAATACCATATCACAAGATGAATCTGTTGACACACACACTCAAACTCCTGTTTTTAACACTTCGTCAATTTTCTTTTGTTCTCATTATGCAAAATATTATTTTTCCTATTTTTGGCAGATTGATATTTTGCATATGAGACCATCATAAGATAACCTGAAGGTATGGCTGGATATTCAGTTCACCAAGGAACATGAATATGCTACCTGGTGAATTTTATCATCAAAATAACCCCTCCTTGCGGGCATTTCAAAATGCCTTTTCAATTTCCCAAATCTAACACTACCAATTTTCTTGTGTTCTTAAAATGCAAAATAATATTTTTCTTACTTTTGGTAAATTTATATATTTGTCATAAAACACTCCACGGGATAATTAAGACCATGGTTAGATGCACCCATCAACAAGATATAGCCTAACACTTTCATATTATTTTTCGCATCATCCTATGAGATAGGGCGGGAATTTCCTTGAGGACACTGAGGCAGTTTTGCCAGTAATGGAATAGTGCAAAACAGCCTGAAACTCTGTTTTTGTAGACCATTATCTTCGTCATCAAACATCTTCTTTGAGAAATGAGAGCATGGTGATATAGCCTCTTCAAGAAGCTGTAGGATGATATCTTCAGATAATTTTTATCATACACCTATAAGGTACGGCGGGTATTTTCCCAAGGCCACATGAGCCAGTTTTTTCCAACACTAGGACAATTTTCTTAGTCTGGTCCAATCTGCCTAAAACATTGTTTTGGCAAGTTCATAACTTCTTCCTCAGCTACTTCCAAGATCATCTGAAGACATGATCAGGTAGGACAAATATCAATCTACAAGACCCCCATACGGTGTGGGCATTTTCTTCAACACACAATTTGTGGCGGGAATTTTCTTAAGGCTACTTGAGCCAGTTTTCCAACACTCAGTCATTTTCAGGACTTTCTCCAAAATTTATTCTGAAACCTCATTTTGGTAGATTCATAACTTTTTCTTTGTTTAGGAGGAAACATTTCCTAGCGTGTCACCCTAGGGATGGCTATTATTTGGTATTGGGTTTGCAACTAGGATCCAAGGTGCATACAAATCAATTTCCCTTGGCTGACCTCCTAGTTAATTGCATCAACAGATCATAGGATCTTGTTTACTTGTTCTTTGTATGATTTCCCTGATTGTATTTCATCATTCACCAATTCAGATACTCATTGCATCATGATTGATGTTGACAATCAATAAATCATGTGGTTAGTTTTTATGGCAAGTAACTGGAATCATTTTCATGTTACAACAAGCAACACTTACAACATAAATTAAAGTTTTGGAGTGATTACATAGAGTATAAAATGGCATTTGGGTACGAATTTGAATAGGGAAAGAATTTTGCAACACACCTGTATAAGTATTAGGAGATTGAGGATGTGATTAGAGGGAGAACTACAGAAGTAGCTTTGTGGCCATGCCTACCATGCCTAGCATGTGTATCACTCATGTGAGGATTCTCTATGATTCAAAAATTTGCATAGTACATTTTGCATTTCATGTTTGATAAGGCAGAGTAACTAGTAGTTAGACAACCTATTTTCAAGGACCGTCACACATTAATTGGCAGAAAAATGATATATGAGGAAACACATATGGTAAGGGCTGGAAAGTTCTATATGTCACTTGTATAATTATTAGGAGATTTAGGGTGTGGAAATAATGTAAACAAATACAACCATTAAGCAAATCGAACATCTAAAATTTCTACGAATTTAAAATACTATCACCTCTATTCTTCGGAGTGTGCCCTGCCTCCTAGGAACATAGTGCCAAGGGAGGCTACAACAACCACAAAATTGTCTCAACTCACACATAAATTATTTCCACAACTTCAAATAAGTTTATTTATTTATTTAATGTAACAATTTGGATACTAAGAAATATAATTTCCACAATTTCTATTGCCCATCTACGATTGTCTTGTGTTATCGTATCAATGAGAAAATAATTGGTCTCTTTTCTTGCAACTTTAGCTAGAGATATGTTGGATTTTTTTATCTTTTTTTGCCACTACTTCCAAGTCTATTGTTTTTGCATCATCTCTTGTTGGGAGGGTATAAACAATTTTGGTTGTTACAATGCTCTCTGCATTACTATATGATTCCTCATGCTGTTGTTCTTAACCTTGACACAATATACTCAATATGTATGGATTTTGTCTCTTTTACATTTTCAAAACCATTACTTTCAAGTTCCACAACTTTTGCATTTTCTATAACTTCATCAGTAATTGGAATATCCATCTCTGTTATTGCATCTCTATCAGGTGTTCTGTTGCATTCTTCATGTGGCTCTTCCAATATCATTGTTTGTTTTCCTACCATTGCATCATCCTTTGTATAGAAGGTCTCAACAAGTTCTCTACATAATGGGTTTGATAATAGTGTAATAAGTTATTGGTTTCATACAGGGTAGATCAACTATTGTCAAGATAAACCAACATTTCATGAATGTACCAATAATAATGCAGCAAGGGCCAAAATTTCCCTTGAGTTTGATTGGAAATCCAAAGTGCATAAAGTGGATTAAAGTTTAAGAATGATAACTTATGTAACAGAAGTCCAAACCAAGATGTACTAAGGTTAGTTGGAATTATATCTTGCAAACATAAGAGAATACCATTAAGCTAGTAAGATTGATGTCAGGTGATTCTTGATAAAAATCCAAAGAGAAAAAGATGGTAATAAGATGTATGTTGTATTATGGACACTTGCATGTGTTGATTCTACTTAGAAGAGATTTTATCGCTCAGTATCCAAATTGTTACATTAAATAAGATGCAATAATTGTATCCAAATTGTATGTAATAAGATGTATGTTGTATTATTGACACTTGCATGTGTTGATTCTAACACCAATTCCATACTTAGACAAATTTCTCAATTTGGACTAATCTACCTAAAAAACCCTTTTGGCAGGTCCATAACTTTTTCTTCATCCACTTCCAAGACAATCTGAAGACATGGTCAGGTAGGCCGAAGACCAATATACAAGAACCCCATGTGCTGAGGGAATTTAATCTAACCCATAATTTAGGGTGGGCATCTTTCTGAGCCATTTTTTCATCCAGAGCTTGTCTTGATTTGTACATGATGATAATTTCTTTGAGTAATTAGTGATACATCGACCCCAACCATAGCAGTCTCTGTATAAACTAATGAAATCCCGTTGCATGCATCAATTCTTGCAAATTCTAAGTGTAGGCAAGCGTTGTGATAGAATAACACAATATTCCCTATGCGGTTTTCCATTTCTTGTGTCCAAGATGGAAGACTATTCTACCAGGAGGAAAAGAAGCAACAATGAGGGCTACCTTGGAGTGCTTCCTAAGAAGAAACCCAAGGCTAAACTCGAGGAGAATAAATTCATGTTCAGGGGCCAAGAAAAATCCACTGGGGTCCCCAAGTCTATGTGGAAGATGCAATGGGAGAACGAATATCAGGACTTTAGAAGCTGTGATTTCTTCAAGGGTTTCTAGGGAGACACTCTTGGGACAGGAAAATCCAGGCACCGTGCAACCGGAGGTACAGCTATCCGGAAACATTCAAAGTGCTTCACATCTAGGTCTTGATGGTTGGTGCTTTCCTGGTATGAAAAACCAGGGCAACAGATGAGTGTGGAATCAAGCTCACCAACCATCAACAACCCGAGACTGACAAGCTTCTCAAAGCATATTTCCATTTCAACTCTTTCAGAATTCTCAGAATCTCTTAGCAGAATAACACTTCGAGCATTGTCTCTAATTACTGATTCATCTTATGCATATTAATCGGCCTCGGAAGGTGGTTTTTATATAGGGTGATGAAGATGAATATGGATACATAGATGATTGGTTAACATAATGGCAGCACGGTGGACGTGGGTAGGGATCTCTATTTTCTGCTAAGAATCCAGTCATGCCGCCTCCTTTTAATATGCTGCATTGTTGTCCACGTGGATTGCGGTGTTTAGACGTGACATTCTTTGCCTTTTCACTTACGTTGACAGTGGTGTTTGGAACGGTTTCAACTAGCCTCATCCCTTTGCTTCATGTAGAGGCCAGGTTCGTCGCTTCAAAGATTTGAATTTCATGATCTCCTATTGTTTTCTACACAAGACACGTGCCAGATCTGTGGAGTTGGGAAGGCTGGTGAATAGGTGATGCTTTGGACATGATCTTCACCTAAGGCATGTCACAAATGGCATTGAGGGATATGATTATTGGTCAGCTCGTACGTGATCAGGACTTCTTTTCTGTACTAGACCTGACTAGGACACCACCTTTACCAGGTTGAATGGCTCCAGAGTTTCCAGGGATCAAATTTGAAGGGCAGGTCTCATTTTACTTTGAAGGGCTATGAGAAATTTAACCCTTCAATGTTGACATTTAAAAATAAATCATTCTTTTCATTTTAAAATTTAAGTGTTAAAAAAAAATTCATTATTTATTAAAACCATTGTATATGAAAAAAAATGACATTAAGAAGAAATCCCAAGTGATTCAACATTTACATGGAATTAGTGAGGTAAACCATGTACATATGATCACTTCTAGATTCTTTTTATGGGGATTACTCAAGAGTTAGTATAGAGGAGGAGAGACTAAAATAAAGGTTGCGAATGAAGAACATGTAAGGGTGATGGAAGATGAGATTGGGAAAAAGCCCATTTAGAAAGAGATTGATGCACTTGTTTTGTTAATGTGAACATAGCCATAACCATTAGGAGTATTGGTTTTTTGTATTGCATGTTCTTTGCCCTATTTATTTTTTGAAGGAAAATGTTTGTTTCCTATCACGCTAAAGTGATTAGAGTAGTTGAGAACTACTCGCAACCTTATCTGAATGCATAATATGAAATTAGGGGTGAAAGTAGGATCATGGGGTACTAAAGCTTATTTTTGTCTAGAATTGTTTTCAGAAGAAATCCACTATTAGAACTGCTATGTTACAATGCCAAAAGAGATCAGGCATCAAATCCCTAACATCAATAACAAACTAAAAATATGATCTTTGTCCAGTGCCAACGTATCCACCTAAAAGTAGTGTACTTCTAACTTTGTACATCCCTGGGAGATTTAAAATTGTTGATCCTTGTTGTGACCACTTGATCATTGCCATAACTAATGGTTTAAATAAACAACATAAAAGTGAAAAAATTGGAAGAATAACTTTTCCATGACATTTTACCTTGTTTTGAAATGAACTTTTCTACATGCTATTAAAAGCATTGTATTATTATCTTTCCAGCTAAATAAGTTTTTTAGAATCCACATTTCCATTAATGGAAAAAAAAGTTACAAATACCATCACAAAGCTAATTGATATGTTTTTCCATATGGACACAGTTCATGAGTAACTAGCCATTCAATTTCAAACTCCACCTAATCCCTAAGCATCATCTTCACCATAATAAACCTAAGTATTAGAAGACTTGAAAATTTATCTTTCAAACTTTAGTCTTGAGTCTACTAACATCTAGATGTCAAATGAGAGGGATTGATAGGGATTCTCATTTCTCTTTTCAAAACTTGATGCATATAATTATTATTCAAACACATTGAAAAAATTATCCTTCGGTGCGCCTACCTAAAAGAAAAACCCCATAATGTAAACCTAATGCTTTCAGGAAACAACTTTTTTTTATCAACCCCAAATTCAACAACTACTTTTAGAATTGAATCATGTCCTCCCTAGATGCTCAATTCAAAGTGATCAAACAAAATCCCCAATTTTAGGTGGATTTTGGATAGTCTCTAAAGTGTCCAAAGACTTTCAGATATCATCCTTTGTTTCGAGGGCGCTCATAGTGCAGATCAGAGAGCCCACAGAAGGAAGAGGAGGAAGAAGAAGAGGACTCAAGTCAAAAGGTGGGGTGAGTGAGGAGGGGAGACATAATAGGGGAGATCAACACTATTGACTTGCATATCTTGATTTGGGGATATCAATATCAACCGTCGATCTCTAAACCACCTTCATCGAGACCGCTCCACCTTGAGAACTTTAACATTCTGCTAACCCTTTTTTATATGAATGAGTGAGCAACTTATGATTGTGGAATGCTTCTCACCTGGTGATCTACCAAACATCTTGTTCTGACCGTAGATCTTCGCAGTCCCTACCACTTTTCGTGGATCGACTGTAGATGTTGATTAGGAAGAGGGAGATGACGACGACGATGGCGACGACGATTATGATGATGATGATGGTGATGGTGATGATGATGATGAATATGTGATGACAAGATCTTTACTTTCGTATTCACTAAATTAATCTGAGATTCGCCAACATTATAATAGAATGGTTATGAGTGATTATTCACTCCTATAAATAATGCACTTTATGGAACTACCAAACTACTCAGTTTGGATCTTCCTCTTTAAAAACACCAAACTAGGTCCATAAGTCTTGATTTTTCATGTGCACAAATCTAAGAACAGGAGGCTTCATAGGGACCAAAAGGTTTTATTTTATTTTTAACTACTTCCTCGAATCATATTGAATTGCCAGATTAGTCCTTGGAATGGGTGTTAGGAGCAATCCTTAATTTTTCACTCAACTGGCTGCTCCCCCTATCATGTAGACGTCTCCATTCACTGAGCTCCCTCTAAATTTGCGACGATGAAGATGATGATGATGATGATGATGACGACGAATATGATGATGATGATGAAGATGATGACGATGATAATGAAAATGATGATGATGATGAAGATGATGACGATGATAATGAAAATGATGATGAT
Organism: Pseudotsuga menziesii; assembly: GCA_001517045.1. Lineage (NCBI taxonomy): Eukaryota > Viridiplantae > Streptophyta > Pinopsida > Pinales > Pinaceae > Pseudotsuga > Pseudotsuga menziesii. The sequence continues at coordinate 510,918 of LPNX011166302.1, forward strand.
GATGATAATGGAGATGCCAATGAATTGGATGACGATGATGTCAATGATGAATATGATGATGAAGATGAAGATGCCGATGATGATCACGACGAATATGATGATGATGATGGTGATAATGAAGATGTTGATGATGAAGATGATGATTATGATGATGATGATGATGATAAGGAAGATAACAATGATGAAGAAGATCATGATGACAATGATGACGACGACGACGATGATGATTATGAAGATGATGATGATGATATTGATGAAGACGACGAAGATGATGGTGATGATGATGATCATCGTCATTGTTTTCGTTGTCACCATCATCTTCGTCGTCTTAATCGTCATCATGATCATCATGATCATCGTCATCATCATTGTGTTCATCCTTGAAGGGAATTATGTATAGGATCTCACTATAAGATATGTAACCAATACAAATTATGACAAAATCCTAGTTAAATTAAATTAAATTAAACTAAACTACACTAAATTAAAAACATAGAGTTGTTTAACTATAATTAATTTAAAATGAAACAAAATATAAAAAATGCAAATAAAAAAACCCAAAATAAACTAAACAAAAGATAAATATGCAAGATAAAAAAACAAAACAAAACACCAAATATAAAATATGCAAATAATAAAACAAAAAAATAGGATTCAAAAACACCCGTGCACTAGCTCATTAGCATTCAAAAAGAGCCGCGCAGGATCTGCTCCGGCTCCCATTTGGGGGTTTTTGATTTTGAGCTTTCAATGAAGGATATGGAATAGGTTATGATGTTTTTTTACAGGAAGGGTGGGCGAAGGAATTTTCCTATTAGTGCATCATCCTCTCCCTTCGCATGTGAGCCCATTCTTCTAGAACCACCTACCCCACCTCCAGAATGGCAACAATGTTTAGACCTTCAAGTTTGTTTCCTTCTATGTTTTTCTTGATTACCTATTGTGTTTTTATTTTATTCATTATTTTTTCGTTGTTGTGGATGTGGTGGATATGAAATGGCTCAAATCTCCTTGCAAGCATGAAGCACGAGTTGTCCAGGTGAACTTGGGAAATTCAATGTGAGAAATAAAACCAACAGTTATCGAGGAAAAGGAGGAAGGGAATGTGGATCTATATGATTGCAGGGTATGCTCTGAATGGGAAATATGAAGAGGCTTTTGATTTTACTTTCTTGACGGTGCTTCTGATTTGTGCGAACATCATGGCTTATGATTGTGGATTTAAACAATGCACAAGGATCTAGTTTTCCTAAAACTCCATACAAACAGGAACAGGAACAACAAAAGCATGAATCATACAATTTTCCATCTCTTTCAAGGTACAATTTTTCCTTTCAGCAACACCATTTTGTTGTGGACAATAAGGCACTGTATGCTGCATTTGAATATCTTCAGTGGCACAATAGTTTTTAAATCTGTTGCTGATGTATTCTCCACCATTGTCTATTCGCAAACATTTGATAGAATTTCCAGATTGTTTTTCAACAAAGGTTTTGAACACAAGTGTCAAAGGTCTCACTTTTATTTTTCAAAAAATAGACCCATGTGCATCTAGAATAGTCATCAATGAATTTAAGCAAATAGAGTGCCCTCTAAAAAGATAAACTTGGAAAAGGGCCTGAAATGTCACTGTGAACAAGTTGCAGAATTTCATAAGCTCTATGAGATTTTCCTTTATAAAAACTATGTTCTGGATGTTTGCCAAGAATACAACCTGTACAAACACCCTCAGAAAATGAGATAAGCGGAGGATCGATGACCATGTGTTTCTTACTGAGTTGCTGAAGATAACGATAATTCAAGTGACCAAATCGCTCATGCCATAATCTGCTTAATTCATTTGAGTGAGAAAGCAATACATTGGTAGGAGATGTCATCTCAAAATGAGAAAATGAATACAAGCGTGCATGATGATACACTTTCCCCGTGGCAACAATTTCTGAAGGATCCTCAATTTCACGAATAATTACTGAATTAGGGGTAAACAAGACTGTTTTTCCTGCACCAGAATTGCCAGTAATCTGATATATTGAGAGCAAGTTGGTTGAAAGTTTAGGAACATATAAAACATTATGAACCATGCCATCCTTCATTTTAACAGAGCCCTTCTCTTTAACAGCCAAAGGTGAAGAGTTTCCCACAAAAATATGCTCAGCTTTGCTTGAATTAATGGAGGAAAACATATTTTTATGGACAACCATGTGATGGGTGGCTCTAGAATTGAATATAAATTCAGGTTCAGGTTCATAGGAAGACAAATCTACTCTAGCAAAGAGAGCTTTAGCATTCTCAATATCATTGCTAGGAGAAGATACACTGATATATAAATTGTGTTTCTTCATTTCTGAAGACAAGACAACTAATTTCTTAAAACGATGAGATTTTGAATGACCATCCTTTCCACAGAATGCACATTTAAGAGGATTTTTCTTTCCTTTAGAATCTGGTTTAGGAGAGGAATGTGAAGAATTATTTGATTTTGTATTGTTTGTTTGTTTCCCTTTAGATGCCCTTTTATGTGCCGCTCTTGAATTTGAAGGTGAGATAGCTACTAATGCATGAGACTTAGAATTTATAGAGCTAAGAGAGCCCATTTGAATGAGATTATCCTACTCATGAGTAATTCTTTCAACAAAGGCATCAAAAGTAGGCATTACAAAATCCTGACCCAAGGCATCTTGAGTTGAATAGAACGTGGAAATAAAAACTGAATATGTTCTCCTAACTTAGAGAGCACTGCATATATGAGTTGTTCATCTTTCTTCTCAATATTGCAGTCTTTCAGCTGAAGCCTAAGGGATTTGAACTTGGAAATAAAGTCTTGAATGGTATCAAAATTATTAGGATCCAAACAAATGAGTTCATTTTCCAGTTGATGGCCATGAATGGCATCTGTTTTACCAAACAAATTTTCAATTTGATCCCATGCTTCATGGGGAGTGTCTATGCCTTCCAATTGAAACAAAAGTTCAGGTGAAAGAGAGAGACAGATTAATCCTAAGGCTTCATCACAGTGATTATGCCATTTAGGCTTCTCAACATTTTGAGTGGGTTCTTTATCTGAGCCAGTGGTGACCCTATACAGACCTTTACTCCTAAGTAAAACAACCATGGTTGATTTCCAACTAAAATAGTTGTGAGGAGTTAAAACAGGGATTGGAAACTTATCTGCCATAGTAAGGAAAATAAGATGCCAAAGAAAGAGAATAGAGATCACCAGAAATGTGACTGATGATGTCTTCAAGTAGTAGCTTCTGTACAAAGATACTCATAGCATAGAGAAGAGAAAAGATGGTAGAAGAAACTTGAGATGCCCTACAAAACAATCCAAACCACTGTAGCCAGCCAAAAGAAGATGGAGGAAGCTAACGCCCTAGTGCTCTGATACCATGTGGATTTAAACAATGCACATGGATCTAGTTTGCCTAAAAATCCATACAAACAGGAACAGAAACAGCAAAAGCATGAATGCAGAGATAAACAGAGACAGAGACAGTCACAGACAGTCAGAGAGCAAAAGAAAATGAACTGACAACATTATATTAAAAACTGGAGTGCTATATATAAAGTAACAAAAACACTATGCAAATGATGCGGGAGAACCCAACATTTAATGCAGGTGGTTGAGAGCTATACCAACCGAATTTACTCACTGACGTGAGATTAAGTGTGATGTACACCAACAATGATCAGGGTAATCAAGTTCATATCCTCACCATAAAATATGGATTTGATTCATATGATTTTGTGGGTATTTATCTAGTTGGCATGTCTGCAAAATGTGGTTTCGTTTCTAGTTTTGTCCATTCCTTTTGGGCATCATGTCAAAATTCCCATGAATTGATAGTTCAAAGCTAGACTGTGAATGTTTTTAATAGTATGGTTGTTAGTTTTTCTTTGATAATGGCAACGTTTTGGAGTTTGAAGCCCGAATGTTCTATAGCAAACTGTTTTTGTTTGCTCATAGTGGTTTTGAGGCTACTGAGCATATCTTTGTAGCAATTGTGGAACGCTAGAGCTTGTATTGAGTTGTAAATGCATAATTGATTTGAGTAATTAGTGAGACATCGACCCCAGCCATAGCATTCATTGTATAAAGTAATTAAATCCCGTTACATGCATCAATTCTTGCAAATTCTAAGTGTAAGCAAGCGTTGCAATAGAAGAACAAAATATTCCATCTACGGTTTTCCATTTCTTGTGTCCAAGATGGCAGAATCTTCTACCAGGAGGAAACGAAGCAGCAATGAGGGCTACCTTGGAGTTCTTCCTAAGAAGAAACCCAAGCCTGAACCTGATGAGAACAAATTCATGTTTAGGGTTTTGCTTCATAATGGTTTGAATTTAACTCTGCAGTTGGAGGATGCCATTGAAAAGATGTCGGTCGACTAGTTTGTAAGGACCGTTAGGAGAAAATATGAGAAATAAATAATACAAAAGGGGCCAAGAAAAATCACCATACACTAAAATTTAAATGAAATATTTTAAAGAATGCATAATAAATTATGAGCAAAAAATTGTATTGTTAAATTTGCAAAGTTGTTTTTATACAATATATTTCCTTTCAGTTCATGTGTATTTAATTTTTTTTGGATTAAATTATTTTTTTTGTATTTCCTTGCAGATAATTGAAATTTATGTTTACTAAAACTCTATTTATATTTCGATAATGCTTGTAGGGTGGCTCTTTGCGTTCTGATCATTGGAGAGAAGAGGTGGATTTGGTTCTGAATACTGTGCAATGAATGCTTCAACTAATTTGTCAATCCTGCGGTTTTGTGACAAGGAAAATATCTCTTGTTTCAAAGATGCACCATATTTCACCCCCTTACCTATCTCAAGGGCTTGTACTATTTTGTAAAAGTCTCTCTCTTCCTCTCTCTTTATATAACGTATACACACATGGTTGTAGAATGCATGTTGATGGGGTGACTCTTAGATTCAATAAGAAATTGAAGTAGTCTCTTAATATGTGCGCTACAAAAGCATACCATGAGCTCCTCAAAGTGCATTTTGTTAGAACAAATATTTCCATATCTAAATATTATTTATTGGAAAGCGTTTTTTTTTAGTAACTAGGGGAATCGACAACTGGAGCTGGGCTAGTACTTGCGTGACACGGGGTCCAGGGATCCATTCTCGCTACCACTATAACTTTAGGTACCCCACACCCTTTGCAAGACAGATACCACTATACCCCTAGGCACCCCACACCCTTCACAAGACATGGGACACAGGTAAACCTGGGTGGGATTTGATCTCGTAACCTCCAATTTACAACAGTTGACTTCATAACAACACACTACAACAAATCCTGGAATTAGTGTCACATTTAGCGTCCCTTTTTAGTGTAATTTTTTTTACATTGAGTGGTCAAACTAGACGCTAAATTAGACGCGTCATGGACAAAACTTAATGGGATTGCAAAAAATACTATTCCCTAGAAACTGTAAGTGTACCACTATATGATACCTATCAACAACAATTATCTTAGTGTGGATGCCAAGGATATAGTAGATAAGCATGATCATCCTAGAGCCATGTCTAAGTGGAGTAATAAGGAGAATCAAAAGAGGATGATCAACCCAATAGTTGGTGCTTCACATGGATCCTATCCACCATGGGATGAGCAAAGTTCCTTCTTCCATCAAGATAATGAGTATCCACAAGGACAAATGGTAAGGATATATTGTGATGCCAATTCATAATATTTATTCACTTCCCAAGGTGATGGTGCAATGCTTGAAATGGGAGATCTACATGATCCCCAACAACATTGGATATAAGCATATTCATGGGGCCATAGAGTATAGGATTAGGTTGTATTTTCTCACCAATATGAAAATCGATACGAACAAGATAACTAACACACTATAGGTATGTTACAATATACTAGACACAATTTGTATGTTACAATATAGCGTGTTTGGCCATCAATAAGTGATTCTGGCCATTTCAAACAATCATTAAGAAGTATGTTGGGTAGTATCTCTTTGAAGCAACAACACTAAGCAATACTTCCTTGAAAGGAACATCCACATAGTAAGCATTGGCAACAACATTTAAATCCAATCCGAGCACATACAACTATCCTAGGTACGGTTCAGGGCACTTTTTCAAATCATTGCAACTGTAAGCATGCCTTTGAGAATCGTAAGCAAGTCAAAGAAAATTATGATATCGTCATCTACAGGTATAATAAAGGTTGTTGGAGGGGTGAAGCAACCCTATTCTAGGGCATCCTTTTGCAACAAAAAACAGTACACATGTGCATTGAATGTGTCAAATATCTTGGATGAGAGATTTTATAGTGCTTTCTTGGAGTATCTGGAAGCATGGTGGATTCCTGAAAATAGATATGTGGGGAAATTTGAACAACAATAAAGTATTTTTGGGTGTATTCTAAACAATTTAATCATCAAAACAATACTTCAGACCTATGAATAATGGATCTTAAGGGAATTTGATAAAAATTATGTTCAGGTTGTCAACAACCATTTATACATTTGTATCAATTGGCTTTCCTTTCAGCAGATTTCATATCAAATGAATATGTCCATGGAATTAACAAATGGAATGGAGAGTTTAAAACCTATACTAGACCATCTTGGGGGTCCTTGCTTCAGGAATAGGATTCTTCATCAAGCATCAAGTTGGTCTCTTTGTAGAAGGAGGTCTGGGCACTGAAAGACCCTAAAGAATAAATTATGGATTAATTACAATAAGACTTGACCATTTATTAATAACTAATATCATACTAATAGTTAACCATTTATTAATTACAATCATCCAAAAAACAAAAAAAAATAGCATAGATCCATCTTAAACCTAGATCATTTAAGCAACAAGAGTTTTATAATTGTCGAGCCCTGCCTAGGGCCTTCTCAAAGAAGTCTAGCTCTATATATGGCCTGTCCCATCCAGCTGTAGCCTTGTAAGGGATAATACTCAGCCACTGAATCTATTGGGAAGTCAAGCAGTCAAACAACACAGTCACGTAAGCTTCAAATAGTCAACAACACACTCAATCTGGTCAACAACGAGCTTCTCCTTAGTTAATGGCAGCCTTAGTTTTGGGTTTGGAACAGTGGCAGTAGCTCACTTGTTCAGGACAGTCATCTTCTATGGTTTTTTTCTCTTCGTATGTGTTCCCTAAAGGAAACTTGATTGTCATGTAAATTCTACTCATTATCTGCTCATGTACAAACTCAGTCAACTCATTTAGAAGAAGAATTATTCATTATTTAGGGTTTTATTCCTTGAAAGGTTTCCCTGTAAAATTCTTTGTGTTCTTGCTTCTACTATTGATTAGCTACTATCTACTTTACTACTGCTACAATATTAGATTTACATTTCTTGAAGTCTGCTAAAGTTAAAAAGGACAGATACTACTATTAAATTGAATCCATGTTAAAAATTTAACAGCAATCAACCCTACCTCTACATCATATGCAAAAGGTATGGGATTTGTTACAAGATCAGAGATAGAAAATGTCAAAGGGTGAGGAGATTGATTTTATACATGTGATTGTTGATGACCTTGTTGCAAGGTCTGGAACATGGCCATATTGTCTTATCATTTTGGCTTGAAAATACTATTTCTATTATGCAAATTCATTGTTGAATAAGGATTTACATGAAGAGTTGGTGTAAAGTGAGGCACACAGTCATGTCATTCTCAAGGCATAAAGGTGTCAAGGTGTAAAGTGAGGCAAGTTAAAAATTCAGTACATAAGGTTCAAACCCATGGAATATTTTAAATAATTTGCATAGATATTTTTAAAATAGTTTAAGTCCATTGCAATGGGCATAAAAGACAAGGGATTTGAAAGTCAAAAGTGGCACCCCACGTATTTTGACTTGTAGTTCTTCTTGAAGCTATAGATCTCTAGTTGGTTGATGGAATTATTCCTATTGAAATTTGCAAGAAAATACCTTTGAAACTGAGACTTGGCCTAGACGTGGAGAGACTATACCTTTGAAATTGAAACTTGAACTATGCGAGCCATCAAAATTTCTGCACATAATAATTTGCACAAGCGACACCATTTTCCCTGTCGACCTTGCACATGGGTCCTCTTATAATCTCATGTATTGAAGATCATTGAATGGCCAAATAAGGTTGACAAGTGAAGAAAATATTTTGTTTCAAGTTTTTAATATCCCAAGTCAATTTTCATATTGAATATCAATAGTATATAGTCAAGATGCCCATTAGTAGCTTGTTGCTTAATTTTCATGACCTATGGATGCAAAAGCCAACCCCTTCTACTCACATATTGTAGCTAAGGGGACAAAATACGTCACAATTCCATTAAATTTCTTTTTACCTTTTCTCTTCACACATAATTAACATGAAAGGTGGTTTTCCTTTTCTACTTGAAAATAATAAAGTATTATTGTTAGCCGTAGTATCCCATCATGACTTAGTTAGGTTCAGTCTTTTTCGCTTATAAAAATACATTAATAAAATAAAGGAGATCCAAATACCATCAATTATACTTTAAGTTTTTAACTCTCATTTATTATTATCCTAGAAAAAATTAAAATATAAATCCCTTGTCTTTTTCTTGAAACAAAATTTGAATTAAGTTCTGAAAAAAAAAAATATAAATTCTTGGTCATGAAAATTTCAACAGGTAATAACCAACTGATTTAATAAATTAATAAAAACAATCTATGTTTGCTCAAATAATTTTGATTTGGAATTATAAAAAAAAAAGCTCTATACTAAGAAGAAATCTTAATTTAGCATGAATTTATACTTGTATAAAAAAGCTGAAAAGACTGTAATCTCTTGTCTTTTTCTTAAAACAAAATTTCAATTAAATACTGAAAAAATTAAAATATAAATTCCATGTCTTCTTCTTGAAACAAAATTTATTGTAGGTAAGAACCAACAATTTTAATAAAATAATAAAAACAATCTATGTCTTCTCAAATAATTTTGATTTGGAATTATAAAAAACAAGTTCTATATGTAGAAAAAAAATTCTTAATTTAGCATGGATTTATATGAGTATGGAAAAGTTGAAAAAGACTATAATCTTTTGTTTTTGTCTTGAAATAAATTTTCAATTAAGTTTTGAAAAAATAAAAATATAAATCCCCTGTCTTCGTCTTGAAATTTACCTGACAGATTTAATAAAATAATAAAAACAATCTATATTTGCTCCAATAATTTTGATTTTAAATTATAAAAAACAAGTTCAAGAAATATTAATTTAGCATGGATTTGTTTATAGTATAGTTTAAAATTTGAACTTTTTCTTCCCCTGAATTGCCCTCTCTGTGTGAGGTCAGGGTCACTGATACCAGATTCCCATTGCATTGCATTGGTCAAATGCAAGCCACAAACAGACCAACATTAAAGAAAGACATGACATAAGAGTTATTTAACACTGAGATGGATGATATTCATTAATTAATATAGGTGGCAGTATGCAGACAGGAAAATTCAATGAAAGTTGTGTCCTTTACAACATTTAATTTCCTAGTTGTTGCTTTTCACTAGTTGCGTTCTTTCCAACATTTAATCTTTCAGTTGTTGCTTTTCACTAGTTGCGTTCTTTCCAACATTTAATCTTTTGGTTGTTATTTTTCTGTGTTTTTCTTATATTTTGACAGCTAAACAAAATAACTTATGTCAAATAAATCTCTGTTTTGCACCTTGGTATGTTTTTCTTTTTATATCATGATTGATGCATGCATTTGGTTAATTCATTAGGCCAGTGAAATTAGTTACCCACTAGTTAAAAGATCCATATAATCCATCGGTGTTATTAACTCATAAACATTTGTCTCCTGTAAAATGCAATAGTTCTACATCATCATAATGTTTTAGTTATGTGCCACGAGGTTTAGATAGCAAATTATTCTGAGGAGTGCTCAAAACCCTTCAACTATAGGATACTAAAAAATATTTGTTATCACTACAATTTGGAAATTACTGGGTTAACTTCGACTTTTGTTTTCTAATATAAGGTTTTTATAATCAAGAGGAAGAAATCCATAACATTTGGCAATCCCTGGGCTAGGCATCTTTGATTCAATATCAGTTTGATTTCGAAGTTTAGAATGTGATGGTTTTAAGTTAACCAGGATCCACCATGTTTGATTTCATATCAATAGTTAACAATCACCGAAAAGATTGCGAGGCCTCATGATTCTAAATATTAATCAGCCATATGTCTTGATCCCTCCCGAACGCCCTCTTATAAAAAATAAACAAAGTTTCTGAGCTGGATGGTCCAGGACTGGTCCATGCTACTGTGGGATAGTCAGGTAGCCAAGAGAAGAGAGTTGACCGTCTTGGCTGCACTACACCCCAATCATATGTGTCATTTCAGCGTTGTTGCTTGCCACTATTGATAATAACAGGGGTTTTTATTAAGTCCAGTGAATAAGATTTTATCCAGTAGACGTAACTGGCTCACAATCTCAGTTTGGTTCAGCAGTTTCATTTCCATATCGAGGTGCGGAAGCAATCGTGATCCAGTATGAGCTAGACCTAGTTTTTGTTGTTCGTGATCGTGATGCAGTTGTTCCTTCTGTTGATCGTGATCCTAATTCTGCTATTCGTGATCGACTATCAGCAATGATCAATTGGCTATGATATCCTATGACCGGTTGGCGCTTTGGCTAACCGTAAGGTTGGATCAAAGTTCTTGTGTAATCATTATTGAAGAGATTCATAGCAGTGGTAGTGCACCTGAACGCTAACCCAACCAAAGAAATATATAAAATATCTAGTACTCTTATCTACTCTCTAGATCTAGACGACTTGTTACTGGTTATCGTGATTGGATTTTTTATTTTCAAGATCATAATCCAGTTTGTGAAGGAGATCTAACAGGACCCCCTATAAGTTACCTCTTCCTGACCCCCTTGCACAGTTAAGTTACCTTTTTCTTACTCTTTAAAAGATGATTAAGATGGGAAACCCATGGCAGTGCTTATCTACTGCAAGCATGTGCTGTCGACCTATGCTGGCTCTTGTGTTAAGACAAGCTTACGATCGTATAAGGCAAGCTTAGCTGAGAAGTGAAGCATCTTATATGAGAAACATACGCTGGCCCAGAAGACACAGACGGAGGAGTTTACTACTCAACAGAAAAGGTTATTACATAGATCACCCTTTGGGAGTTACAAGAGGAGATATGGGAATAGAAAAGAGAAGGAGGGAAGGAGTAAGTCGAATTAGTTTAATTTGATACTAAGGAAATGTAGCTTGAGGGGATGAAGATCTTGGTAAAGGACCAGGAAAAAGATAATATGGAATTATAAAGTGGTGGTCACTGGTCACCATAAGAGGCGACTCCACATGGGATAACCTACCTGTTGGTCTCAAGTAAAAGCATCACCTTATTGTATTGACGTCGGCATAGAGTCCCGACATCCTGTCATCGAATCACCACCTATCATGGATTACCAGGATCTAAACCTCCCAGGATCGTCTATGGCTATGCTCAGCTCTCTGGCTATGCTGAACTCTCAAAGATATAGGAGAGGTTCTTTTCTATAACTACTACCTACGGCTATGTTTTCCTTCATTTACCACTGGCCCTTCCAAGAAAGGGGGATCCAAATTAGAACCCCCTACCATGTGGAACAAATGACCCACAAGGATGACGCAACAACGTAGCCATGGAAACTATGGGATGGAATAGCTAATTACAACCTCACTTAGGGTTTCGAATCAAGCTGGAGCTAAAGATAGAGATCGCATGGAACTACCAATGGTTTATCAGCTGACACATATGCATACCATAGGAACAAGGAGGGATGATTACATTGATGATTATATGCTACTGAATCTACTCTATCAATTGAATCCACAGGACCTGGATGTGTACACCTAGCTAGTATATGTAGGCCTAGATTCAGGAAATGGAACCTCAGTTCCAGAAATACGCAAAGAAAGGATTTTTATCCTCAAATAGGAACAAAGAAAGCCCAGGATTACACAAATTGAGACCTACTTATTCTTCTCCTCATTCAATTACATTTTTAGCCTTCTCCTTTTAGTCGAGACCTCCTTCTGTCGAACCTCGACAACTAGTTTTTAGAATAGAATATATCTCTGGTATTTTACATCCATAAAGAAGGCCCAACATACTGCTCTTTCATCTGGGATTTATTTATCTATATAAAAGTAAGTTCCCACAACATTTCTTTCTTCTGCTCATTTACGACAAGGGAATATATCTACCAAAATCTTGAACTAATGGTTGAGTTATTCTAATTATTTAAGCTCCCTACCCCAGAGCAACTCTTCGCTTATCACCTTAAGTGTTTGCTTTACTCACGAAAAAATATGGCTAATAGAATATCATTTACACCGAGGAAGAACTAACAGTAGTTTGAACTAAATTAGATAGCCAACACGAATTCACCACAAGAAATACCAACAAGATGAACACACTTTTCATGCCCGAAAAAATGTCTACCTCTTTGACTCTCTTAGTGCTGAGCACCAACTTCTGTAACACCAAAATAAGGATCGCTCATCTTACCATATTATATATAGAAATACCGGGGGCATTCTGACTTCATGGATTCCACTAGATTCATTCTCTTATGCAATTATGGCTCTTGTAAAGGAACCATTCCAAAAGAATCATGAGGATCCGGGAACTAATGAATTGCTGTTATTGATCAATCGGACGAATTACGGTGAGATGAATAGAATATATTCTTAGGTTTGATAAAATAAAATCACCAACCTCTTTTATTTACTTCTTAAGTACTAATCACCAGTACCTCCTATTCGCCCGCTTGAACCATGGAAAATACAAGGTATTTCGCTTGGGTTTCCACTTTAGCACACACTTCTTTTGCGGGAAAATATTACATATATAAACAGAGGTAATCATGCAAGGATTACAAGGACTATGGAAGTTATGATCTTTACCTTTCTATTGATATCTTCGATTAATCTGAATCATATGAGGAAAATTCTACCAATTCAGATACTATAGAGAATAAACACTGCCTTATGCTTGTGCAATGAACTCCATGGTATCGAGAAGGGTTTACAGATATTGAAAAAGACATAAAAATATATGAAGCATTGTGTATACTAAGCAAGCAGAGTAAATATCCGTACTTTAAATGGGATGATCTGAAACTCCTTGCTCTTCCGTGCCTGGAGAATATGGAACTGGAATGAGTGCAAAAAATGACTCTTCATCTCGATCTTGTTCATCATCTGCTTAACCAACTAAATATGCTGGTGCTACTATTGCTAAAACTGTTGCTTCATGTAAAAGAATAAACTTATTAACCAACAGGTTAAACAACGACATAATCTACGGCATAATCTGCTAGTTGTACTTAAGCTACTCGATCTCTAATAATTTCGGGCAATAAAAAATAAGCTTCGATTTTTATAGCCACTAATGAGACATTTTAGCTAGGATTTACTCGGAGGCTATAGCGCGGGTAGTGCATCAACTTGGAACTTGGAGCCAAACCTGCCTGGCATTGAAACCTTGCTGGCTATGACTACTCTCACACTTACTTCCTATTTTATCTTTCAAGAAGGAACCTTTATGACTCATTAACTAATTGGAACTTAAAATAACAGATAGAGGCACCTTACTTACATTGAGTAGTTGTGCATCAACACATTTGGTACTTGGAGAACACCTGTCATTGAAACTTGTTGGCATGTAGATTCCCATGGAGGGGAAGTCATGGTAGAGTAAATGGTTGGTAGCTATAAGGTAACTAATAATTTTTCCTAGTAAGGTATTTTTCTTGGGAGTGATAAAATAGGAGTACTCCCAGCAGGAAAAATTGGCTATGACGAACACGTGGCCCTCTCCTCATAGTAGGATTAGCAGCATGAGTATCTCCATAGAGTAGCCCCCTATGATATTCCTCCCATTGTCTTATATGAGCTAACTCCATTGGATTAGCGGAGTCAATCAGTCAATAAATTAGCCCAGCCTAGTGGATTAGAGCCTAAGCAAGTGGACTAGTGCATTCAATTAGCTGAGCCCAGTAGAGTAGCTGAGTAGAGTGTCCAAGTAGAGTGGAGAGCATCTGAGCCGAGCAATCCATAAGCCCAACCCGATAGCTCATCCTATAAGACAAGCCAAGTAACCAACATACTTATAAGTTTGATAGCTTGATCCAATCCCACTACCAGCAAAACCATTAGTAGGACCAATGATAGGACCAGCACCATCAATGGCACTAGTACCAGAGCTAGTACCAGCAACACCTGTAGCATAACTAGTAGAAGCATTAGTACCTGTAGCTTACCCAAGAATAAGGGCAATCCAATACCAACAGGTGCATTTTACCTAGTCCTAGTTGACCTAGTTTATTACCTAGATCCACTGCCAGCATAAGCAGTAGATCCAGCACTAGTAGAACCTACAGCAGCAGAGTAAGGAGCTAAGGGAATCTACTGTCGGGATGGGAAGGATTAATATAAATAGGTACATGAGCTAATTGGTGGGTTGGACATTCTTCCAGAATATAGATATAGAAGGGAGAGACGGTTAGTGAACAATCGATATACGGGAAGTGGGTTTATAACGTCCCTCATCAATCATTTTGGAATCGAAACTCAGAGAACCAAACACTTCACAATCTGGTACTCTAATTTTTTTTCATTTTGCATATAATAATCTTTGTTGAGTTGCAGCTCATAAAGAATGAATACCTGATTTTATAAGGTTGGGTGAGTAAGGGTAAGGCTGTACAGGGTGGGTGGATAAACTCGAATAGATGGATAGGAATAGATAGGAGATGTCATATGAAAAATAAGGGTTGGCTGAGCTATCCATATAGAATAGATACTAGCCCCTATCTAGCTATTCTTTGTAAGGTAGGTGATCTCGTTGCTAACTCTAGGTTCCGGGAAAGTCATAAGGTTAGTCAATAAGGTGGATAGGTAGCGCTTCGACGCTGCCTAGCCAGCAAGCTTTCCCCCTGCCCTTTTATTATATTTCTCATTCTACTTTGCATCCTGGGAGAGAAGTTCCCCATCCATGGAGAAGGCCCCCATGTGCCATACGAATGAGAGAATGCCTAGAAATGTTGCTAGAGTGAGTTTCCTAGTGGAGCAAGGGGCGAATTACTGGTTCTGTTTTAAGCCAATGCTCAAATCCGATCAATGAGATGTGAAATTAGATGTTGCATCCCTTCTGATCAATGAGATGCATCGAATATCAAATGCAAAATTCAATATGCATCGTATAATAATAGGAATTGGAAAATTCTCTCTAAAATTCGGGGAAGAATGAAATCAGAGATCAGAATTACCTTATCACGTAGGTAAAGTAATATGGTTTGAATGAATGGAAATATAGGCCAGAGAACTACCATAAGATAAGTGTGAAAATGGATTGATGCATAGAGAGCTTTGCATTTAAAAACTCTGTCTCATGTTTGGGATATTAAGTATAATTATTTTCCTAGCCTAACGACTAGGGATATAACTAAAGGACCTACTTCTGGCATTGCTACTTAGTAACCTCAATTTGTCACTATAGACTCTACTGCTATTGGATATGCATCTTCCTCTAAAACTGATGTCTCTTCATCTATACTAGATGGTGGTGGCTAGGTCTACCCTTGTTTTTATCCCAACCTTTGTCTATGTTACCTTCTTACTTAGTATATGCCTCTTATGCTGCTGAATCTACCAAGCTAAGGTATAAGTGGGTATTTTATCAAAACCCCCAAAAAACGCTGCTTAAAATTCCGTATTGTAATGGTTGAATATTCAGTATTGTAATGAGAAATTTTCTTTCAAAGAAAAATCTTAACAATTGACATAAATTTTCTGAAATTTTCCAAACCAAGCAAGCATTTCATGTCTAATCAAACATATAGATTTTTTTTTTTCATTTTGAAAACAATTGATGAATAATTCACATTACATTCAATAAATCAACAACTATATTCATACAAATCATTTTTTTGGCACATGGTATATTAAAACGTATATAACACAACATACCGGTACTTGAATTGATGTTGAATATCATACAGGAGATTGATATCAAGGGATAATACCTACAATGATCTCCCAAACCAAGATCAGACTTTTTTATTATAAAATATCTTGACAACCTTCAGTTTCCTAAATCCAAAATCGGTCGGTCTTAGCCAGGAACAATAACCCTTAAATACCTGCAACTCAATGCGAAGCACACGGTCCATGGTCACTCTTTTAGAAATGGTTTAACCATGATCCTTGAAATAAAAGCTCGAGAGATTCTTGAATCATAAGATTTTAGGTTTTCAAGCAGAAATACTCATCTAATGCTGGTGATCTGGCTACAGTCCTGGTAGCCGATAAGGCTGCGACTCCAGGTGTGACTCGTGAGGGAATGACTCAACGTAGATGCTCTAAAACAAGGGAGACAACAACTGCTACTAAATTTACATACCGTAGGACATGGTGATGCCCCTGAGAGCATAACCTCGTGAAAGATAATAAAATGTTTAATGGGGATATGCAAGGAGAGAAATGCCTAAATG
This sequence comes from Pseudotsuga menziesii, assembly GCA_001517045.1. Taxonomy (NCBI): domain Eukaryota; kingdom Viridiplantae; phylum Streptophyta; class Pinopsida; order Pinales; family Pinaceae; genus Pseudotsuga; species Pseudotsuga menziesii. Next base: position 527,421 of record LPNX011166302.1, read on the forward strand.
TTACCAAATGAATGAGTGAATCAATATCGATGATAACAATCGGTATGCAAGCAACAATGGGTTAGGCATTGATGGACATCTCCTCGTGGTAGGTGAACGGATGCAATTCTGAGTTAATTGAAGACAGTAGAGATGGTGGCCTTGGTGACTCTGGACTGGCCCTTGTACATTAGTTTTTGTTACTTTGACGTCTTCACCTGCAGATTCGTGATTCCTAGTATAAAGAAAATGGAATTTGAGATGTTTAATTTCTTGAGCGATTCAACAATAACTATGGATCAGAACAATAACTACTGATCAAAACCCTAACCTATAGGTTAGTAGCAGAAGGAAGAAGATCTTTTTCTCTTTTCCATGGATCTCTGTTTCATCCTGATCCTCTTCTTTCTGGTTTTTGGGTATAGGTGGGAAAATTTGGGGAAAAATTAATGAAATATACATTTTGAATTTTAAAATAAATACAAGCCCTAAAAGTGATTGGCTCAAGCTCTTTGCTTTTTTTTTCCCCTCCGTATGGGTGAACCATGAGAATTTCTCCCCCTTTGTAACAGCTAGTTAGTTGCCCACATACTGCATTCCAACCACGGTAACTAGAAACCTTTATTTACCCAATAGTTTTATTGAGGAACCATGTATCAATATGGATACCAAGTTCACTTAATTCAACCAAACTATTGGTGGACCCAATGGATGTGTTTTTATCCTATGCTATTATAAGTGACTATGGAGTTATATCTTGATATTCTTGTCACCGCGAGGTTTATCAAATAATGAGGGTTAATATCATCTTTTAGAGATTTAATTTGATAATAAGGCTTCTCGATCTATTTTGATTTTTAAAGGTAAGAGATATAAAATATCAAAAAATTATAAAAAAGTAACATAAAATTATATTAATTCAAAATATAACTATTAAGTATAAATATAAATTTTATTTAAATATTCAAATAAAATATAAAATAATAATAAATTATTTTAATGATATTTATATTTTAAAAAAATCTTTAATATAAAAAGATAATGTATACCTTTAACATAAATATAATGCTAAGAGATTTATATATTTTAAAATTAATTGTTACAAAATTTTAAAAAGAGATAAAATGAAAAACATTAGGCAAGCACAAGGTTAAACAACACAAAAACATAAACATAGGTTATACTAAGAATAAACTTATAATGTGAGAGAGAGTAAATCAAGAAACATATAGCTAAAATTGTTTTTCTATGACAAGTATCAACACATACTCCATATTCAATAATTCCTTCTAAAGAGTGTCATGCATTGAAAAGGCCCTAAGTTTAATCTTGTGTGGCGTCAACCTACTCCTAGTAATGGTCACAATTGAAGAAAAGGTAGGTTCACTCTTAAAATCTGGGGCCAAAGAACCGATAGTATAAGGAAGGACACTAGTAATGTATTTATGAGTAAGTAGGTGTCCTACATAAATGACTCTTTTAAACAAATTGATTGTCCTAAAACCTCTTGATGTAGCATAATATGGAGCTTGTGGAGACCACATCATGGAGGTTACTAATGATGCATGCTAGCCTTGAGTCTATTTTTGGCATGAAATCACACATGTGGATTGCTCTTCCATCTTCAGTGTGGACCAATTCTTCATTGAAGACTTATGTTTGTAGGCATCAGCAAATCAACATCCAAAATAGCATGTCAATTAAGCCCAAGGTATATTGATTAGTGATGTTCTCAATACTAATTTGGCTATTGAAATCTCTAAGTAAAAAGTGCAGGTACCCCTCATTGAACTTGTGAAATCCCAGTCCAAAGAGTTTGAATAAAAAAGGTATTAGAGTTGAAAGAGACCAAGGAGATGTCATTTGTGTCAACTTGTGTCAAGGTGTGAACCAAGGAGGAGGTAACGGTACTCATTCTTCATTCTATGTTACATTGTTGGTCAATGATATAGTTTTTACAACTCATGGGATATTCAGAATTGCCTACCTTCTTGGATTAATTAAATAATGTCAGCACTTCAGAGGTCGTGCCTAAGAACTGCCCTGTTTAATTTACTACGACCTACCTTATTATATGATTTTGCTTGGTTGGGTTGGCACTATGACTAGTCGTATCTTTCCTACTTGCTTTTACTTATGTGCATCATACTATCTTTTTCCTTAACGAATACCAGATTAACTTACCTCAAGCACATTGAAGGAAGACACGGGTTTATACAGCCTTTTTACTTCCTTCCTTCGTCGGGCATGAAAATATTGAGTTGCTACATAATTGTATGATTGACATAGTAGCCTCAAACAATGTGATTCCCCTCGATGTTATGAAGAATCTTGGCTTGCAAATATCCATACATTATCAAAGTATGTGTGCTACAGACTCAAGGAAAATTAAGGTCCATGTATTGATCAAAGACTTATAGGTAAGACTTACTGGAAACTTGGATGTTGGTTTTCTTATGGATAGTTGGTGTCATTGATGTGCCAGATCCAAGGGGTATGTTTCTATCTAGGAAATGGGTATCAAATTTAGGAGGAATCATTCGGTTGGAAGAAAGTTATAAACCTGAATACTATGTTCATTGAGATCCGTATGCCCCTAATTGCACATTTTCGCAAGATAAATAGTTAATCACCACAAGGAGAGAATATTTACCCTCTAAGAGTGACAAAATAGTGATGAATTCCATAGATACCTCTTCTCACTTATGGTTAGTAGTTCCAAATAACAATTTTCATAACCAGAAATATCTGGTTAAATAGGATATAGTTGAGAGCCCATGAGGATAAAATATAATGATGATAATGAATGTGATGATTGATACAAATACTTGTGACATTTTAAATCTGAATGGTCACAAGGTATGATAGGAAACAACTCTTTTAGACTTATCCTATTTATTATACACCAACACACACTTAATATGTATCATTTACGTTCATTAAATTTGCAGTGACATTATGTTGGAGAATACTAAGATGAGGAACATTTTATTCCTTATTGTTTTGGAAAATAACACATTCTTTTGTAAATTACTCAATACCAAATGCCATTATCAACCAACAAAAGTTGAGGATACATTCCTATGATTTTTGTGCAAAGCCACATGACTCACCAAGGGACATGTAAATAATGAGACGAGTTCCAAACAAAAAATGAAGGTATATTAAAGGTTAAGGAACCATTATTAGTATTCCATGGCTAGTGCCAATGCCAGTAGGTGCTTGGTTCAAATCATCCTAGGTGATTTGCACTAATCTACGACAATGGGTTTATTAGGGATTCAATCAAGGAATGTTGGGAAGCATCACGGATTTCCCTGCAAATTTACCATTGGAAAAAAACACAAGGCTGCATTACAGACAATACCTAGGAAATGCCAATTTTCTTTATACCAAACTAAATTAACCACCAAAAACTTGGATGTAGATGTTGAATATCTAATGTTCTACTTAAAATTTGTTAACATTCATCCAAGGAAACAAAAAATAAAAATACTAAGCATATATATTGTTGTCATCTCGATAAAAAATATATTTTAAACCTAGTTGATGGGACCAAGGGATTAAGAAAGAGAATTAAAAAAATACATTTATATCCCAAAGTTGGTCAAAGAAATCAAATGGTACTGCTAAATACATGATATGTTATATCCCAGAAGTGGTTTAGACATTTGCAAGCTAAATACCAAAAAAAGGAAAAAAATGCATTTAACGAAGAGTTTCAGTTGCAAAAGTATAGTATATTTGCTTGGTATTGGATGCTTCTTGCATCAAAGTCATCAACGAATAAGGGTTGTTCTAGCAATGGAAAGATTTATATAAGCATCAACAAGATATGGTTTATAAAGGTTAGTTTAAACTATAGACTAAACAATAATCATAATAACATGCATAAGAAGCATTATCATAAACTTTCAACAGGAAAGTTGCTTGCAACAAATTTACTTCACACCCCTTAGAAATAGTTATGAACCATTCACTAACCTAAATGAACATATTTTTAATGATAAGGTTTGAAGTGATATGCATTCATTTTCAAGGTGGAAAAGTGTTATGTCAGTCAAGAGAGAAAGGTTTTCCAGGATAAGAGCATTCGGTGCACAACACAGAACACCTATTGATTTTAGGGAACCATTAGTTAGCTTTCTACATTGCAGTTATCTAGTGATCAACAAACACCCTAAATAACATAGGTATCAAACTAATGTAAGCACGAGATGTTCTCTAAAAGATATTCCACTATCCAAGTTATTTGAACTTAACTAATTTAAAACACTAAAGAAATTGAACCACTTACCCACAACCAAATAGAGGAATATCTTTCAAGTCACAGCCTAGATAAGTGAGCAGTTCACTAACAAACTCATCGGTGACACCTGCTATCCTTGCCATTGATAGCGCTTCCAATTTTTGCATTTTTTTAATGTAGGAATAATCTTGAAGGCTTCTAGTTGCTGGCATGATTCCATACGCAATTCCTTAATTACTGGTGCAAAACTGTCACCCTTAAGATTCATGTCATGTAATTTTTAAGGTCATTTATATGTCGTTACAGTCATTTTGATGATAATAGGGCCGTTTAGATGTCATTACATAAATTTAGGTGCCATTGGAATCAATTAGGATCCAAAAGTGCTACCACATGCATAATCATCATTGACATCCGCATCGTCATCATCATCATACAATAAACCAACATCATTGTCTTCGTCGTAGTCATCATCAATATAATTGTGATAATAATGAGCAAGGATCCCTACTACCTCACAAGAATGGATGATATAATATTATACTTATCAAATCATATCCATATGCCCCATCATAATTATTGTAATGAATCATCGTCATGTTGCTAGGGCCAATCAGATTCCATTACGGTCTATCAAATGTTGTTGGGGACACTCAAATGCCATTAGAGAAATTTAGGTGACATTAAGATAATATACCCCTCATTAGGATTAATCAAGATCCAAAAGTGCCATGATTATGATCATTTAGGTGCCACTATGATAAATCAAGATCCAAAAGTACTATCACATGAATCATGATCATTGACATTGACATTAAAATTTTGGCGTTATGTCGGACTTTTTTCGAACACAATTCCTAGCTCTAAACCTAGTGCAATTCCTAGCGCGGTTCCTTTCAAAATTTCTGGCATTAGTCCAGGCGCTATACCTGGCACTATGTTGGATGTTTTCTAGGCGCAATTCTTGGATCTATACTTCACGCTATGTTGGATTTTTTTCTTGTCAAAATTCATGGTGCAATTCCTGTCGCTAACCCTAGATTAATATATGGTGATATGTTATTGAGGACATTTTTTTGGAGGCTATTTTGGGAATTATATGGGATGTTTTTTTGGACGTTAATTGGGACATTAACTGAGATTCTAATTGGGATGATAATTGTGATGCTAATTGGGATGCTAATAGGGAGGTTAATTGGGATGCTAATTAGCGTCCACATTAGAGCCAACTTTTAAAATAGGATGCTAATTAAGATGCTAATTGGGATGTTACTTGGGATGCTAATTGGGACGCTAATTGGGACACTAATTGGGATGCTACTTGGGATGCTAAGTGGGACACTAATTGGGATGTAATTGGGATGTTAATTAGCGTCCAAAATAGCACCAACTTTTAAAAAGGGACAAAAATAACACCATAAAAAGCGCCATCCCATGGAAAAGCATCCACTTTGTCCAAAAAATGATGAAAAATACACTAAAAGTGATAGTAGACACTAAAAAGGAAGCTAAAAGAGACGCTAATGACAGGATTTTGTTGTAGTGACTGAACCGCCAATGAGACACACCCGTGCGGGCTATTATTTAATGGAAAGTTAACATTTCATAGATAACAAAGATTTATCTAGAGTATTTAGTGACATTTTATTCATATAGTAAGATAAAATGACTCTTTCCTCTGTTTTTTGTTTTATATTGTTTGATGGGATGGTGGTATTAACAGCATCCACACATTTCCAGTAAAAACCTATTTATATGTGTATTTAATATATTTATGTATTAAACTTTAAAATTTGTGTGTTGTTTTCGTTTTAATACAATGGTTAAAGAAATCTTGTCGAATACAAACCCAAGTTTCCACATCAGCGAGGCAGCGGTATTATAATATAGCATTTAAATGCGAGTTGATATTCTGGTGGAAAATGTGTGTTGGATAGATTGATTGTTGATTTCCTTCACATGACATGTGGAATATGAATCTAGAACCACATCTCTTGGTGGAATTACCCCAAGAACACACTTTCCAGACAACATTAGCTGATTTAATTGTATGCCCATTTTTATTTCATAGAGTATTTTGATATTTTTCATGCCTAGCAAAATGACCACTTGTGTATAGGTCTAGGAATGGGTTATTTATTTAATTTATAAATTTAATTGCAAGCCAACACAATGGTTTTCCGTTTATTAGGACAACTCTTTGCAAGCGGTATGGACCAATGGACCTGGTGAAAGGCGATTGATAAGGTAAGGGTTCTTGCATTGCCTACATTCTCCCTAGGCATTAATATTTTATATGACTTGCTTGTACCTGTCGTATAATATAACTTTTCTATTTTCATTTTTAGCCTCTTCATCATGCTTCATATCCAATGTTTGTATAGAAACATAAAAATATTAGACTTATCTGTATTTGTTGTGTTCTTATTGTACCATTCCCTTCTTTTCGCTGGGTTTTAGAGTTCGTGCCTCATTTTTCCATTGCATTCTTAGGAGCAGTATTGTAAGTAGTACTAGTGTTATGTTCACCTATACTGCAGTGCACCATGCTCACATTTTGGACAGGTTTTCCCTATGTTTAAATACTAAATTTGGCTGTTTGTAGCTTTCCCTTGGTTACCTACTATCATGAGGTTCTTTTGCACTAAGCAGTTCTAATGATAGTGGTGCATGGTTTGTCCTCTTTTTGTAGAGAAATTGATGAATAAATAGCATCATTGGATATTTCAGAAGAAGTGCACATAACTTGATAGTCTCAATCTCTTAGAATAGTACCCTCTCTAAGGAGAATTTTCTCAACATCAATTGCAATTGCTTTTGTGGGTGCACTACATATCCTGGTGTTCGGACACATACAAGCTTGATAGAACCTCCCAGACTTGAATTATTGGAGTTTGAATCTAGAATGTTCTATAGCAAACTGTTTTTGTTTACTCAAAGTGGTTTTGAGGCTACTAAGCGGAGATTTGTAGCAATTGTGGAACGCCAGAGCTTGTCTTGAGTTGTACATGCATATTTGATTTGATTAATTAGTGATATACATCGATCCCAGCCATAGCAGTCTCTATATAAACTAACAAAATCTCGTTGCATGCATCAATTCTTGCAAATTCTAAGTGTAGGCAAGCGTTGTGATAGAAGAACACAATATTCCCTCTACGGTTTTCCATTTCTTATGTCCAAGATATAAGGATATTCTACCATGAGGAAAAGAAGTAGCAATGAGGGATACCTTGGAGTGCTTCCTAAGAAGAAACCCAAGCCTAAACCTGAGGATAAAAAATTCATGTTCAGGGTTTTTCTTCTTAATGGTTTGAATTTAACTCTACAGTTGGAGGATGTCCTGGAAAAGATGTCGGTCACCGAGTTTGTAAGAACTATTAGGAGAAAAGCTGAGAAATAAATAATAGAAAAGGGGCCAAGAAAAATCTGCTGGGGTCCCCAAGTCTATGTGGAATATGCAATGGGAGAACGAATAAATATGGGAACATCATATGCAATGATTCTCACAACAAGACCATGCTCGTAGCTCTACAGGTTCATCCCTGAAATTCCTCCCCTAAACTGTTTCTTTAGTTTTTTTTTAAGTCAAGAAAAATGTATTTATATGTGTGCTACAAAAGCATTACATGAGCTCCTCAAAGTGCATTCTGTTAGAACAAATATTTCCATATCTAAATATTATTTGCTGGAAAGTTAACATTCATAGATAACAAAGATTTATCCAGAGAATTTAGAGGCATTTTATTCATATAGTAAGACAACATGACTCTTTCCTCTGTTTTTTGTTTTATATTGTTTAACGGGATGGTGGTATTAACAGTGTCCACACATTTCCAGTAAAAACCTATTTATATGTGTATTTAATATATTTTTGTCTTAAACTTTAAAATTTGTGTGTTGTTTTCGTTTTAATACAATGGTTAAAGAAATCTTGTTGAATACAAACACAAGTTTCCACATCAGTGAGGCAACGGTATTGTAATATAACATTTAAATGCCAGTTGATATTCTAGTGGAAAATGTGTGCTGGATAGATTGGTTATTGATTTCCTTTGCAGGACATGTGGAATGTGACTCCAGAGCCACATTTCTTGGTGGAATTACCCCAAGAACACACTTTCCAGACAACATTAGCTGATTTTTTTTTTTTTTGGTTAAGTGCCCTGTGACTTGTTGGACGAACCTTGGTTATATTACAAGTGTATTATGATAGATTTCTTGGTTTGGAATGGGAAGCTTTGTTGGAGTTGAAACAGAGGTATATACATTTAGGGCTTTGATGCCACTATTGGAATACCTGGGTACTAGAGAAGATAAGCAAGGACATGCATGGAAGAATAGAGATAAGTGTGAGATGCCATTTCATTAATATTATACATATATCAATACATGAAGTATTACCCTTGGTTTCATATTCCAACTGATCTCTTGGACTCTCAACTAGTCTTCTTATTCATTGTGAATCTTCATATCATTTTTCATGTGAATAATAGTTAATAATACAAAATATCATAACCCTTACTACAATTGTTACCTACATACAAGTCACACACAATAAGTTTGATAACTTCAAAACTCAAAATAGTTTATTATCAAATGAATTGAGTCTACTTATACACTGACATTCTGATTTTGGATTACCTATTGTCAATAATGAAAAAGAGGAATCAAGCATATTCTCGTGAAATTCATGTTTCGAATAAAATAAGGAAATTTAATGAAGATGCACTGCATAAAGACATTCGGATAATAGATGAATACCCTAACATAAATAAGGAACTTAATAAAACTGAAGATGAAGTCACTAAAAAATTAGATAAAGACATCATAATAGATAAATATAAGGACCAATTTCAGGATGCAGTTAAGATTATTAGACCTTGGGAATATATTTTCTTAAAAATAAATAAATATGGATTAGTCACTATGAAAAAGGTTATCATGATCATTTTCATATCCTAAGCCATATCAATTTATTTCCAAGAGAAGTTCTTCACAAGGTCCAATAATCTTAGTTTCATAGTGAAATTGGTCCTTATATTTATTTGTCATTATGTCATTATTTGACTTTTCAGTGACTTCATCTTTCTTTCTGTTAAGTTCCTTAATTACCTTTGGGTCTTCATTTGTTATCATAGTGTCTTCATGTAGTGCATCTTCAAGAAATTCCCTAATTTGATTTAGAGTGAGAATATTCCCTAATTCCTCTTTTTCACTGTTGACAATAGATAATCCAAAATCATAATGTTGTTGTCATAGGAGACTCAATTAAATATAAAACAAACTATTTTGAATTTTGAACATATCAACCTTCGTGTGCATGACTTGTAAGCATGTAATAACTATAGCAAGAGTTCTTGTATTTATAGAAATTATGGATCATGAAGTTGTGTTGAACCTGCATAGCCCTACTTGGGGTGGTATCAACAATTGATACCTATGATTGGGTGGAAAATCGTTCTTACACAACCAGATACTTGGATATTCCCTGTTAAAATATAAGTATTCTCTTTGTTTATGAATGTGAAATGAATTTATATACTTCCTATGATAAAATATGTGTGTTTATGCATGATGTGTGTGATATAGTTTTTATACTTTCTTTATTTTACATTTATTCACTTGCACATGCATTTCTTAGTTATGAATTTGAATAATGGCCCATTAGGAAATTTTTATAAGACTCGAATTCATAATTTCTCCCTCCTATGGTCAGAATGATGGATGGGGATGCTACATATACATTATGACTATCCATTCATGCTACAATATCTTTTAAATTTACATTCATGCATGCTTTGATAAATCATTATTCAATATTTAGGCATAAGTATCATACTTTACTCTGATAATAAAATAAAGAGAATTAAGATAACCATAGTGATAAGAATGATAGAAAAAGGTGAGTTCCAAAATCAATATTATATTCACACATAGGGTACATATATATTACATTAACCAATAACTACCATGTAATGAATAACCATACTAAAGTACATAATACTTAGGAAAATGACTTTATCCCAATATGTGCATGCCAATGACTTAGGTTTTAGAATTAGGGTCAAATTGCTAACATCTAGAAACTTGTAATAGGTAAATCTCCATGAAAGTAAATACGTAGTGCTTGATTTACCCTTATTCATAGTTTGAGAGAACCTCCCTAGAAGTACTAGTTCATTGCTTCATCTGAAAATCCTTTTATCTTGTCATAGTTAAGCAATTGTAACCATCTAGTGGCATCTTCTTTGAAATCAGTGCATCCTCCGAATCTCCAATTATTTTTCAAAAATAACTTTGGATGCTTTATCTATTCTTGAATACTAATACCATTAGATTTTTTTGTAAAATATATATTGCTCTCTATAACCAAACAAAAGAATATAGAGATAAGCCTAAGGTAGGATAACACCATCAAATACTATTTATGAAAGGAACTACTCCACAAACAATGCTTGCTACAAAATAATTCATCCAATATATTCAATACAATCATAGTCATATATATTTATAGTTTCTCATGAGTATTACAAGGAGTGTATGCCAACTACCCCCTTATTATTATATTATTTTCTCTAACTATCTAGTGGACCATTTATTACCCACCAACTATAGAGTGGGATTATTCCATGACTCTGGAAACATTACATGTATTGTCCCCTTGTGTACCTCTCTAGGTACCCCATATTATCCTCCCTAGATACACTCCAAGGGGTAATGAGGAGTTTTATCTCAATCAAAATTTTGTTCATATCTTTGAGATCATCTTTGTTGGCCATACTTTCTTCTAATGTTTGAAATTATTCCTTAGTTACCATATTCATAGTTTCCACCTTTCTTAGCACTATATTTTAAGGCTCACTACTTTTTGCTAATATTAGACAACACAAATTTCACAAATTCATACTTTTTGTGTAATAGATGTGCCTTCATGAGGTTTGGTGGATGTAGAATATTTTGTACCACCTCTTTCCATTTGAGAACAATAACATTTACTAGAGTTTCTCTCTCTTTTATTTATTTATTTTTAATATATGACATGTTTTGAATCACCATAAACAAAACTTCCATCTAAAATTTATGCAAATTTCAAGTTAATACACATTTAAAATCCCTAGTATGTAGTCTGTCTTGTTGGAAACACTTTTCCTAAAGTATCTATAAAATTTTAATCCCTAAGTCTACAATTTTGGGTATGTAGTTGCCTAATATGTCTTCTCTACAATTCCATATATTTGACCATATTATGATATTTCCAAGAGAAAGTTATGGTAACTTTCACAAAACTTGTTGTTTTACATGTCCCGTTCAAGAGAGTGATTTTGTATTTCTTATGAAATGAGCCCAACAAATATCCACCATAGGAAAGATAATACATAGTAATCCATTTAGGATCATAATAAAAGATATATAAATTATTGAATGATGGAATGCATATTACATTCCATGGGATGGTATTCTTTTATATATACCGTGACTGGTCACCGTGTATGAATAGACATGTCATGTCCTTTAGTTAATATGTGTCTCTTCATTAATTATTATTATTATTAATCGGTATTTGTTACACACACATGTACGTACACACTACATTTCCTATCCTTTTCAAATGATTTGCCATTAAAACATACAAAATTTATGTCTTGGTTTTGGCATGTAATGTCTTCTTAGGAGTCTTCATTTTAAAGCTCATCATGGTAGATGATATAAGATGAAGTGATATTCTAAGCGCTGAGTAGGATTGTCAAGTTTTGAAAGGGTTTGTGGTCCCTAATTCAACCTTTAGTGGAACTGAACATTTATAGGATCCTTGGATATAACCTACTGTATTGTGATTTCTAAAGCGACTTCTACCTTGAGATTGGATTATATTGGTATGAATATTCCTTGGAATATAAGTCAACTTATTTTTTAGATGTTGATATACTAATTGGTTAAGGAATCAAATATTATGACTAGGATGCCAATAATGTTTCCTAATAACCTTATCTTTCTTCTTCATATTTGTAAATATTTTTTATTCATATTTTGTAGTATGCTTTCCTTACACACTTGTGCCATTTTTTTGTGATCAATTTTTATTGGTAGAGATACTTGGAATTTCCATCGTTTGTGTTTCAACATTTGACGATATCCTTCCTTTAACATGATTAAAAATTATTGCTTAGTTGAGTATGGTTCTTTGTTGACATATAAGTCTACCTTTGGTTGTGTTTTCTTTTCATACTTCAACTTCTTGATTTGTGTACACAAGCTTATGCTTCCTTACATGATTTTTTTTCATCACTTAACACATTTTTATTTTTAGGTTTTTGATTCTATAACCTCTCATCCTTACACCTTTTGATTTGTTCAAGCAATTTATGATTAAAAGCTTATTCTGAGAAGATTTTTCTTTGTCTTTCTCTATTGATTTTGTCTCAAGATGTTGATTCACCTATTCTAACTTCTAATGAAACTACATGTTGTCCTTTGACATTTTGATTTGCACAATAATTTTTTGATCATGATATTTTAGGAGAGAAACATCTTCATCTTTATGAGTGTTATCCTTGTCAAATTCGTTTCTCGTCTTTTGTTTTAACTTTTGATCTTCTTGGAGGATCACCTTTGATATATATTTAAGGTATTTTATGAGGGTGCTACTGACTTCATTGTAACGCCTTGCAGAGTTACCTTCTTCTTCTTATAGGATAATCCCACAAAATGAAAGCTCCCAAGTTTTCCATCCTTGGATAACCAATAATTATGTCACCATCACTTGTCCACAAGGATGCAACCTTAAATTGTGGTCTAAAAGTATAATATATAATTATCAATTGTAAATCTTTTAGTTCATAGTGTTTATTATCATATATATCCAATGTTCGTTTATATTTGATTCATGAATGGATAATTTATTAATAATTTTAGTATTGATATAATTTTTATTTTTAGTAGGAGCAATAGAAATAGTAACATATTTATCTTCAAGCGTCCATTTTATTCTAAATAATACTAGAATGTGATGAAGTGAGGTGTTATAAATTTTTTCCACCACTAGACCCCATTTTATTTTCTTTGAAAAAGGTGTTGCTTTATTTACACTGATATGTGGCCAAAGTGTTTTCTCCACTGATTGTTTTTGGGTTGGTAGTTGAATTTTAAAATTTTCTAGTGTTTGTGGCCTAACTGGTTGAATAAAAGATATGTCATTGGGATATTTCATCATATTCACACTAATTTATTTTATGTCATTTGGTACAAAGTATGGATGTGTACCTCATAACCATTGAAGAGATTTGTCTCCGTAAAAAATAGTTAAGAAAGAATGGACCACCAATAAGTGGTTGACATACCAAATTGAGCATATTAAATAGATACTAACATGTGTCATAGAGCACACATTAATTAATTTCCTTTCAACAATTTAATTTTAAAGTCATATGAATTTGTTTGTGTTATTTAACTAAAGAAACTTTATTATCAGTAAGGTCAATTACCATTGAGAATAAGAACGATAAATAATAATAAAATCCTCAAGAATTCATAATTCAACTATTGGTTATAAAATATCATTCGTTTTAAAGTCAGATAAATTTGTTTGTGTTGTTTATCTAAAAAATATTCATTATTTGCAATGTCAACAAGAGGAAAATATTCCCTTTCCTTTGCCAGTGGATGGGGATTCAACTCATGACTTCATGGGTGCGTTTTGTGTTTATCTTCCCCTTCTTCTCAAATTGCTTTTTGTTGATGAAATCTTGGAGTCCACTAGTTTATCAATTCCTCCCAAGGGAGTAAGTGACCTTAAATTATCCTCGACACTAGATGCATTATTACCGAGGATGGAAAACTCTTCTATTGAGGGGGATAGTCTCTCAGCCCTAGTCTGACCAAGTTCATGGTAGGGTGTTCATGGATTTTGGTAATGGAAGGGATACATGTAGACCTCTAGACATCTATCTCTCTCCCTCTTTGTTGGAGGATGTATAACCCATCCCTTCCCATGAGTCCTTGTCAAGTTGGGATGCAAGTTATGGTAAAGTGCCTATTAATACCTATGTTGGAAGGCCTATGATTGGTGAAAACGTAGACCAATTTACCTCGATTACCATGCTTAGGTGTCAGATGTGACTACATGAAAGAATTCTGAGAAGAAAGATGTATCAGAAAAGCCAGATAGCCTAAGTTGTTGAACCCTAAGGTTTCATCTCTCACATCAATTACAACGATCTTATCCTTTAACTCTCCCAAATATGGTGCAGACGGGTCCCTTAGAGTAGGCATGCCCCATCAGGGGGTCCCTTAATGATCTTGTTACCTTTTAACATTAGGGGGATTAGTAGTTATCCCAAAATAATTGCTCTAAAGAGATTGTTAGATAGCATTTCCCTGGATATAGTATTACTACAGGAGACTATGTTGGTGGGAATTAATGCTTGTAATTTTTTGCTAAAGATCAAACCTGATTGGAAATAATATGGTATAGATGTTAATGGGTTTTATGGGGGTTTACTGGTGGATTGGAACCCCCTATGCGTTGAATTTTCTCCCTTTCACACTTGTGAAAGTATTCTATTTAAGGGTCGTATTAGGGGTCTTGAGCGAACAATCATCATTTTGAGTGTGCATGGGCCTTACCTTAACTGGAAGGTTTTTTGGGATATGATATCTAATGCTGGATTACTAGTGTACCCCTCTTTTATTGTAGCAGGGGATTTGAATTGAACCCTCTCTTTGGATAAGATCTGGGGTACAAAAGTTGTCTTTGATCCGCTGGCCCATTATTTCAAGGATATTTTTTAGAAGGGTGGTTTATTTGATGTTATTCCCATAGAAATAGATCCCACTTGGTTTAACGAGCGTTCATGTAGTGTGGGTATTACGAAGAGATTGGATAGGTTCTTGATGGAAGATATTTTAGGTGCGACATTGGGGAAGTTCTGCTCCTAGTCCATTCTAATTGTTGTCTCTGATCACAAAGTGATAGCCCTACAACTTTACTATGATAATTATTTTACATGCTATCCATTCAATTTCAATAGAACATGGGTGGTCAAAGATCATTTATGTGCACTTGTGAAGAAATGACGGTGTTCTAGTTCAGAACATGATTCAACCTCTCATATTCATTGGTTGGTTAAGAAGTTGAAATATTTAAGAAGTGAGGTGGCTAAAAGGGACAAAGAGAAAAAGAAAGAAAATAATGAGGACCCGGAACAAATTGAAAATGAAATTAAGGCGTTGGATAGAAGGACTGATGTGGATCTCTTCGCTGAGGAGAGGAAGGCAAATTTGATGAAATTGGAACTTCATAAGAAGAAGATACTATTTCAGGTTGAAGCGACATGGCTACTAAAATAAGATCCACTTGATTAAGGAAGGGGATAGTAACACAAATTTATTTAAGTGGTATGTGTCTCATAGGAAGAATGTCAACTCTATTTGTAAGCTAAGAAGTAAGGATGGGATCATTATGACATACCAAAGGGTGTTAACAAGAGAATTTGTCTCTAATTTTGAAATCTTATACAATAGGAACACCTCTATTAACGTGGAAGGTTAGTTAAAGGTATTAAAAAAATACCCGAGATTCTTCATATTGGAAGAAGGAAGAATGGTTGGCAGAGAGGTTGAACTCGAGGAGGTTAAGGAGGTGCTCAAAAAAATTTCAAAGGACAAGAATCTAGGGTCAGATGATTGGACTATAGAGTTCTTTTTAATTTTTTTTTATTTGGTTGGGCTTGATGTACTTTGGGAAATTGAATAGTCCAAGAATAAAGAACGTGTGCCTATGAATATTAATTTCACATATATCACTATGATCTTGAAAAAGGACAAGACATGGTCATTTGATGACTTCATGCCTAATTAATTGTGCAACTTCGTATATAAAGACATCACCAAGCTCATCTCAAATAAAATTAAGCTTGTATCGGAGAGATACATTTCAACTGAGCAGTTTGGCTTCATGTCAAAAAGGAAAATAATGGATGTAGTTGGGATAGCCCAGTAATGTCTCGACTCTATGAATTCTAAAGATTTAAAGTCTTTCATCTTGAAAATGGACTTTGTTAAATCACACGATCGTGCAGATTGGTATTTTATCAGGTTTATGCTGATTCAAATTGGATTTCCTATGAAGACCACTAGTTGGATTATGGCTTGTGTGTGTTTGAATTCTTTTTCTATTTTTATCAACAGTGCATCAACTCCTTTTTTCTGTAGCAACAAAGGTTTGCGGAAAGGGTGTCCACTTTCACCTCTACTATTTATCCTAGTCATCGAAGGACTTAGTCGAATCATCATTAAAGAAAAGGAGGAGCATAAAAATAGAGGTATTAAAGTGTCCTGCTCATTGCCCTTTATGCATTTACTTTTTGTTGATGATGTGTTGTTGATGGAGTTGGGTAATGTTGAGGAATGTAAGGAGTTCAAGGATATCATTGATTGCTTTTGTAAAGCCATGGGGATGCTTATCAGTGTGGATAAGTTTATGTTCCTTCATACTAATCTAAATGTGAGGATCTATGAGAAATCCAAAGTCTATTTCCTTATAAAAATAGAGTGCCTTGACTATGGTTTCAAGTATCTTATCTACCTTATAAATCCAAATTGTTATGGGGTCGAAGATTGGAATTGGTTGGTATAGAAAGTGGATAGATGAATTAAAAAATTGGACATTTTGATGGTTATCATTGGGTGGGAGGTTGGTATTGGTGAACTTTGTATTATAGATCCTTCCTGTCTATTGGTTCTCCTTATGCTTGGTGTTGAAATATGTGATTAACAATATTAGAAAGAAAATATTTCATTTCCTTTAGTTAGGGGGACACCAGATTTCGAAGTTACATTTAGCACCATGGAAGAGTTTAATTTTACCCAAGCTGTTGGGGGGATCGTGCATCAATTGATTAGAATGGTTCAGTTTATCTCTACAGCAAAAGAACTTATGGAGGGGACTTTTTATTTAGAATTGTGGAGTCAATCATTAAAAGGAAAATACCTGAAGGGAAGACCATTATTGCAATGGATTTAGGACCCTTGTCTAAGAATTGCACATTCTTCCATTTTTTGGAATATACTAATTAAGGCCTTTCCCATTCTCATACAATGGATGAGTTGGAAAGTGGACAACGACATTCAATATTTTCTGGGTATTAACATGGTCGTTGGGATTACAGAAAAATATAGTTTATCCAGGTACTTAATCTCGCATCTATACAACAAAAATATTTATGTATTGGCACAAGCTCGTAGGTCGGGCTATGAGGACTAGTCTAGATCACAGTGGTATCAGGCTTATGAACTAGGTTTTCCTGAGGCCACTACCAAGGAATGGAATGGTTTTGTTAAATCACTAATTGTTGTTGGAGTGTTTTTGTCTTCGAAATTGGATTCCTTCGTATGGGACTAGGGAGACGTTGATGGTAAACTCACTACTAAGAAATCAAATGAATCTATTTTGGATCAGATGGGAAACTACTCAACATGTTGGTGGGATTTGAAGTTATGGAAGTTAAAAGCTCCACTAAAAATTATTTGTTTTACTTGGTTGTCTATAAAAAACAAACTTCTGGCATGGGATAATCTCATCAAGCATGGATTTATTGGCCCAGGTAGTTGTATCTTATGTTTGGAGGAAGTAGAGAGTGTCACTCATCTTTTATATAAGTGCAGTGTTTTAGAACTATTTGGAAAGAACTACGGCATATTCTTGGTCATGAAGACGACTAGGGAAGAATTAATTTCATTAATAATATGTTTAGTTGGTCGCATAAAAGAGTAAGATATAAAACTCTACACCTCTTTATCATTTGGGTGGTGTGGTTTTCAATAACTGACGTATTTTTGAAATTTGAAGATGTTATACCTTCTCCTTAACAAGTATGTTTTAAAGTCCTCTGTATGCTTCAAGGTTATAGTTACACCTATCATTGATGGAAACTTAGAATACTTGAGCTTTCGGTCATGGTAGATGATTTTTCATATGGCTACTTTGATGGGGCATCGAAATATGGGATTGGTGGAGTTGGGATGGTCTTATTCATTAAAAGGACTCATCAGATCCACTTGATAATAGCAGTTGGAAGAGGTAGCAACACTTGAGAAGAATTCCTGGATTTTTAGGGACTATTATGGTTCATCCGTAGAAGAGGGGTGTACAAAATCAATTTTTTTGGTGACTCGAGAGTTGTTATAGATTGGGAAAATGGTCTATTTCATATGCATACTTTAAATTTTGAGCATTGGATAAAGAGGATCCAAAGCTTAATGAAATAAATCTAAATTTTACCCGGATGTGGGTGACATGCAGTCCAACCAAGTGGTAGGCAATGCGGAGGATTCTAACCATGAGGAACGGGTTCACGACACCGAGGTTTTCCACGAGGCAGTGGCTCAAGAGGCCCATTCAGTGGAGGCTCACAAGGCAGAAGTTGAGGGGGAAATTGGGCGGCTTGATGCTATTGAAAGGGCATTGTCTTGGGATCAACACGTGAGGATTGAACTGTTTCATGTCCAAAATCATGCATAGTACAAAGGGGAAGCTAACAGGGATGGTGAAGAGGTTCTACAGCATCAAGGTGGATACGAAGGGGCATGGGATGAATTCTTGTGAGGGGATATCGCCTCATGTAAGGGATTCAGGGAATACTGTCACGGTAAACCAAATCCTGAACATATTTGCAAGCATTCCATCAACTAAGGTAATGCGTACCAACTCTTTAGAGCTGTTGTAGACTGTAAAAGATTTGAAGAATGAAATGGGATCAGTCAAGAGGGAGAATGAGAGGATTTTGAAGGCTCAGAAAGAATTGAACCAAATTCTAATAGAAAAGTTCCAAACCGAAGGAAGGAGCAGAAGATCAGAATCTGAAGATGTTAATCATCAAAGAAAATCTAAAAAGATGAAGCTGGCAAAAACTGAAAGTAGTTCATCATCTGAAGGGTTTGGTGAACGACAAAGTTATCATACTACTAGTGACAGTAGTGAAGATGATATGTATGACAGAAAGAAGAAATACAGACCATATGAGGAAATTTCAGGGGAGTTTAAAAAGATAAATCCCCCAACTTTTAATGGAGAGACCGAAATAGGGGAAGAAGCAGAGTCCTGGTTATCCGGGATGAAGAAGTATTTTCATATATAAAATTATTCTAATCAGCTAAAGGCAAGGATGGCAATATATAATCTCTCTGAAAAAGCTGACATATGGTGGCAAGATCTGAAGAGAGTCAAGGGTATAAGAGAAAAAGAAGTTAATTGGAGTACCTTTAAAAGGTATTTCAAGAAGAAATTTATGTCTGAGCAATATTACAAGGAGAGAGCGAAAGATTTTTATGAATTGAAGTTAGGTTCAATGACTATGAAGGATTTGAACAGTAAATTCTTAAGCTTGCTTAGGTATGTACCTTACCTAGTATACGAAAAACCTAAAGTGCAGCGATTTCTCAGCTGTCTGCCGTATCATATTAAGGACAGAATTGAGTATGATAACCCGAAGACTCTAGAGAAAGCTATGAGGAAGGCTAATTTTTGTTTTGAGCAGAACCGGAAGAAGGAAGGCTTGGCCAATTGGAAGGCTAAGAAAAATAACAATCATCCTGAGTTTAAGAAGAAGGAACTTGTATCTCATAGGAATTTCAAGAATAATAAGAATAAAAATTATTCTAACAACAAGAATTTCTAGGGAAATAGGAATGGTACTTCCAATAATTCGAATAATTTTAATGGCAAGGAAGCTGCAAATAACCATGGAAATTTTACCAATATTTTTGAACGTAAGGAGCCTGTTAAGTGTTGGGAATGTAATGGCCCGCACTATGCCTCGGTCTGTCCAAACCGGAAAAAGTCAGTTAGCAATATTCATACTATGTAGGAGGAGATGACCGTTGGAGAACTAGCGAGGAGTATGCCCAGAATTAATGCAGCTTTGGAGAACCGCCAAGCTGACTATCAGACTTCCATGGTGGAAGTAGAAGGTATGATTAATCAAACCCCTATAACCATTTTAGTTGATCCAGGAGCTAGTCTTAGTTACATTGCACCTCAAATAGTGGAGAAATGTAAGTTGTTTGTAGATAAGTTTGAGAATTCCTGGTTAGTTCAATTAGCCACTGGGGCAAAAAGAAAAGTAATCTATTTTGTGAAAGAATGTGCTTTACTTATGGATGAATTTAAAACTACAGTTAATCTTAATGTTTTGCCACTTGGCTCATATGATTTACTGATTGTCATGGATTGGTTAGAACAACATAAGGTAGTTTTAAATTGTTATGATAAAACTTTCACGTGTTTAAATAGTGATGAACAACCAGTAAAGGTTAAGGGTATTCCTAGAAAACTATAATCAGACATATTTCTGCTTTACAACTTAAAAGATCTGTTAGAAAAGGATGTAAATCCTATGCAGTAACTATTACTGATGAGGAAGGTAAAACTGAAACAGATAAGTTAAAAATAGAAGATATTTATGTTTTAAAAGAATATACTGACGTATTCCCAGAAGAAATTCCAGGATTGCCTCCAAGGAGGGAATTGGATTTCACTATTGAGCTGGTACCGGGTGCAGTACCTAGCTCAAAAGATCCGTATCGAATGAACATTTTAGAACTTAATGAGCTAAAATTGCAATTAAAAGAGTTAATTGATAAAAAGTACATTCGACCTAGTGTGTCTCCTTGGGGAGCACCGATCATCTTTGTTAAAAAGAAAGACGGAACTATGCGACTATGCATAGACTACCGTCAGCTAAACAAGATGACTATTAAAAACATATATCCATTGCCCTGCATAGATGATATGTTTGATCAACTACATGGAGCCACGGTGTTCTCAAAGATAGACTTGAGGTCAGGATATCATCAAGTAAGAATTAAGGATGAAGATATCTTCAAGATAGCGCTTAGAACAAGGTACGGGTACTACGAGTTTGTCGTAATGCCATTCGGGCTTACCAACGCCCAGTTGTCTTTATGTGCTTAATGAATAATATAATGCATAAGTATTTAGATAAGTTTGTGGTCGTGTTTATCGACGACATCCTAATTTACTCTAAAATGGAAGAAGAACATAAAGAACACCTAAAGATAGTTTTACAAGAGTTGCGAGAACAACAACTCTTCGCGAAGTTTAGAAAGTGTGACTTCTTTAAGGATGAAATCCAGTACTTAGGTCATGTAGTGACTAAGGAAGGAATTTCAGTCGATCCTAAAAAGATTCGGGCAATCGAAGATTGGCCGATTCCTAAAGATGTAACGGATGTTAGGCCGTTCATGGGAATTACCGGTTACTACCGGAGATTCATTGAAGGCTTTTTAAGAATAGAAAATCCAATCACTTCCTTGCAAAAGAAAGGCAAGAAATTTGGTTGGAACTCAAAATGTGAAGAAAGTTTTAAGAAATTAAAAACCTTATTGACTAGTGCACCTATTCTAAGAATAGCAGATCCTAATAAGGACTTCGTAGTATGCATTGATGCCTGTAATGAAGGCTTAGGCAGTGTTCTAACTCAAGATGGGCATGTCATTGCCTATGAGTCTAGGAAGTTAAAAATTCACGAAAAGAATTACGCAACTTATGATCTAGAACTTGAGGCTATTATACACACCTTAAAAATGTGGCGACATCATTTAATAGGCAGAAAATTTATTCTAATGACTGATAATAAGGGACTGAAATATCTTTTAGATCAGCCTAATTTAAACGCAAGACAAGCAAGGTGGTTAGCCTTCTTGAGTGAATATGATTTTGAAATCCAGCACATAAAGGGTAAGGAAAATAAGGTGGCTGATGCATTAAGTAGAAACGCAAAGCTGAAATTTACAACAGCAATCAGCACTTATGCTTCTGATTTAAATGAACAGCTTAAAGAAGGGGTAAAACAAGATGAAATTTATCAGAAATTGCAAATTACAGCTAAAGAAGAACCTACAGAAAGTTTAATAAAAGGTTATAGTTTAAATGAAGATGAATTTTTATTATTTAAAGATAAATTGTATGTACCTAATGTGCCTGAGGTTAAGTTATTAATTCTGGACGAAGTCCATAAAACACCATATTTAGGACACCCAGGTTATCAAAAGACTGTAACCATGCTAAGAAAGGAATATTTTTGGCTGGAGGATTTATTAAGGATGTATGTTAAAGATCAGCCAGGTAAGTGGGAAGACTACTTACATCTAGCAAAGTTTGCATATAATAATAACTATCAGTCATCAGCTAAATTTAGTCCATTTAAAATTTTATATGGACGTAAATGCAACAATCCTATCTCTTGGAATAACCCAGTAGATAGATTGGTGTTAGGGCCAGAATTGTTGAAGGAAATGGAGGAAATTGTGAAGCAAGTGCAGGGAAATTTGAAGGTGGCACAGTATCAGAAAAAGAGTCAAGCAGACTTGAAAAGAACTCCAAAGGAGTTCTAGGTAGGTGAACATGTGTTCATCAAGGTAAGGCCAAAGAAAATCTCTCTAAGATTGGGGAGTTGTGCAAAGTTAGCACCACGTTACTGTGGTCCATTCGAAATTTTGTCTAGGATTGGTCAAGTTGCATACCAGTTAGCATTACCACCTAACTTGAAAGTACATAATGTTTTGAAGAAGTATGTTCATGATGCTACTCATGTGGTTGATTGGAATGTTGTACAGGTGGAACCAGAAGGAGAAATTCTGGTGGAACCAGACTGTATCCTCGGGAGGAGGGAAATTACACTGCGGAACCGCACCATTGGACAGGTGAAGGTGCAATGGAAGCACCTTAGTCCTAAAGAGGCCACTTGGTAACTAGAAAGTAAGATGCGGGAAGCATACCCAAATCTGTTCCAGGGGACTGCAGAGGATGAAGAATAAGTAACATCAAGGACGAAGTTACATTTTAAAGGGGGTGCGTATGTCACATACCCCAATTTTGTAAAATAATGTTAATTGTTTTAATTTGATTTCCTAAGACATTATGTTAAATTTAATGCTAACTAGGAACTGATGACTCAACAGAGTCAAAAGAAGTGGAATGTAATTCTGAATGTTTTATTTTTAATAAATAAAAAGTGGAGACAATAGCTTGGGAGAGCTATTAATAAGAGTGTTACTGGTCAAACTAGTGGAAGGAACTAGGTGGAGAGCAAAAGACAAGTGGCAGCATCCTCAAACACTTCCTATGTTGCAGGTGGCAACTTCCCTACATTTGAAGTCATGATCCCCCAAGAAAGTGGGATCAGAGCAGGTGGCTCAATAAATGACAACTAACCCAAAAAGGCCTAGGCAATATTTTAAAAGTACCCAATGTAGAGAGCCGAGGCTTCTCAGATATTTTCCAGGAGAAGAATCATTCAGGAGGAATGCACTTCAAGGAATTCATTGGGGAAAAAGGGAAAACTATAAGGAAGGTGTTTTGAGAGATAAACTGTAGTAACATGGTCTGATACATCTTGTTAGCTGAGAGAATTGACTGATAAGTTTAGGATTGGTATTAAGTCTCAAGACTGGTACTTGATTATTGCTGCACCTAGTTCCAGCCAGGGAGACCAGAGCAAGCTCGGGGGTCCTGAGGAGTCGCTGTTTGAGCGCTCTACAGGATTTGGTAGAGAGGAACGGCCTCCCATTGCTATTGTCGTCCAAGCTCTAAGAACAGGTTCTGTTAGTATTTAATTTCTGTGTCATTATCTGTGTATGATTGAATGATGCATTTGCAGTTTATGATGTAGAAACTTAGAGGATAAGTTAACTCAGTTTGTTTAGTATTGAAATTATGTTTAATGAAAGACAAACCCTACCTATGTTTTTCCTCATATGGAGTGATCCAGATCGTACTCCAGCACAGGTGGTGAAATTATATGAAGGAAATATGATGCAATGTTAGTTCGATTAAGGGAATGTTTACTTTTATTCTACTATCAGAAGAAACAACATTCTGTGTATGGAGAAGGATTAGGGTTAGACACCTAGACTATGAATGACAGATTTTAAAAACAAAGAAGGAAGTTATATCTTTTTACTGTCAGTAGTATGTTTGGTAAATGAACAGTTCCTTTTACAGTATTCATTTTCGAAACCTTTTTATCTACTTGAAACAAAGGAAGAGTATATATATAAAAGTTAAAAATATGTAGTATCAGGTTGATTTAGAATGCAATTTATTTCTACAGGTTATTTCTTTTTGGTATAGAATTAAATAAATACTATATTCTCCTTTTATAACATTCGAACTAAGAGGGAGGATAGATTGTTTTTCTTTAGAATTATTTTCTAGAGCTAAAACTAATAGATGTTAGATTTTTAATTACACTGCAACGTAAATAACTTTTCATTTATCTAACAGAATTTACATAAGATATATATCTACTAACCTATCTTCTAGAAATTTAAACAAATACTATCATATAGTTTACAGGTCAGAACATAGATAGTATCATTCTTTCTTTTATATTATAAATACTAGTATTATAACCTAAATAGAATAATACAGAATACTAAAGGAACCTCATATAAAATATTTAGTACAGATGGTATAAGATTAAAATGACAAAGCACTTTATTATTTTATATCTATAAACAAACTAAATACATAGATAATGTGTATATTTATAGTAACAGTATTAATATGTAAATAAAGTAATGTTCTCATTCTATAATTTTAAACATTAAATAAAATATAAATTCTGTACTCAAAGGATGTAACTGACAGTTACACAAGTACATCACTAAAGTATGAAGTTCTTATATTCCAAAGGTTAAATTTATATAACAACATTTACAGATTTTATAATAAAACAAACTAATATAAAAACCATGTACAAAAACCCTAGCATTTGAATATTAAATAATATTACAGGATAAAACTGAATTGCATTATCGCGCAGGAAATAACCAACAGAGAAATAATACGCTCGATTCACAGAGCTTAACCAACCATTATACAACATAAACAATAACCCAACAAATTACTCAAGTGCATTATAATTAAAAGATGTCCTTTTCATTAAAGAAACAGTAATTACTTATTTTATATTTTTGAGTTAGGGTAAAACCCTACTAGCATTAAAATGTACAACAGAGTTAACCAACTGAAGAGTCTAATTCAGTATATGTACTCACGGCCTTAAACAAAATCCACAGAGTAAGACTTTACAGCCTTTCCATCATTTATATATATATATATATATATATATATATATATGCACAATAATCAAAACAAAACTAAATTTCATAGTCACGGCTTAAGCCAGAGGCCCCACATCAAGCAAGGGGTTTAATATCAACAAACAAACAGTGAACAGGTCAACCCAAATAAACCAAAACCACAAGGGTTTTGCAGGCCACAGCGGCCAATTGAAAAAGGAACCATAAGGGACCAAACAAGGAGGAATTGCCATGGATAATCCAGGGCTTACTTGAGAACCAACAAGCAGTTGCCACAGCCTCGCACAACCACGCAAAGGGACGGGTTAACCTGTGAACAAGAAGAGCGATAATGTTACATACTGGTATACAAAATAAACAACCGTGTATAGAAGTTAAAAATTGCAATGATAACGAAGTTGAAAAAGATTTTCTTACCTAATTTTTTACTGTTGCGTGACCGCCCACGAGCAGTAAAGCAACCACCAGCGTGAGGAGAAGGAAACCCTTCATTTACTGCAAGAAAGAAGGAGTTACAACCCAACCAAAAACACTACTCTGCGGTGAAAACCTATGCCCCAGCAACTTTGAATTGAAAGACCACGACTCTTAGTGCCAGGCCAAGGAGGAAGGAAACTCTTTACAGTAGAAAGGTTCGGGGTGAGATAGCTACCATGGTGAAACCCTAAAGGAAGAACCACGGACATATGCCCAAGCAGCAGACATTTTGGTGACAGTACTTCTCTACTGTGCATTCAAGACGAGCTAACAAGGTGTAGAACAAGCAGGAAGACTACCAGCAGCAAGACGCAAATGATAGAGCAGATGAGAGCATAGCAATAGAGCGGCAGGAGGCCTGAAGGAGACGGGATAATGACAAGATAGGGTTCAAGACTATGCTTTATAACTATGAAACACATGGCCAAGACGATGCCACATTAGTCAACAAATAATTTGCATGCTGTGGGTATGAGTATATAGTCCTAGCGAGCTTTCCATCGAATATTTTTTCCAATCATTGATAACTAGAGGTTCCAACATAACCAATGTTTTCCAATGTCAACCTATTATATACGTTGCATGGAAAAAAAAAAATCATTATTATTACAATCTATGCCATAACCATCATCAAAGTCCTGGGGAGTGTTACGACCCCTTTGCTATGCAAGTAAGCTTTCATCAAATAGTTATAATCTCGGTAATAACAAAGCCTTATAATAATGTCAACAAAAGGAACTACCAACGTTTACTATAGTGAGATTATTGCTTATAACTTTATCCTAAATTCTACTAATTGTTGTTATAAAGGATAGTTATAGAACCAATTTATAGTAAATATCCTTTTGCCATGTTAACCTCTTTTGCCTTGTTTGTGTAGTTATTAAACTAATAAGGTATGCTTTTTATTCATGTTAAGTCTTAATCTGTTAAGGGGCTTGACATTAAAATTTTAAGGATATAGTAACCATAACTGGATAATAATTTACAAGCAAATATAGTGCAGAGGAATTCGATTCTTCCACCATTTAGTCTATTTGATTGTAATATGCAATAAGGTACTAATCCCTTTAAACTTCAAAGTTTTGAAGGTGAAATTATTGGTATATAAACTCATTATCAATATACATTCTTTTCTCATCACCGGCAGTAACCAAATCTATTATAACGTATTTGGTATTTATACATAATTTAAATTAGACCCTTGGCGTAATAACTCTGTCATTCTCAATCTACTTGCAGAGAAAGATTTAAGACGTTTTTACACATGACGACTAGGATAGACTTCGAAGAGTTTAGTATGCAGTAAGAACTTTGATTTACGTCTTTTAGAAAGAATACGGTTGTCGTCAGTACTGATAGAACTAAATCTCATTCCCATAGCATCTTAAAAGGATTGACGATTTAATGGTTTTACCTCATAAAGCACTTGAATTTGAATAACATTTATATTCCTTCACTGAGCTATTTTTTGTGCAACGAACTTATATCCGAATGCTTTAGAATTATTGACAAGCAGCACCTGAACTTTTTAACTGTAAGTCTGTAAGAGTAGGAAAACTTCCAGCGTTAGCTCGAAAGCTAAGTAAGCCCAGAACATCATGACAGTTCCACCTTGTGGTCGCAAAGAAAAACAAGTCAGTAAACTGAAAAAGAACTGTTCTATAAGATAAACATAATCAAATAGATAATTCAGATAATGAATTCATTAACATATAACTAAATGAACAATTAGTTCACTGCATTTATGAAATTTATATGTATTTTGAAAATTTTAAATTTTTCGGAAAATTTGAGGTTTTGACATTAACCCAGGAGCAGAGGGACTACATTGCACCGTGGATCATGAAGACCATTTGGGAAAAGCACTCTTGCATTGGTAGAAACAAGGCCAGGCTTAGTTCACTTCGAAGTGTGAAAGTTAGGAAGCACCGGAGAAGAGGTAGGAGGAGACTACAACGCAGACGTGGTGACAGTCTTAGGAGATGGGATCCTCAGCTTAGAATGGTCGCTTCGAAAGGTGTGGAAGGTGGAAACGAGGAGGAACAGTGGGAATGAATCTTCAATGAGGAGACGACGGAACATATCCAGCGCTCCATTGCGATTATGGAGAATGAGATTTATGGTGAGTTCTGCATGAAGTTGGGTAGAGAGGTTGTGATTTCCAACTACTGGAGAGTTATATTCATCCTCTCTTGCTCCATGAACGAGAGGGATAGTTACACGGAACTGATCCGTATTACCGTGGGCACATTCAAAGATGATGTAGAGAGTATTCTAGTCCATATGCGTAGGCTATTGAGGTTTTTGACACCCCCTTTCAACGCATTCCATAGAATGATGATGTCGATATGGAGGAATCCAGCTAGGCAGGCGCTGATCAAGGGAATGGGAAAGGCAACAACAACGCCCCAGATGAAGTTGAATCCTCCTGCAAACGTTATTTCTCTCCCCGTCATGGATCTATTCGATGCTCTGTTTGATTTCTGCTGGGTCATATTTTTGTCCAACTCCTTTTGTTCAGCCTGTTTATGTTATCCTACAGATTAGCTTTTCACGTCTGTTCACATGATCAAGCACCCAAGCCGAAAGGCTGGGCTACTCTTATGCTTGTTCGCCTTTCTCTCTGGGCTATTTTGTTTACCTTTCTTTTCTGGTTGCCGGATCAATGCCTAACTCCATGTTTTAAGGGGCATGTGTATGTAAATATATTTTCTTATTTTCAGCAGTAATAGAAGGGTTCCATCTTACTTAAAACAAAAAAACCTCTAAATTTTTTTGCGTCTATGTTTACAGGGAGTTAAATGGGAAAGTTGACTCCCTTTCATAGTTAGTTATTTTTCTGATGGATGATCTCCTCTTTTTTGATGAATTACTCTCTAATAGGCTGGTTGATTCCGGTAATATTTCTATTTTTTGAGATCATGTAGTTTAGTTATGATGTTGGAACTTTTTTGAGCTCGAGTTTTCTAACCCTTTGTGGATATAGTTTCCTTAATATGTATTACAAGGATACAATTTTGTATGGCTTACAAGTTAGGTTTCCTCATTATGTTGAATTGGGTTGTAGTCACGGTGTAGGTAGTAGAAAAACTATCGATGGATAACATGAAAGTCTTTATATCGCATGAGATATGTAACTTTTATTTTCAATTATATAATAACTTACAACTTTTTCCAGTAAAAAGAAAACACGATAAATAATAATAAAAAATCCCAAAATTTTGTAATGCAACAATTAATTAGTTATTAAAGATCATTTGCACACACATTTTCAAAAGTAATAATAATAAAAATTTATAAAAAAAACTTTGTATTAAGAATAGAAGTGTTATCAAATATTTAAAAATAAAATAAAAATCAAACTCCATATTAAAGAAAGTAAATTATTATCAATCAATATAATATAAAGTTACTTGAATTAAAGTAGTGGGTATGTACATCATATAAGGTCCCAATATATTATTCCAAGGAGAAGGTTATTACACCTTATTAAAATTCATCTAAGAATTTAAATTGAAATAAAAACAAAAAAATTCACATAAATAGAGTATTGGAAACCTTTCCTTTTTTTTTAAGAAATTAATATATTTCTTAATTTTAAATAAAAATTTAAAATTTAGAAAGCTATTCAATTGAATCAAAATTCAAAATTTACATAAATATTTATGTATTTAAACTTACAAGAATTAATTTCTCAAGTCTAAAATATTCCTTGAAGTCAATTTATAACAAGTGAAATAGCAGCAAGGCTGTTTATACCTGCCACTTAGAAATATTTTATTGTGATATTGTATATAGTTTAAAGCTAAATTATTAACTATGAGTTATTTTTATATTCTTAAAGGACTTCCATACCATCAAATGAAAACAATACACTTGTGTCATCCTTGTCAAACAAATTTGTATAACAAGATAAAAAATAGTTTAAGCAAAACACAATCTTAAAAAAAAAGAATTGTATGGAACTCTCTGCGTTGATTGTCTTTTATTAGTGGAAAGTGTCTTTACAGTTCTTGACGATGGAGAGAATAGAGGAGTCGTCCTATCGATAGATATAACTAGCTCGACTGATTCTGCTTATAATTATTCCGCTCAATCACAGCAGTGCAAATTTCCTTGTGGGTTGAAGGTGGCCATCAGAAATCCTCATCTGATGCGCACAAATAATGGCTGCCTCTGCATTAGGATTGATAATTTAGATAACATTGCCCCTGTGCCTTCCATTCCTCGAGTACCCACTGCGGATGATTTGTTCATGGAAGGGATACGAGGTTTTGAAGCTGAAGACATAAACACAGCTATTCACTTGTTCACACGTGCCCTAAATTCGCTTCGAAACATCTCTCATAATGATTCTGAAAATATTAAGGATTTGCATTTTCATCACGCAAACGCATACATCAAGAAAATGCGCTACGCAAATGCTCAGGCAGATGTCCTGTTTCTACAGATTAATGGAGACTCCCGTCACCGGATCCTCAGGGCTCAGTTGCTTGAGGTTACTGAGAACTATGAAGAAGCCTACTTGCTTTGGAAATCGGAATTTGACAAAGGTGATCTTGATTTAGATCGCTATCGTCCTAAC
The DNA here is from genome assembly GCA_001517045.1 of Pseudotsuga menziesii. Classification (NCBI taxonomy): domain Eukaryota; kingdom Viridiplantae; phylum Streptophyta; class Pinopsida; order Pinales; family Pinaceae; genus Pseudotsuga; species Pseudotsuga menziesii. Next base: position 557,840 of record LPNX011166302.1, read on the forward strand.
ATGGAGAGATGCAGAGATATTTATATACTGAAACTCCGCCGGCAGTTCAAGAGGTATCTTTGTATGCAAAGAAGTAGGAAAACGGAGACCTTGCCGAGTTTTGTAGGGCCGGTCAAGATTAGGGTTTCAGATGAATCTTGCAAAAGTCAGTGGGGATTGTTTATCACACAGGATTGCATGGCAGGGGAGCTGGTTTTTGTGTGTGATCCCGTTGTGGACACCATGAAAGAAGATGAGATTCATCTAGGGCTGCATCGATTGGATGCCCCTACCAAAGAGGAAGTTCAAGTATTATATCACAAACTCACGGTTGAGGTGAATCGATCCCATGTTTTACGAAAACGAATCGGGACTATTTTCTTATCTCGGACCGGGACGTCTGTCCCTGATATACATCTGTATTGGCCTGAAAATTATGAAGAAAGAAGATCAGAAATGGATGTAGAGACTGAGATCAATGAATGGCCAGAAGGAGGAGTACTTCAAGATCGTGTGAGATTGTATGCTACAGGCGTGCAGTATCCAGATAAAAACGAACCTTCAGAGGCCAATATTTTCTGTGCAATGTATCTGCTTCCAGGGTTCATTAACCATTCTTGCATTCCATCTGCATCGAGATTTTATGTTGAAAAATCCATGTTTGTGATTGCAGCAAGGGACATGAAAGCCGGCGAGGAGATCACTCTTCCTTATATCTGTGCAATTCATCCTGTTCGGGAAAGAGAAGCGGCGCTAAGCGAATGGGGAATTGAAAATTGCAATTGTAGCAGATGCAAGTTCGAATCTCATGTCTCAGATTCAGAGAACATTGATAAAACATCCTCGGCGCTTTCTCAGGAAATTGTATCAGGGTCAGGGTCAGTTTCAATGGAAAAATTCTATCAAAGTTTCAAATCCGCAGGGAAGCCCATGGAAAGGAAATGGCTTCTCGTGTCGCACCAGCACAGTCTTTTACGTGCTTCAGACCCAAAATTGTATAAGTCCACTAAAGAAATTGTGTTGTATTATAAAGAAGCTTCTGTAGATTACCGCCATGATGATATATGGGTAAGACTGAAGGTGCTGCAGGCAATTCAAGCTACGGTACCTGGACATCCATACATTGTTCAGATGTTGCTGAGGGAAGCCGAATTTATTTATGCTGCAAACAATGAATTGGGGAGCTTGGGGCTAATTGATCGCACTTTGAATATGGCTAGAAATGCATTTTCTTCAGTTTTTGGAAATCTAGAAAATGTGGATGAGGCGCTTAGGGTAAGATCCAAATGCAACAGAAATCGTAGCATCCCAGCGATGGAGATATATGGAACTGAAACTGCTCACCAGAATTCTGATCCACTACCATGCAACGCTTATGATTGGCCTCGGAAGTCATGGATCCGCTGACTCTTTGAATTATAAATAACATAATAATAAAATAAATGTTGATGTCATAGTAGCCATGTGTCAAGTGAAAACCAGATACCAAACTCCAAAGCTGATATCATTCCTGATTGGCCAATTAGAAGTTGACAAAATAGCAAAGGCAAATATTTTTATTAAAATTTAAAATATTTTTTGGCAAACTCTAAAGCTAAACTTTAGAAAACAGATTTTAAATTTTTGGTCAGTTGCAACTAATAGAAGGTCAAAGGGAAACCGATTACTATATACCTGCTGTGGCAGGTATAAACAGGTATTATAAATAATACATAAGCTCGAAGTGGAGTTATAAAAAGGACATTATACAATAATACGTAAGTTTAAATCAAAGGCTTATAAATAGAGTTGTAAATAATAACTGATATTGAAGTGAAGTTATAAAAAAATGTTATAAAATAATACAAAGTTTGAATCAAAACTTTATATAGGAAGTATATTACAAAAGTGTTAAGGTATATAAAGGGAGATATACGTTTTGCAAGCCATTATAAAATAGATCGAAACACAATAATGGTAAGTCTATTTAATGGAAATGCCGAGGTAAAGCCTCACGGATTGGCGTTCCCATAGCCATAAAATCTATACAATAACTTCAAAACAATAACACGATAATCATAACAGACAAGGCATAAAGTCTGTAACCAAGATTTTTTTTTTTCGAAAGAAAAATTGTAACCAAGATGTTATTGAAGGCCAAAGTTACATATGGCCACCATAATATGTATATCAAGATAAACAATATGAAGGAGCCAGGGTTTAACGTGAGGCTAGCTTTCAAAATACCCTCCATTCTTCTAGTTGATAGGATTTTACCCTTTAATTCTTGGATGGGAGTCATATCCCCGAAGACACTGTGCTTATCGAGGGCCACATGCTTCCCTGTAATGGTGTGACATGAACATTGTGAGTGGATAAATCTTGTCAACCCTTGTCGTGAGAATTTTTCTAAGTCGTTTAGCGAGTATTGTTGACTACGTCATCTGGATACCAAACTTACGGGTCGGGGTCAGTCTAAATGCTGGCCAGGACGTAATCAACGGGAGTATAGCCACCATCGTAGTCATACATGCTTTTTCTTGGATACAGCCTGCATATATCACACCTCTCCCGCAAAAATCGAAACCGAACTTCTATCAAGAAAACCATCAAACCTTACCAATGGCTCCTAATCTCAACCTCATATATATAAACTAGAAAATAAAGCTAATGAAAATGTAATAAACATAAAAACGACGTTGAGATGCATTTGTAATTCTTATCTTTGTGTTATGGGCTATGAAAGATGAGACAAAACCAAAGAGTGAGGTATTCCAAATCCGCGCTAATTGGAAAAACTTTGAGTTGATTCCTTTAAACCAAATCACATTGAGATTATGGTCCATCATAAATTATATTGTAAATGCCAATCAACTAGAAGAATGGAGGTTGGAGTAGGGTGACACACAAAATAAAAATATATATTGTAAATATAATATTTATGTTAAAATTGTTTTTATTTAAATTAATTAAAAATTGTTGTAAACTATTTATAATATATATTATCTATTCTATTGAATAAAAAATAACAATATTAACGGCTTAATATAAAAATAACTATTTATAACATACGTTCTATATTAATTTTTGCTGAAGATGAAGCGCGACGGCTCCTTCGCGGCTAGGGCCAAACCCTAGCCGCCTTGCGTCCTCCAGGCTGCGTCCTTGCGGCCCCTTCTCTCTGCGAGCGCCCGCTGATGCTGCCTCCATCGCGTCCAGCAGTCCTGCGCTTTGGAGCTGCGTTTTTTTGCTAAGTTTTCTGCATTTCTCTTCCGCGTTTTTACTTTTTGCTGCGATTTTTTCCATGCATTCCTCCGGTGGTCGGGCCATGGATCCGGTGGAGGCTTTCAAATTTCTTGTCAGATCTGCAGGCCCTAGGGCAAAGGCCTCCCCTCCTGCCAAGTTTGTTAAAAAGATGGATGAGATCCCTTCTGTGGAGCTCTCCCCTTCTGATCCGTGCCGCATGGCCCTTATGCTCTCAGAAAAATCCCTCATTGGCAAGTTCACTGGTCTGTGGCCCAACCCCAAAGCAGTGGATCAATGGATAGCAGAACGTTGGAGCTCCCTGGCGCCCTCCCATATCTCTCTATGTGCTGCAGGAAGAGGGTATTTTGTGTTTATCTTTGAGAACAAAAAAGAGCGGGATCTAATCTTCAGATCTGGACCATACTTTATGGGATCGAGGGGGCTGTTCTTAGCTCCTTGGTCTCTGGATTTCAATCCTGAAGCAGAGATCACGGCTGCCTCGATATGGGTCCGGCTCCCCCATCTCCCTCTTCATCTTTGGGGGAAAAGCTCCCTTGCTGATATAGGAAACAAGCTCGGCCGTTTCCTGGATAGCGCGGAACCTAAAGGGGATCAGTACACCTGTGCGCGCATCTGTGTTGAGGTCAATCTCGAGAAAGGGCTCCCTGAAGCCCTTAATCTCTCCTTGGGCGAATGGAGTCACATCCAAGAGCTGGACTATGAGCATATTCCCTTCAAGTGCCTCCGGTGCCATGTTTACGGTCATTTCGCGAAAAGCTTCCCCAAAGCCCCAGTGACGATGGCTCCTCCCCCGGCTAATGGGGCAGACTTCCAGCGAGTTGCCAATAGGAGAAGGGCTCCCCGGAAAAAGGACTCCAAATCAGAAGTGCCCTCCGCAGAAGAATCTACCGCAGCTAATAAAAACAGATTTGAAGCCCTTCAAGAACTTGATGACCAGGAACCAGAAGCAGCAGTAGCGACAGAAGAGACGTTGGAGCCAGGTTCAGGCCAGGAAAAGGGAGCACCAGCACCAGAAGGGGTTTCAGAAGTGCGTATCCCCCCTGGTACCGCGGAAGACCCCACGCCGGAATCCCTTGGCTCGAAGAAAGATCCCATCGATTTGGGCGGCGAGACCTCAGCCCAGGTAGGGCTGGCTTCCTTGGTCCCATCCTCAGAGGAAACCTCCGACTCTGAAGACTTTTCCGCTCCTTTTCCTCCCCTCACCAGAGGGCGCAAGACGAACAAAGAACGCAGAGAAAAGGAAGCAGCCTCAAACATCAGTGCGGGCTCTCAGAAGAAACTGGATCCTTTCATTAAAGGACACTCCTCTCTGCCGGTTTAATGCTATGCTTCTGTATTTTTCTCTGCTCACAATTTGTGAGAGTCTACTCTTGTAAGCAGTACTTTTCTCGAAATAGTTACAGGAACATTTGGGATTCACTTCTCAAAGATCTTTTAAGAAGGCTGACTGTCTTATTTGAGGCAATCAGCCTTCTTTTTCAGAATTTCTCCTTGTAAGCTTGGCTGGGCTACAGCCTTTTTAAAATTTGTAAAAAAATTTATGTTTCTGTTAAAAAAAAAAACATACGTTCTATTGCAGTATATCGATGACTTACTTATCTTTTTTTTAATATGAGTCAAGTTTTATTTTAAGCTTTTTCCCTTTTTTCATGTCTCCTTTGATGAGCAGTTTCATGGCTTTTGACTGCCTTAGACCCTTATGGGGGAAAGTCTTTTTCTTTCCCCTTGGGTGCTTCCTTGAATATTCCATCAGTGCCCATTGTGTGCTACGTTTGGACTCTGTGGTTTGTTACTAGGAGAGATTTTAGGCTCTTTCGAGTTGCTTGAGGTATTTGTATATTTTTTTGTGCTTTGGCTGCAAGACTAGCTTGTATGACTGAGAGAATGTTATATGTGCACTATTGTAGTATCTTGACAAACAAGGATACGTTATATCTTGGATTTGTATAGGCTATCTTTGATTATTTGGAATATCAAGGAACTGCTTTTTTCTTCTCGAAATAAAACATATCACAAAACAACACATGCACAATACAACATTACACAACATTAACCAAATTTAAATTTTATCTTTTATCAAAGACCAATTTTATATTATATTAATTTTTAGAGTATAATGTTCATAATAAAGTGTAGTGCTTATAATAAAGTTGTATTGGTTGCTAATGTAATGTACATAATAAAATTTGTTTTTTATTTAAATTAATATAACAATGTTATATATTTAGCGTAATATTAATTTTTGAAGTGTAATGTTTATTATAAAATAAAATAAAAAAATGTTGCAAATGTAATGTTTATAATAAAGTTGTTTTTGTTGTAAACGTAATATTTATAATAAAGTATTGTTAAAGATGTAATGCTTTTAATATTTTTTTTTTCAAATGAAATGCTTATAATAAAGTTGTTTTTTATTTAAATTAATAAAAACAATGTTGTAAATGTAATGTGTTTTTAATGAAATAAAAAAATTGTTGTAAATGTAATGTGGTTAATGAAATAAAAACTCGCACACCCACATAGTTTGTGGTTGGATTACATCGATAGGGATCAAATTGTTAAGAGATAATTATGGAATGGAATTTGGAGATTCTTTTTTATACCTCATATTCTTCTAGTTGAACGGGTTTAAATGTAAGTTATCCTATGCTTAGCGACATGTTATCACTAACATTCTTCTTGTTATGCATTTATCAACTATCTTTTATATTCTTTTTATTTTTATCTCACATTCTTCTTGTTATCTACCATGAACACTTGGTTATCCATTTATCAGCTATGAGTTATCCAAGCATTGCTACCAATTATCTATTCATCAACTAGCTACTAGTTATTTTTTATATTTCTTTTTTTATAATTGTTTATTTCGAATTTTGAACAACTGCCATATAATCGATCTCGATAGTACACTTATCTCATCTTTGTCCGTGGATGAAAAAGCATAGGCCGTAGTCCACCCCAAATCTAAAAAAAACGTCTATCAACATAAAAATGTGACAAATGTAATATTTATGTTAAAATTATTTTTATTTAAATTAATTGAAAAATGTTGTAAACTCTTTATATTATTTTATTTTTTTCACACTAAAGACAACTTTATATATTAAAAAGATGTATCATAAATACATTCTTCTACATACATCAGATTCAAAATAGTTCTTCAAGGCTTCATAAACAAAGTAGTCCAAGACCTCAAAAAACATAACCCACTACTAGGAAGGTATAACCTAGGACTTTAACAAAGGACTTTAAATGATAGCGCTAAAAGTAACCACTAAAATCTCAATCTATCGCAAGTGAGAGTCTATATATAACTTAAACGATCAGTATCTACCCTAGAATTTCCATGAAATAATTCCCAAACCAAATCCCCAATTCCCAACCTAATAGACTACTTGAAAAGACACTTAACCACCCCATTAAGTTCAGGATAAATTCTTTATAACATAAATTGTTCATTGTATTGAAATAAAAAATAATATAGTTACTTTCATTTATACATTATCCATTCTATTGAAATAAAAAATAAAAATATAAAAAATAATATAATTCATTTCATTTTTTTTATCAATGTTATTTATTTAAAATAATATTTTAATCTTATTAACAAAGCATTCAACTAAATTTAAATATTCAACCAAATTTTATACAACATATTACATAGATATATATTTTAGGTGTACAATTTGTACACAACACGACGTATCACAGAACAACAAACACAATACAACATTACACAACACTAACATAATTTAAATTACAGTACTTTTTATATTATATCAATTTTTAAAATGTAATGCTCATAATAAAGTGAAGTGTAGTGCTTATAATAAATTTGTATTTGTTGCTAATGTAATGTATAAAATTTGTTTTTTATTTAAATTAGCAAAACAATGTGTAAATTTAATGTAATATTTCTTTTTGAAGTGTAATGCTCATTTTAAAATAAAATAAAAAATGCTCCAAATGTAATGTTTATAATAAAGTTAACACTAACACAATTTAAATTACACTTTTTATTCTATATCAATTTTTAAAATGTAATGCTCATAATAAAGTGAAGTGTAGTGCTTATAATAAATTTGTATTTGTTGCTAATGTAATGTATAAAATAAATTTTTTTATTTATTTAAATTAACAAAACAATGTGTAAATTTAATGTAATATTTCTTTTTGAAGTATAATGTTCATTATAAAATAAAATAAAAAATGTTCTAAATGTAATGTTTATAATAAAGTTGTTTTTGTTGTAAATGTAAAATTTATAATAAAGTTTTATTAAATAATGTTTTTAATAGATAAAAAAATTGCAAATGTAGTACTCCTAATAAAGTTGCTTATTATTTAAATTAATAAAAATAATGTTGCAAATGTATTTTATTTATTGAAATAAAAAATATTGCAAATGTAATATTTATGTTAAAATTGTTTTAATTGAAAAATGTTGTAAATTCTTTATAACATACATTATTCATTGTATTAAAATAACAATATAAAAAATAATAACATATAACATTCTCTCAGTCATTGTGTTTTCTTTCAGGAGGTCATATGTTCAAATCCAGAGGGGGGTAGTGTATGTACACCTTTGTAGACTATGGGAGTTAAAGTTGCACAGAGGGGGGTCTCTTGTCCCACAAACAAGAGGGTCTCATACACCAATTTGGTGTCTCCCTTGGCGGTGACCTTAAAAATAGATTATTATTATTATTATATTATCCATTTTATTGAAATAAAAAATAACAATATCAAAAATAATATAATTCATTTCATTTATTTTTATCTATGTTATTTAATTAAAATAATATTTTGATCTTATAGATAAAGTTCAACCATTTTTTATACAACATATTACATAATATATTTTATGTGTACATTTTGTACACAATATAACTTTACTCAACATTAACAAAATATAAATTATATTTTTTATATTTAAAATGTAATGCTCATAATAAAGCGAAGTGTGGTGCTTATAATAAATTTGTATTTTTTGCTAATGTAATATATACAATAAAATTTGTTTAATATTTAAATTAACATAACAATGTGTAAATTTAATGTAATATTAATTTTTGAAGTGTAATGTTCATTATAAAATTTTAAAAAATGCTCCAAATGTGATGTTTATAATAAAGTTGTTTTTGTTGCAAATGTGATATTTATAATAATGTTTGTTGAATAATGCTTTTAATAGATAATTTGTGTTTGCAAATGTAGTAAAAATAATGTTGCAAATGTAATGTGTTTAATGAAATAAAAAAAGACAGTTCCTGGGGGCAGTGTAGTGGTTAATCCAAATGTGTGAAATCGTTGTAATGGAGGAGACCTATGAGCCTTGACATAAAAATAAGTTGAAAGACCATACACTTTCGGTGTAAAAAACAAAAAGAAATAAAATAAAAGAATGTTGCAAATGTAATGTATTTAATAAAATAAAAAATATTGTAAATGTAATGTTTATGTTAAAATTGTTTTTATTTAAATTTAAAATTGAAAAATGTTGTAAAGTCTTTCTAACATGTACATTATCCATTGTATTAAAATAAAAAATAATATAGTTCATTTCCTTTATACATGATCCATTCTATTGAAATAAAAAATAACAATATCAAAAATAATAAAAATAACTATATAAAAAATAATATAATTCTTTTCATATTTTTTTATCAATGTTATTTACTTAAAATAATATTTTAATCTTATAAATAAAATTCAACCAATTTTTATACAACTATTACATAAATATATTTTATGTGTACATTTTGTACACAAAACAACACTTACACAATACAACATTATACAATAGTAATTTAATTTTTTTTTATTATATCAATTTTTAAAATGTAATGCTCATAATATAATGAAGTGTGGTGTTTATAATAATTTTGTATTTGTTGCTAATATAATGTATACAATAAAATTTGTTTTTATTTAAATTAACATAGCAATGTTGTTCATTTAATGTAATATTAATTTTTAAAGTGTAATGCTCATTATAATATTAAAAATATATATATATATAAATATAATGTTTATAATAAATTTGTTTTTTGTGGTAAATGTAATGTTTATAATAAATATGTTTTTGTTGTAAATATAATATTTATAATAAGGTTTTGTTGAATAATGTTTTTAATAGATAAACATTACATTTCTCCCGGGGATAGTGTACTGGTTAATCCAGATGTGTGAAATCATTGTAATGGAGGAGACCTATGAACCTCAACATAAAAATAAGTTCAAGGACCATACACTTTCCCTGTTAAAAAAAAAAGAAATAAAATAAAACAATATTGCAAATGTAATGTATTTAATGAAATAAAGAATATTGCAAATGTAATATTTATGCTAAAATTGTTTTTATTTAAATTTAAAATTGAAAAATGTTGTAAATTCTTTCTAACATGTACATTATCCCTTGTATTGAAATAAAAAATAAAAAATACATTCTAACATGTTCATTTCATTTATACATTATCCATTCTATTGAAATAAAAAATAACAATATTAAAAATAATATAATTCATTTCATTTATTTTTATCAATGTTATTTATTTAAAATAATATTTTAATCTTATAAATAAAATTCAACCAATTTTTATACAACATATTACATTAATATATTTTGTGTGTACATTTTGTACACAAAACAACACGTACACAATACAACATTATACAACAGTAATTTAAATTTTATTTTTTTATATTATATTAATTTTTAAAATGCAATGCTCATAATAAAGTGAAGTGTAGTACTTATAATAATTTTGTATTTGTCGCTAAGGTAATGTATACAATAAAATTTGTTTTGCTTATAATAATTTTGTATTTGTTGCTAATGTATTGTATATAAAAAAATGATTTTTATTTAAATTAACATAGCAATGTTGTACATTTAATGTAATATTAATTTTTAAAGTGTAATGCTCATTATAATATTAAATAAAATAAATATAATGTTTATAATAAATTTGTCTTTGTTGTAAATGTAATATTTATAATAAAGTTTTGTTGAATAATGTTTTTAATAGATAAAACAATTACAAAGGTTTGTAATAAGGTTTTTTATTATTTAAATTGATAAAAAATAATGTTATAAATCTAATGTGTTTAATGAAATAAAATAAAATAAATGTTGTAAATATGATGTATTTAATGAAATAAAAAATGTTGTAAATGGAATATTTATGTAAAAATTGTTTTTATTTAAATTAATTGAAAAAAATTATAAACTCTTTATAATATTCATTAGCCATTGTATTGAAATAAAAAACAACGATATTAAAAATAATATATCAAAAATAATATACTTCATTTCATTTATATATTATCCATTTTTTTGAAATAAAAATAAAAATATCAAAAATAATATAATTCATTTCATTTTTTTATCCATGTTTATTAATATAATTCATTTCATTTTTTTATCCATGTTTATTAATATAATGTATACAATAAATTTTGTTTTTTTCTTTAAATTAACATAACAATGTTATAAATTTAATGTAATATTCATTTTTGAATTGTAATGCTCATCATAAAATAAAATAAAAATGTTGCAATTGTAATGTTTATAACAAAGTTGTTTTTATTGCAAATGTAATATTTATAATTTTGTTTTGTTGAATAATGCTTTTAATAAATTAAATAAAAAAAACAAATTGCAAATCCAATGCTGGTAATAAAGTTGTTTTTTATTTAAATTAAATAAAAAAATGTTGCAAATGTAGTGTTTAATAAAATAAAAATATTATTAAAAATGTAATGTGTTTAATGAAATAAAAAAATGTTGTAAATGTAATAGTTATGTTAAAATTGTTTTTATTTAAATTAATTGAAAAATGTTTAAACTTCTTATAATATCCAGTGTATTGAAATAAAAATAACAATATCAAAAATAATATAATTCATTTTATTTATATATTATGCATTGTATTGAAATAAAAAATAACAATATCAAAAATAATAATTCATTTCATTTATTTTTATCAATGTTATTTATTTAAAATATTTTTACCTTATAAATAAAGTATTCAACTAACCAAAAATATTTCACCAATTTTTATACAACATATTACATAAATACATATTTTATGTACATTTGGTGCATAACAAAACATATCACAAAACAACACAAACAATACAACATTACACAACACTAACAAAATTTAAATTTTATTTTTTATATTATATCAATTTTTAAAAAGTCGCTGGTCATAATAAAGTTAACTGTAGTGCTATAAATGTAATGTTTATAAAAAAAGTTTCGTTAAAAAGGTAATGCTTTTAATATATGTATAATAAAAAATTGCATGTGTAAACGTAATGTTTATAATAAAATTGTTTTGGTTGCAAATGTAATATTTATAATAAAGTTTGGTTGAAGAGATAATGTTTTTAATATAAAAAAAATTACAAAATAATGCTTGTAATAAAGTTATTTTTTATTTAAATTAATAATAGTAAAAAAATTGCAAATGTAATTCTTAAAATAAAGTTGTTTTTTATTTAAATTAATAATAAAATAAAATTGCAAATGTAATTATTGTAATAAAGTATTTTTTATTTAAATTAATAAAAATAATGTTATGGATGTAATGTGTTTAAAGAAATAAAAAAATGTTGCAAATGTAATGTGTATAATGAAATAATGTTAATGTAATTTATACAACAAAGTTTGTTTTTATTTAAATTAACATAACAATGTTGTAATATTAATTTTTGAAGTGCAATGCTCATTATAAAATTAAAAAAATGCTGCAACTATAATGTTTATATAATAAAGTTGTCTTGGTTGCAAATGTAATGTTTATAAAAAAAATATTTTCTTGAAATTGCATCTGTAAATGTAATGTTTATAATAAAGTTCTTTTTTGTTGCAAATGTAATATTTGTAATAAAGTTTTTGTTGAAGAGATAATGTTTTTAATATAAAAATAAAAAATTGCGAATGTAATGTTTGTAATAAAGTTGTTTTTTATTTAAATTAATAAAAATAATGTTGCAGATGTAATGTGTTTAATAAAATAAAAAAATGTTGCAAATGTAATGAGTATAATGAAATAAAATTTTTATTGTAAATGTAATATTTATGTTTAAATTGTTTTTATTTAACTTAATTGAAAATTATTGTAAATGTAATGATTATGATACACCAAACTAACTATAAATTGTATAAAAATGTTAATGCATTAAAAATAGAAATTACAACATACAATAAAAAACTAAATAAATAAATTATTTTTTTAATTTATAAGTAATAAAATTAATGTTGCAAATGTATGTGTTTAATGAAATAAAAAAAATGTTGCAAATGCAATGTGTATAATAAAATAATGTTTATGTAATTTATACAATAAAATTTGTTTTTATTTAAATTAGCATAATAATGTTGTAATATTAATTTTTGAAGTGCAGTGCTCATCATAAAATTAAAAAATGCTGCAAATATAATGTTTATAATAAAGTTGTTTTGGTTGCAAATGTAATGTTTATAAAAAAAGTTTTGTTGAAGAGGTAATGTTTATAATAAAGTTGGTTTTTTTTTGTTGCAAATATAATATTTATAATAAAGTTTTGTTAAAGAGATAATGTTTTTAATAAAAAATAAAAATAAAATTGCAAATGTAATGCTTGTAATAAAGTTGTTTTCTATTTAAATTAATAAAAATAATGTTGCAGATGTAATGTGTTTAATGAAATTAAAAAAATGTTGCAAATGTAAATAATGTTCCAGGTGTAAGGTGTGTAATGAAGTAGAAAAAATGTTGCAAATGTAATATTTATGTTAAAATTATTTAAATTTAAATTAATTGAAAATTATTGTAAATGTAATGATTATGATACATTAAACTAATTATAAATTGTATAAAAATGTTAATGCATTAAAAATAGAAATTACAACATACAATAAATAACTAAATAACATAAATAGCACACATAACAACAAAATAGAAGTTAAAAAATCTAAAAACAAAAGACTCGGGCAAAGAAAAGACATCTCAAAGGTAGCTTTGGCCATAGCTATCCTTTGAGAGTTTTGAGAAAGGGCAAAAGCCCTTTCTCTAAGAAAAATTAGTAATTTTATTATTACATAAAAAATAATAGAATTTACAATTAAAAATATGAGAATGCATTCTCATATGTTTATACAAAAAAAATTTCATCTTTTTCACAATGATTTTTGTTACAGCATATTCTTCATCTTCCTTCACGTTAAATGTGGTATTTTCCATCTTCCTTCATATTTGTCAAGAATCATTCACTCATCTATTCATGTACCTGAAAGAAAGAAAGAAAATAATGATTAATAAACTATATTGATTTTAAAAATATATAACATTTGATAGAGTAAATATAATACTCACCCTTCTTAATAGTCTTCATTTGTCTTGCACTTCAACCCAAAAACAACTATCTTCTTGTTTATATGGACATCTGCATAACACAACTTCATTGGGTCATTATAACCATATTGTTCAATCATAAAAAATAAAATAAAATTAAAAATCTTAATAACTTTATTAGGTCATTGCAACCATATTGTTCAAACATAAATAAAGAAAATAAAATCTTAATAACCTATTTAGCTATCATATGTCTACACCATTTCTCTATTCAAATTAAACAAAAGAAGGAAACCTAAAAAGCAAGTCACACTAACAAAGAACTCTTAAATACCAAAATAATTGTTGTTGCAACCAACAACACAAGGCAACAACAATTGTAAAAGAACAATAAACAAAATAAAAATAAAAATAACAGCCAATTAAATCTAATACAAATTAAAACTCAAAAATATTTTACAAATTAAATCTAATACAAATTAAAACTCAATAATATTCTACAATAATATTGAAACAAAATAATAGAAAACAAAAATTATCTAAATTTGATTTCTTATATTATTAAATGTTATAAACTCATAAAAAAATTAAAAACAGAATTATTAATCCAAATAATTTAAGAAAATATGCATTATTAAACTTAGAAAAACAAGAATAATTTATTTTAAAATAATATAACAATAAAAAATTATTAACTCTCAAAACCAAACAATAAATTACAATAAAATTGAAATATATTAATTAAAAATAAAAAATACTAATAGAAGAAGTTGTAATCCAAACTTTCACTCTAATTTAACAAATACAAAATGTACTACATAAACAAATACTAATATAAATTATAATCTAAACTTTCACTAAAAAAATACTAATATAAATTATAATCTAAACTTTCACTATAACTTAACAAATACCAAATGTATTAATAAATTAATCTCGATAAATCTTGAGGGTAATATTAAATTGCATAAATCCAAAAAAACACAAAATAAGACATTCTCAATATAAAATATAAATTGTAATCTGAATTTTAACTAAAACTCAATCTATCTTAACAAATCTAAGACAGATTAAAACCTAACCTAAAATTTAAATCTAACTAACAAATACAAAATATACTACTAAATAATGGAGAATAATATTAAATTGTATAAACCCCAAAAAAACAAAAAAAAAACATCTACAATACAAAATTTAAATTGTAATGTGAATTTTAACTAAAACTCAATCTATCTTAACAAATTTAATACAAACTAAAACCTAAACCTAAAATTAAAATCTAATTAATCTATCTTAACCAATCTAATACAGATTAAAACCTAACCTAAAATTAAAATCTAACCTAAACCATTAAATCTAAAAACAATTTAGAATAAATAATAAAAAATATAAACCTATATTATATTATTAAAATAAACTTATAATTTTGAAATAATAGAAAATAAAACTTATATTATATTATTAAAATAAACTTAAAATTACAAAATTAGAACAAATACACACTATTAATAAAAAACAAACAAATAAAATTTAAAAAAAAAATCACATTATTAACCGGAGAAAAGCAAAAATGAAAAATGATTTAGATTAAATTTAAAATAATGAACAAGAACAAAAACTTATGAGAAAAAAAAACCTAAATTGCAATAAAATTAAAATTAAATAATATAATGAAAAACCTAATAAAAAATTTGAATTCTAGTATTATTGAATACTAAATCTCATGATCGTAGTAAAAAAATATCTCATGAACACATCAAAATTGTAACCTAATCTTTGATGAGAAATCCAAAATCTATCGCTGAATAAATCTGACATGATAAGAATATAGTTGAATAAAGCTTGTGTCGGCCTTAACATATCCCAATGGTATAGCTTAATAAATCATGTGCCTAACAAGTAACATATCCAAATGGTATTGCTTAATAAATCGTGTGCCTAACTTAACAAATCCCAATGGTATAGCTTAATAAATCGTGTGCCTAACTTAACAAATCCAAATCCAAATGGTATAACTTAATAAATCTGATTTAGAGCTTATTTATGATCTTGATACAATACTATTTTGGAATTCGGCAAATATGTTTTGATACCTGCAATCTCAAATTGGAATTCGGCAAATATGTTTTGATACTATAATAACTGCATTACATAGTGAATTGTCAAAAAGAATCCATATAAACAGAAAATATTGTAAAAACGAAAAACAGAAACAGAAAATATTATCAAAACAAATCTAATAATATAACAGTGAAAGCAAAACGGTACATACCTCTACTTTGTTGTTCTTGGCAGTAGCAATTTTTCTCTCCACCCAATAGTCTTATCCGAAAACCAGAACCAAAAGAGGAAATAGCAAACTAACCTAAAAAAAATCAAAATAAAAACTAACAATCAAAATAAGTTATTTGGGAGGTCCTAGGTTCAAGTCCTAGTTTTCCATGTTTTTCTCTTCAACATGGTATCAAATTGAAGTAGGGAGCTAGGTTTTTTTAATATGGTGTGTCCCAAGGGTTTTCGATTATAAAACCACCCTATGAAATATTTCTCAAATGTGTGGACTAATAGATGATTTTGTTGAGTGATCTAACTAATATTTGGGAGTTCCTATGCTCGAGTCCTATCTAGTCCATCTTTTCTACTCAACTAATGTGGCCTTGATGGGGGGTATTATTCTCCAACCACCCTAGTTGAGGATAAAACATGGGCCATTAAGGAATTGAAACTCAAGAAGTCACAAATACACGGAGGGATATCTACTAACTCAAAGATTGTCCCACACATTTGATCATTTTTCTAAAAGGCGTCTTGATTGCAAACACACCCTAATACTATGGAATGGTCTTATATATGGCTATGGAGAACATGTTTTCCTGTAAATTTGGTTTTAAGGTTAACTTTTTACTAAAGCATATGAGCTTTCAAATTCCGGTCTGCTTCTAGTAGTTAACAGTAGCTATCTGTCTGAGTTTTGAGGAGCTATATTGATGGAGGAATCTCTGCTGATCCTTGAAGTTTGACATAACTCTGTAAAAATCTCCGTTCTGATTATTTGAAGTTATTCCAACTACTAATTTTATGAAGAATGTCATAATATGCTACAAAAAGGGACAGTGATCGAGCAATATCATGGACAGGTCTTGTGTATGGTTATGGACATATTATACCTGTAGATTTGGTTTTAAGGTTAAACATGGATATGAAGACTGCATTATGGTTTCGGCAAATGTAATTTTCTGTTTTTGCCTTGGAATGACTGGTCTTATGTATGGTTTTGGAGGACTGGTTATACCTGTAGATTTGGTTTTAAGTTTAAAATTGGATATGAAGATAGTAGTATGGTTTAGACATATTTAATATTCTATTTTTGCCTTTGGATATAAAGAAAGGAAACTAGTTTCCCTTTACTATTAAGGAGGTAATGGACTGCTGCTCCAGCAACATAGAATGTACTTTGTTTTATTATATTAATATAATAGATACAACTGTTTTCCAAGAAAAAAAATTACACAAATATATACAACCAACACAACATTTGTAAAAATAAATATCCAACCAATTCCTCAATATATGTATCAATTTAAGATGTTATACAATATATCATCATTAAGCTTTCTGATGAGGTTTGTTTTACTACTTTTTATCCTCTTGAAAGTGTTACTAATAGAAAACCATATAAATACAATACAAAAACAATGAAACCGTACACGTTTATTGACTATCATATTTTTGTATTTGTATACATATAAACTATTAAATACAATATGTTAAAATTCAAAACATAACTTAGAATGCAAATCAAAAATATTGACACAGGTTAAATTTTATGAGATACATGTGCACCCTAAGCGCTGAAGAAGTGTAGAGCCTCTGGGAAAACCAAGTTCACATATAGAGCAAGAGATAATTGAAATGCATCTATAAAAATGATCATCATTAGTCCCTTTTACCAGAGGGCCAAGTGTTCAAATAATGAGGGGATAATCTGAGCAAATGATGGACAATGAAAGCTGTAATGAGGGTTTTTTCTACCAAAATTACCATAAACTTTGTTTTGTTCAGGAGCACTTGGAGAAATGGTTCGCCTGAAAACAAGATAGCAAGATATAAGGTAGAGATTTATATAGACAGTAATAGACGATCACACACCCTATACCCAATTTCCTGCATTCAAAAGTTTTTCGAGCTTGCATTGACGCAAGAACAAGCCAGATTTAGGGACAGTTGTGCTGATAGAAATTCAGAGATTGAACGATTTTATAGAAACCCATATTGATCTTAGGAGAACATGGGACGAGATGAAATGGGTTCTATAGAGATGTTTCATTACAGGCATTGCACACTGCACGGAAGTCAAAATACAGAAAAACAATATTCCAAAAAAAAACCAAATGGAAAAACAAAAACCCCAAGTGCTCGACAAAGCATACTTAACTGGAAAGATAGCTAAAACCATGATCCAAAGCAGTGTAAAAGGAATTAGAGGTTCTCGATTAGTGCCTGAAAGTGAGTTCCTAGATCGTAGAAAAACAATGAGAGATAACATTGTCAACAATTTTGAATCTTTTAAACATGGAAACACTGAAGAGAGCATTCAAGTTTCAAACTGTAAATTTGAAGGGTGGAAAAGATTTTGAAAAGATTCATGAAAATTATGTTCCTAATGTCAAAGATCATGTGCCTTCTACATTTGTGACTAAAGACAATGAAGTTAGGGTAGTTCCAAACACTTCTTTACATCAAAATTCCATGTGAAGAAGAAAAGAAAGCTCTTGAAGAAACATAATCTAGGGTTATCAACTCTACGAGAGAGATCATATAATCAAATAAAGATAAATATTTGCACGGAAGAAGAAAATGTTCTTGAAGTATTATCTGGAGTAGATCATTGAAAGAAAAGGACACAGATCAAGGAAAGGAAACTTAACTTTGAAGAACATTTGCATTTGGTAAAAAGGGAAAGAATTGAAGCTGAATATGAAACCAAAAAAAATGAAGTATTATCTGGAGTAGATCATTGAAAGAAAAGGACATAGATCAAGGCAAGGAAACATAACTTTGATAAACATTCTTATTTGGTAAAAAGGGGAAGAATTGAAGCTGAAGATGAAACCAAGAAAATTGTATAAGGCTCAAATAAAGTAGGCATAGAAAGTGCCAATGACAATAATGGAGAAAATATGGCATCGGATAATGCTTGTGTGTTAAATGAATGCCATTTGAGAACTAATACTAGCTTAAGTTCTAAAAGTATTGAAACTGAAGTAGCCTACAGAGTGAAGAAGTTGCCCTGCCTCCCTCTAAATGATGTCACCGGGCTTAGGAAGCTAGTCTACATCTGTTGCAGAGGCTGCAACTACTTTAGTGGAGCCAGTGGAAATTGGTGTGACTGGACAAGATGATGCATACAAGATTTCTGCAGATGAAAAATTTTATACTAAATGCTTTGATAATGACAAGAAGTCAGTTAAGGGAAATGAGGAATGTGTTAAAGTAGACATGTTAATCCAAAAACAAGCAACAAAAATAGGAGGTAATAAGAAACCTGCGATGTCTTTAGATTCACAACAATCCTTTACAGATAACATCCAAGCAGAAGAAAATCCTGATAACCTATTTGGAAACTTTGATGACCGAGATTGAACCCCCTACATGAATCTTGGGACATAGTTGAGCATTAGGGTTACATCGTACACAAAATCTGCACACTTGAGCAACAATAAAATCTTACCCTTAATGGCTGCCACCGGGGGTAATAGCTGAAGCTCTTGAAGGATGAATGCTCCAAGTGGAGGATCAAATTACCGTAGCCGTCGAACTGCTCTGCTAATAAGCCCCCGGAGACCATGTCTCTAGGGGACTCTGACAAGCCCTCGGTCACATGGGGTAAGAGGAGGGGATCTTTTATGGGCTTCCTTTTCCTCTATACCAAGTCCACCAGGTAGCACTGGAGGATAATGCAGGTAGATCTCCTCGGACGTGAAGGCATGTCAGTGATCCAGGGTGGATCTCCATGAACTGGAAATAGCTGAGGCTATGGCGCGGGTCTCGGTGTTGAGCTTCTCCAGGAAGCGGATGGCAATGTCATTGGGAGGCCTGGAATGAGTTGGATCTTCTGATGACAGTAATGGAGGATGAGATGAAGCTATAGCACTCCACTAAATCAATATCAATCTGCAAATTTAAAACACAGACCACGATGCAGATACACCCACACCGACCCACAACGAGAATTTTGGTATGCACCTATGTTTGGTGCCCATTTCTACCCTAGTCGGGATAAACAAACCCTCAAAATATTGGATATTGTTTATTAAAATAAAAATAAAAACCCTTTTAACCCGAAATATATGCCCAATATAATTTTTTATTTTTTGACCATTTTTAAGCCCCCAATATGAACGAACGTGATATCATATTGTTTCATTAGCGACGCCCCCGTGATTCAAGTAAGCCAAGGTGACGGTGAGTGCCATGGGAAAGTACTAGCTCTTTTCTTGTTCATAATTTTGCAAACAATTGTTTAAACACTACATAGCTTGAATGTACAACTAAGTGTGTGGCACCCCATACTTCAAAAAAACTTCCTATTCAATATATATTATGAATCAAAATGCTACAAAATATTAAACAAATGCAAACACACCAAATGAATACTAATTTATGTATAACATGAAATAAACAATACATTGAACCTGATTCGATGTTCGAGTTGTTATTGATTTTCTTGATCTTCTGTTGTGGCTAAGCGCCTTGTTCCATCATCGATGAAGACATGATTCTTGAGAAATCCAATCCTCGAATTATCTTGCCAATGAATATAACCCCACCAGTTTACCACCATACCACTCCTAGGGTACTCTTCTTTCCCTAGGATCCCCCTAGATGCAACAAGGACTGTATGGAAATACCTTAAGCATGATCATAATGCTAGATTCACCGAGGGGCCACCCAACCCCATCCACAAATTGATTACCAAACTCTCCACAGTTACCTTCAAACT
Organism: Pseudotsuga menziesii; assembly: GCA_001517045.1. Lineage (NCBI taxonomy): Eukaryota > Viridiplantae > Streptophyta > Pinopsida > Pinales > Pinaceae > Pseudotsuga > Pseudotsuga menziesii. The sequence continues at coordinate 578,417 of LPNX011166302.1, forward strand.
CAAATTGATATTATTTCATCCATCCCATATTAGGGAAGAAAAAGTTATTTGAGTGAATAGCCCTGTTCTCTTACTTATAGCCTTTTGCGATTCTCTTTCTCTTCTTCTAATGTAAAATACTATTTATTTATTTCTATTTTGAACTCATCTTAATTCCATTTCTGTATATTTTCTTCTCATATGCATATGCAATTTCCACTTTTCCTTTCTTACACTTTCTAAATTTTATTTCATCATTGTTTTCTTTAATTCTTCCTATTTTCATTCAAAATGTTTCCTTGATTTTTGTTTTTCTCTCCTAGCTTTGTGTGTGCATTTGTGTTTCCAATATTTTAATTACTAATTACTTTCTCTATTTTCCTGTGTATGTGATGTTTCCTATTATTACATACATTCTTTGATCTATTTCCAACTCATGAATTTATTATCTATTTAAATATCATTAGAGCGCCTTATATCTTTTTAGTGTTATATTTCATTAATTGCATTTCTTTATCATGGTGATATCAAGGGTGCCATGACAATATTCACGCCCTTCAAATATCATGTTTTCCATGGTGGGGAGTTCGTACGATGGCTGAGACCATGTTAACTCAATCCTATATACAATGTGGAGATACTAGTGGTTACTGAGGAATAAGGCCAACACCTTATTGCGCACCCCTCAGTTAATCCTCGTGAGTGACTAAGTCTGCGGCCTACCCTCATGGTAACATGCATATCATGGGTAAAAGACTCTCTCTCTTTTCAACCCATCGCATGGAAAATAAGTGCTATTCATGTTGGTACATTCCCCTATACAATCCCCATTACCCATATGTGGTTTCATTGGCGAGCATTATCTTTGTGCTTGCAAACATACCAACAATCACGTGCATTAATTTTTCCAAACTCATAAATCATGATATAAATTTTCTCATTATAAACATTACAAATATTTGACTCATTTAGGAGTCCTTGTATCCATTGTTGCAACCTTGCGTCAACATGCACTGGTGGTTTCCTGCCACACTAGACAAACCATCAGTAATATCTGAGATACCATCGATTCAATATTTTTCCTAAATTATAACTTAAACGTCTTATAATCAATCGACATCACAACATCATGCACACCACATGATACATTATCTTTGTATAACTAAGAGTCATATTCATAGATAATACAAAGCATGATAAATAAACCAGCCATTATACATACATACATACATACATACATATATATAATTTTATCTTATGATCACATTGCATAACAATGAACATGTTCTATTGCAATCAAATGTATTACTTAATGCTATCTAGCATAAATAAGTAATTCGAGTAAATGGGGCATTACATACACCCCTTCTTCAAAGAACTTCGTCTCGAAGTTAGTGTAAATATTTTAATACATATATTATACGACTGTATGCATTTCATACATAACCATTAAATTTCAATCCAATTTCAAGTCTATGTTATATCTTGCTTCCTTCTGAATATGATAAACTTCTAGACTTATATAAATATTCGTATTGATACCTCTTACATAAAGCGCTTATAATAAGAATTGTATCATATAGGAAAACACTTTTTTTTTATTCATATCAATTTCAACCTTTTTTTTCTTCATAATATTTAGTATATATTCTCAATTAATTTATACTTTCTTAAAGTTTTTCATACTTTCTACATTTTAATCTAACATTCATTCTAACTACTTCCATATAAATCATTTTCATAATTTCTCAGTTTTCTCACAGTCTCAATCAATCATTATCATTTTACAAAGATAATTATATTGATAACTCATTTTTCGAAGGAATTCATAATCATTTTCGTATATGATTTCTATAAGTGACATCATCAACTTTTACAATATTGTGAAATAATGCACAATTTTTGTTATAATTATTGTGCATCCTTTATTTATAGTAACAACTATATCTAGACATTCTAATAACATTAGTATGATTGTGTGCTTCGACTTCACCTTGTAAAACTTCACATAAGGTTAAAATTTGTGCACATTATTAAGTATATGTATATACAATTATCGCTACTTATATATCTGTGACAAAGTTGGCTATCAACACATATATTATTTATAATACTATACGTGAATGCATGTTGATATATTCACTTATATAAACATATAATGATATATTATTCATATTAAAAACATTTTGATTATGAACGAGTGGGTTCCTCATTCTATTCCAAAGAATGTCCAGTGTGTTCAGATTTATATTTATGGTACGTTGGACAATCAATTCCCATTGAAATTGTCAATTTATTTTTGAAATACTCAATCATCTTACAAATTACTTTAAAAAGAATACTATGTCTATATATATAGACATGAATATGCAATCTTGATATTATAAAGAATATTTGTGGGAATTGTTTCGAGAATGGTTTTGGACAATAATCAAATAAAAATCAATGAAGCATTTCATTTTTGGAACATAATCAACTACACGATTATTCACTATGGGTCTGCGTGGCGTTGAATTCATATATAAAATGCCTTGATCTAATTAAAAATATATTTATAACACATTGGCATCCTCTCGCTATCCACATCCCGAGAAATTAAATAAGTATAATTAGATGCTATATACATCAATTTTAATGGGCCTTCTTGATTATATAATCAAGATTAAGATGCATGTTGCATGGATACACCGACACTCTCTATACGCAAGCCAAATAATTAATGATTAAGCACATGTCTAATTTAACCGTTTGTTATTATTTTTTTATGTTATTGCTCATAATCCTATTTCCGCTACAATATTACCATTTACCCTACTCATTTATGTGAGTTTATTCATAGTTGTTACATTATGGGTTCATTGGGCTGAAGTCCACTGTCAATTTCATACCAACCTTAGTTAATTAATTAGAATTAACTAGAGATCGATTATATACTTTCTATTTTGTTGTGACAACCTTATTTAAATAATTAGAATTAACTAGAGCTTGATGATATAGTTTCTGTTTTGTTGCGGCAACCTTATTTAAAGTATTTTCTCATTTAATAATTACATCCCTCCTACATATAATATATCACACTTTAATACTACATATACCATATATTACTTCGTACCAAAAACATGTATGCAACCCATATTACTAAGAATCATGTTTTTTAATTTACAAAGTAATTGAAATACATTTCCATAATTTTTCTCAATTCACCTTTTGAATGAAATGCTATGTTCTAAATTAAATCTTTTTCCCAAACTTTATCCTATTAATCATCTTTCCATTTAGCAAAATATAGGTTACCATTCTTCCTATATCTATAATGTACCTAAATAGGATTCCCTTATATATTGTAGTTCAACTAGTTGCTTATGATGAATTTGTATACAAATCAACTCTAGAAACCACCCATCCACCATGATATTATAATCTTAAAATTAAATATGCAAATACACAGTTTAAACAATAAACAACACATTTTTATATCTATAATAAATAAAGTTACAAGTACATACCAACAATATATATTAGTCCAACATAAAGTAAATATATATTAGAAATAATAAAATTCACTGTAACAGACCCGCTTATTCCTACGAGCAAACAATAATTACAAGGGATTGATACTTCTACTAAGAGGTCACCCAATCCGTTTGAAAAATTAGAAGATTAAAAGGCTTGGCCATTGAAACGAGAAAGAATCCCTATATTTCTTGACGTGACTGCCATTTAACGACAATTATATTGCCAGGTTCAGCCTTACATTAATCCCAATCAGCAGGTCAAGAAATATTTGACTCGATTGAATGCTTATGGAGTTGAAGATAGGGTTAATTGAACTTCGCTTTCTGTACAAGCATCTATCATACAAAAATAAATATTGACCTATTTACCCGACCATTTGCACCGATCGGACGACCGGCAACGTCGGATGTGACCGCTCACGCGAGCTAGGTCGTCCGATCGGTGCAAATGGTCGGTTAAGTAGTTTACTCCAAAAAATAATCGGCATAAATAGTTATCCTTCTAAATATAAATATTGTTGATATACTTGTTCCTTGAACCAATCCAATAAATTTAATATAACCTTTAAAATTCCGAACCAATATACATACATACTAATTAGGAAGTTGTAAATAAAAATAACAGTGTTTGCCAAAAAATATAGAAATAACTCCTAAAGATGCACAACTACTTAATACCATAATTGTGACCGATGGACATGCCATTAGGGTGTGGGGTTTAATGAACTCCCACCCTTTTTATTAGTATAGAGTCAACTCATATATAATTTGTAATGCATTCTTTTGCATAATAAATGATTTTTTTTTTCGGTTTTGGTATCAAATGCATAACCAACTTGTTTATCCTAGATGTGAATCACAGATTTTTACATAATCCTTTTTCCATTATGAATTTTGATTTGTTATATATCATATGATTGATGGAAAAAGTGAAGGCGTTTGGAAGGTGGAATAACGTTTAATGTTGAGTGGAAACTTTTGGATGTATTCCTAACGAATGGTTTGGGCTAGCAGTTGGCAGTGGTTTGGCCAAGGTATCTTTGGTTGTGCATTCAAGAGTTGTCAAGTATGAAACATTGGTATCTTCTATGGTTACTAGTTTCAACCAACCAACTAATTTCAACCAACCACTAGGTCTCAAATGAAATCTCTTATGAATACCTATATTAATAACAACCAGACATACTCCTTTCATACTGTTCCATGCTCCTTTCAGACTATTCCATGGTTGGTTTCGCCATTGGTGGTGAGATGGGCATAGCTTCAATGCATTGTTCAATTCACCTATTTTTTTCATTCAATATTTGGTAAACCTTAACTATATATCCTAACAACTATAATACACTTGTCACCATAATTATTAAATCATGGCCTTAATAATTATGTGAGGGATGTGTCTTCTAGAGTTTGAGCACTAAAATATCTTCATATAATAAATGTTAATTAGAATGGATTAGTTGCGGACAATTTCCTACAACTTTAAAAATGTGGAACTTTCACCCTTTCCTCTTTTTGTAATATGAATAGAAGTATACCTTTTGATTTTATATGCAGCTCCTAAGGTCTAAGATATTGACCATAATCATAGGGTGGGCATTTCCCTGAGGCAGTTTTGCCAGTACTGGAATAGTGAAAAATAGCCTGAAACTCTGTTTTGGAAGACCATTATCTTTGTGATCAAACATCTTCTTTGAGAACTGAGACCATGGTGAGATAGCCTCTTCAACAAGCTGTAGGATGATAGCTTCAGATAATTTTTATCATACACCTATAAGGTACGGTGGGCATTTTCCCAAGGCCACATGAGCCATTGTTTCCAACACTTGGACAATTTTCTTAGTCTGATCCAATCTGCCTAAAACATTGTTTTGGCAGGTTCATAACTTCTTCCTTAGCTAATTCCAAGACAGTTTGAAGACATGATCTGATAGGACAAATATCAATCTACAAGACCCCCATATGGTGCGGGAATTTTCTTCAACACACAATTTGTGGCGGGCATTTTCTTAAGGCTACTTGAGCCAGTTTTCCAACACTTGGTCATTTTCAGGACATTCTCCAAAATTTATTCTAAAACCTCATTTTGGTAGATTCAACTTTTTCTTCAGACATGCTTAAGGAGAAATAATACCATGGTTAGGTAGACAAACCAACACACTACAAGACCCCCATTTTCTACGGGCATTTACTCTAACCCATAATTTAGGGCGGGCATCTTTCTGAGGCTACTTAGCCATGTCATCATGCTTAGACACCTCTTCGAATCTCTGTTTGTTATTTATTGTTTTAATGAAATAATCAATTAAAACTTCTTCTAAACATTGCATCTCTCCAATAGTAAGATGTGTCTCTTCAAAACTCTATCTCAATTCTTTTTATTAAATTTCTCTTTATTTTTCTAAATACATTCCTGTAGCTTCTTATTTAATAAAGTCTGTTTATTATTTTTCGCTAACTTTGTAGGTTCATCTTTTGCATATATGACCATCATAATGCAAACTGAAAGTATGGCTGGATAGCCACCTCAACAAGGATCATATCCATGTCACCTTTTGAAATTTTTGATACACATGCATTATCTGGAGATCATTTGAAAATAGGCTTCCAAACTGTTTAATTTAACACAGACAAATTGTTTTTAACTTGTAAAAACAATTTTTCTTCTACTATGGCAGATTGATTTCTCCCTCATGTGATCACCATAAGGAAACCTACAAGCATGGCTAGATTGCCATTTCAACAATGAACAAGACCATATCACAAGATAAATCTATTGGCACACACACTCAAACTCCTGTTTTTAACACTTGGTCAATTTTCTTTTGTTCTCATTATGCAAAATATTATTTTTCCTATTTTTGGCAGATTGATATTTTGCATATGAGACCATCATAAGATAACCTGAAGGTATGGCTAGATATTCAGTTCACCAAGGAACATGAATATGCTACCTGATGAATTTTATCATCAAAATAACCCCTCCTTGCGGGCATTTCAAAATGCCTTTTCAATTTCCTGAATAACCAATTTTCTTGTGTTCTTAAAATGCAAAATAATATTTTTCTTACTTTTGGCAGATTTATATCTTTGTCATAAAACACTCCACGGGATAACTGAGACCATGGTTAGATGCACCCATCAACAAGATATAGCCTAACACTTTCATATTATTTTTTGCATCATCCTATGAGATAGGGCGGGCATTTCCCTGAGGACACTGAGGCAGTTTTGCCAGTACTGGAATAGTGCAAAACAACCTAAAACTCTATTTTGGCAGACCATTATCTTTGTCATCAAACATCTTCTTTGAGAAATGAGACCATGGTGAGATAGCCTCTTCAAGAAGCTGTAGGATGATATCTTTAGATAATTTTTATCATACACCTATAAGGTACGACGGGTATTTTCCCAAGGCCACATGAGCCAGTTTTTTCCAACACTAGGACAATTTTCTTAGTCTGGTCCAATCTGCCTAAAACATTGTTTTGGCAGGTTCATAACTTCTTCCTCAGCTACTTCCAAGATCGTCTGAAGCCATGATCAGGTAGGACAAATATCAATCTACAAGACCCCCATACAATGTGGGAATTTTCTTCAACACACAATTTGTGGCGGGAATTTTCTTAAGGCTACTTGAGCCAGTTTTCCAACACTTGGTCATTTTCAGGACTTTCTCCAAAATTTATTTTGAAACCTCATTTTGGTAGATTCATAACTTTGTCTTTGTTTAGGAGGAAACATTTCCTAGCGTGTCACCCTAGGGATGGTTATTATTTGGTATTGGGTTTGCAACTAGAATCCAAGGTGCATACAAATCAATTTCCCTTGGCTGACCTCCTAGTTAATTGCATCAACAGATCATAGGATCTTGTTTACTTGTTCTTTGTATGAATTCCTTGACTGTATTTCATCATTCACCAATTCAGATACTCATTGCATCATGATTGATGTTGACAATCAATAAATCCTGTGGTTAGTTTTTATGGCAAGTAACTGGAATCATTTTCCTGTTACAACAAGCAACACTTACAACATAAATTAAAGTTTTGGAGTGATTACATAGAGTATAAAATGGCATTATGGTAGGAATTTGAACAGGGCAAGAATTTTGCAACACACATGTATAAGTATTAGGAGATTGAGGATGTGATTAGAGGGAGAACTACAGAAGTAGCTTTGTGGCCATGCCTACCATGCCTAGCATGTGTATCACTCATGTGAGGATTCTCTATGATTCAAAAATTTGCATAGTACATTTTGCATTTCATGTTTGATAAGGCAGAGTAACTAGTAGTCAGACAACCTATTTTCAAGGACCATCACACATTAATTGGCTGAAAAATGATATATGAGGAAACAAATATGGTAATGACTGGAAAGTTCTATATGTCACCTGTATAATTATTAGGAGATTGAGGGTGTGGAAATAATGTAAACAAATACAACCATTAAGCAATTCGAACATCTAAAATTTCTACGAATTTAAAATACTAGCTCCTCTATTCTTCAGAGTGTGCCCTGCCTCCTAGGAACATAGTGCCAAGGGAGGCTACAACAACCACAAAATTATCTCAACTCACACATAAATTATTTCCACAACTTCAAATAAGTTTATTTATTTATTTAATGTAACAATTTGGATACTGAGCAATATAATTTCCACAATTTCTATTGCCCCTCTATGATTGTCTTGTGTTATCATATCAATGAGAAAATAATTGGTCTCTTTTCTTGCAGCATTAGCTAGAGATATGTTGGATTTTTTTATCTTTTTCTGCCACTACTTCCAAGTCTATTGTTTTTGCATCATCTCTTGTTGGGAGGGTATAAACAATTTTGGTTGTTGCAATGCTCTCCGCATTACTATATGATTCCTCGTGCTGTTGTTCTTAACCTTGACACAATATACTCAATATGTATGGCTTTTGTCTCTTTTACATTTTCAAAACCATTACTTTCAAGTTCCACAACTTTTTGCATTGTCTATAACTTCATCAGTAATTGGAATATCCATCTCTGTTATTGCATCTCTATCAGGTGTTCTGTTGCATTCTTCATGTGGTTCTTCCAATATCATTGTTTGTTTTGCTACCACTGCATCATCCTATGTATAGAAGGTCTCAACAAGTTCTCTACATAATGGGTTTGATAATAGTGTAATAAGTTATTGGTTTCATACAGGGTAGATCAACTATTGTCAAGATAAACCAACATTTCATGAATGTACCAATAATAATGCAGTAAGGGCCAAAATTTCCCTTGAGTTTGATTGGAAATCCAAAGTGCATAAAGTGGATTAAAGTTTAAGAATTATAACTTATGTAACAAAATTCCAAACCAAGATGTACTAAGGTCAACTAGAATTATATCTTGCAAACATAAGAGAATCCCATTAAGCTAGTAAGATTGATGTCAGGTGATTCTTGATAAAAATCCAAAGAGAAAAAGATGGTAATAAGATGTATGTTGTATTATGGACACTTGCATGTGTTGATTCTACTTAGAAGAGATTTTATCGCTCAGTATCCAAATTGTTACATTAAATAAGATGTAATAATTGTATCCAAATTGTATGTAATAAGATGTATGTTGTATTATTGATACTTGCATGTGTTGATTCTAACACCAATTCCATACTTAGACAAATTTCTCAATTTGGACTAATCTGCCTAAAACACCCTTTTGGCAGGTCCATAACTTTTTCTTCATCCACTTCCAAAACAATCTGAAGACATGGTCAGGTAGGCCGAAGACCAATATACAAGCCCCCCATGTGTTGTAGGAATTTACTCTAACCCATAATTTAGGGTGGGCATCTTTTTGAGGCTACTTAGCCATTTTTTCATCCAGAGCTTGTCTTGAGTTGTACATGCATAATTTCTTTGAGTAACTAGTGAGACATCGACCCCAACCATAGCAATCTCTGTATAACTAACGAAAGCCCATTGCATGCATCAATTCTTGTAAATTCTAAGTGTATGCAAGCGTTGCGATAGAAGAACACAATATTCCCTATACGGTTTTCCATTTCTTGTGTCCAAGATGGAAGAATATTCTACCAGGAGGAAAAGAAGCAACAATGAGGGCTACCTTAGAGTGCTTCCTAAGAAGAAACCCAAGCCTAAACTCGAGGAGAATAAATTCATGTTCAGGGGCCAAGAAAAATCCACTGGGGTCCCCAAGTCTATGTGGAAGATGCAATGGGAGAACGAATATCGGGACTTTAGAAGCCGCGATTTCTTAAAGGGTTTCTGGGGAGACACTCCTGGGACAGGAAAACCCAGGCACCATGCAGCCAGAGGTACAACTATCCGAAAACATTCAAAGTGCTTCACATCTAGGCCTTGATGGTTGGTGCTTTCCTGGTATGAAAAACCAGGGCGACAGATGAGCATGGAATCAAGCTCACCAACCGTCAACAACCCGAGACTGACAAGCTTCTCAAAGCATATCGCCATTTCAACTCTTTCAGAATTCTCAGAATCTCTTAGCAGAATAACACTTCGAGTATTGTCTCTAATTACTGATTCATCTTATGCATCTTAATCGGCCTCGAAAGGTGGTGTTTATATAGGGTGATGAATATGAAGATGGATACAGAGATGATTGGTCAGCATAATTGTAGCACGAGTGGACGTGGGTAGGGATCTCTATTTTCTGCTGAGAATCCAGTCATGCCGCCTCCTTTGAATATGCTGCATTATTGTCCACATGGATCGTGGTGTTTAGACGTGACATTCTTTTCCTTTTCACTTATGTTGACAGTGGTGTTCGGAACGGTTTCGGCTAGCTGCATCCCTTTGCTTCATGTAGAAGCCAGGTTCGTCGCTTCAAAGATTTGAATTTCATGATCTCCTGTTGTTTTCTACGCAAGACACGTGCCAGATCTCTGGAGTTGGGAAGGATGGTGAATCAGTGATGCTTTGGACATGAGCTTCACCGAAGGCGTGTCACAAATGGCGTCGAGGGATATGATTATTGGTCAGCTCGTACGTGATCAGGACATCCTTTTTGTACCAGACCTGACTAGGACACCACCTTTACCAGGTTGAATGGCTCCAAAGTTGCCAGGGATCAAATTTGAAGGGCAGGTCTCATTTTACTTTGAAGGGCTATGAGAAATTGAACCCTTCAATGTTGACATTTAAAAATAAATCATTCTTTTCATTTTAAAATTTAATTGTTAAAAAAAAATTCATTTTTTATTAAAACCATTGTATATGAAAAAAAATGACAATAAGAAGAAATCCCAAGTGATTCAACATTTACATGGAATTAGTGAGGTAAACCATGTACATATGATCACTTCTATATTCTTTTTATGGGGATTACTCAAGAGTTAGTATAGAGGAGGAGAGACTAAAATAAAGGTTGTGAATGAAGAACATGTAAGGGTGATGGAAGATGAGATTGGGAAAAATCCCATTTAGAAAGAGATTGATGCACTTGTTTTGTTAATGTGAACATAGCCATAACCGTTAGGAGTATTGGTTTTTGTATTGCATGTTCTTTGCCCTATGTATTTTTTGAAGGAAAATGTTTGTTTCCTATCACGCTAAAGTGATTAGAGTAGTTGAGAACTACTCGCAACCTTATTTGAATGCATAATATGAAATTAGGGGTGAAAGTAGGCTCATGGGGTAATAAAGCTTATTTCTGTCTAGAATTGTTTTCAGAAGAACTCCACTATTAGAACTGCTATGTTACAAGGCCAAAAGAGATCAGGCATCAAATCCCTAACATTAATAACAAACTAAAAATATGATCTTTGTCCAGTGCCAACGTATCCACCTAAAACTAGTGTACTTCTAACATTGTACATCCATGGGAGATTTAAAATTGTTGATCCTTGTTGTGACCACTTGATCATTGCCATAACCAATGGTCTAAATAAACAACATAAAAGTGAAAAAATTGGAAGAATAACTTTTCCATGACATTTTACCTTACTTGTTTTGAAATGAACTTTTTTACATGCTATTAAAAGCATTGTATTATTATCTTTCCAGCTAAATAAGTTTTTTAGGATCCACATTTCCATTAATGGAAAAAAAAGTTACAAATACCATCACAAAGCTAATTGATATGTTTTTCCATATGGACACAGTTCATGAGTAACTAGCCATTCAATTTCAAACTCCACCTAATCCCTAAGCATCGTCTTCACCATAATAAACCTAAGTATTAGAAGACTTGAAAATTTATCTTTCAAACTTTAGTCTTGAGTCTACTAACATCTAGATGTCAAATGAAAGGGATTGATAGGGATTCTCATTTCTCTTTTCAAAACTCGATGCATATAATTATTATTCAAACACATTGAAAAAAGTATCCTTCGGTGCGCCTACCCAAAAGAAAAACCTCAGAATGTAAACCTAATGCTTTCAGGAAGCAACTTTTTTTATCAACCCCAAATCCAACAAATATTTTTAGAATTGAATCATGTCCTCCCTAGATGCTCAATTCAAAGTGATCAAACAAAAGCCCCAAGTTTAGGTGGATTATGGATAGTATTTGACGTGTCCTGAGACTTTCAGATATCATTCTTTGTTTCGAGGGCACTTAGAGTGCAGATCAAAGAGCCCACATAAGGAAGAGGAGGAAGAAGAAGAGGACTCAAGTCAAAAGGTGGGGTGAGTGAGGAGGGGAGACATAATAGGGGAGATTTACACTATCAACTTGCACAGCTTGATTTGGGGATATCAATATCAACCGTTGATCTCTAAATTACCTTCATCGAGACTGCTCAACCTTGAGAACTTTAACATTCTGCTAACCCTTTTTTTATATGAACGAGTGAGCAACTTTTGATAGTGGAATGCTTCTCACCTGGTGATCTACCAAACATCTTGTTCTGACCATAGATCTTCGCAGCCCCTACCACTTTTCACGGATCGACTGTAGATGTTGATTAGGAAGAGGGAGATGATGACGACAACGACGACGATGATTATGATGATGATGATGGTGATGGTGATGATGATGAAGAAGATGTGATGACAAGATCTTTACTTTGGTATTCACTAAATTGTTCTGAGCTTCGCCAACATTATAATAGAATGGTTAGAAGTGATTATTCACTCTTATAAAGAATGCACTTTATGGAACTACCAAACTGCTCAGTTTGGATCCTCCTCTTTAAAAACACAAGACTAGGTCCATAAGTCTTGATTCTTCATGTGCACAAATCTAAGAACAGGAGGCTTCACAAGGACCAAAAGGTTGTATTTTATTTTTTACTACTTCCTCGAATCATATTGAATTGTCAGATTAGTCCTTGGAATGGGTGTTAGGAGCAATCCTTAATTTTTCACTCAACTGGATGCTCCCCCTATCATGTAGACGTCTCCATTCACTGAGCTCCCCCTAAATTTGCGATGATGAAGATGATGATGATGATGATGATGATGACGACGAATATGATGATGATGATGAAGATGATGATGATGATAATGAAAATGATGATGATGATGATGATGATGATAATGGAGATTCCAATGAATTGGATGACTATGATGTTGATGATGAATATGATGATTAAGATGAATATGCTGATGATGATGACAACGAATATGATGATGACGATCAAGATGATGGCGATAACGAAGGCGTTGATGATGAAGATGATGATTATGATGATGATGATGATGATGATGATGATAAGGAAGATGACAATGATGAAGAAGATCATGATGACAATGATGACGACAACGATGATGATGATGATCATCGTCGTTGTTTTCATTGTCACCATCATCTTCGTTGTCTTAATCGTCATCATGATCATCATGATCATCGTCATCATCATTGTGTTCGTCCTTGAAGGGACTTATGTATAGGATCTCACTATAAGCAATACAACCAATACAAATTATGACAAAATCCTAGTTAAATTAAATTAAATTAAATTAAACTACACTAAATTAAAAACATAGAGTTGCTTAGCTATAATTAATTTAAAATGCAACAAAATATAAAATATGCAAATAAAAAAACCCAAAATAAACTAAACAAAAGATAAATATGCAAAATAAAAAAACAAAAAAAAACACCAAATATAAAATATGCAAATAATCAAACAAAAAAAGCAGAATTCAAAAACACCCGCGCACTAGCTCATTAGCATTCAAAAACACCTGTGCAGGATCTGCTCCGGCTCCCATTTTGGGGTTTTCGATTTCGAGGAAGGGAATGTGGATCTATATGATTGCAGGGTATGCTCTGAATGGGAAAGATGAAGAGGCTTCTGATTTTACTTTCTTGACGGTGCTTCTGATTTGTGCGAACATCATGGCTTATTATTGTGGATTTAAAAAATGCACATGGATCTAGTTTGCTTAAAACTCCATGCAAACAGGAACAGGAACAACAAAAGCATGAATCATACAATTTGCCATCTCTTTCAAGGTATGATTTTTCCTTTCAGCAACACCAATTTGCTGTGGACAATAAGGCACTGTATGTTGCATCTGAATACCTTCAGTGGCACAATAGTTTTAAAATTTGTTGTTGATGTATTCTCCACCATTGTCTATCCGCAAACATTTGATATAATTTCCAGATTGTTTTTCAACCAAGGCTTTGAACACAAGAAAAGTGTGAAAGGTCTCACTTTTATTTTTCAAAAAATAGACCCATGTGCGTCTAGAATAGTCATCAATGAATGTAAGCAAATAGCGTGCCCTCTGAAAAGATAAACTTGGAAAAGTGCCTGAAATGTCACTGTGAACAAGTTGCAGAATTTCAGAAGCTCTATGAGATTTTCCTTTATGAAAATTATGTTCAGGATGTTTTCCAAGAATACAGCCTGTACAAACACCCTCAGAAAATAAGATAGGCGGAAGATCGATGACGACGTGTTTGTTACTGAGTTGCTGAAGATAGCGATAATTCAAGTGACCAAATCGCTCATGCCATAATCTGCTTAATTCATTTGAGTGAGAAAGCAATACATTGGTAGGAGATGTCAGCTCAAAATGAGAAAATGAATACAAGCGTGCATGATGATCCACTTTCCCTGTGGCAACAATTTCTGAAGGATCTTCAATTTCACAAATAATTACTAAATCAGGGGTAAACAAGACTGTTTTTCCTGCACCAGAATTTGCAATCTGATATATTGAGAGCAAGTTGGTTGAAAGTTTAGGAACATATAAAACATTATGAACCATGTCATCCTTCATTTTAACAGAGCCCTTCCCTTTAACAACCAAAGGTGAAGAGTTTCCCACAAAAATATGCTCAGCTTTGCCTGAATTAATGGAGGAAAACATATTTTTATGGACAACCATGTGATGGGTGGCTCTAGAATCGAATATCCATTTAGGTTTAGGTTCATAGGAAGACAAATATGCTCTAGCAAAGAGAGCTTTAGCATTCTCAGTATCATTGCTAGGAGAAGATACACTGATATATAAATTGTGTTTCTTCATTTCTGAAGACAAGACAACTAGTTTCTTAATGCAATGAGATTTTGAATGACCATCCTTTCCACAGAATGCACATTTAAGAGGATTTTTCTTTCCTTTAGAATCTGGTTTAGGAGAGGAATGTGAAGAATTATCTGATTTTGTATTGTTTGTTTGTTTCCCTTTAGATGCCCTTGTATGTGCCACTCTTGAATTTGAAGGTGAGATAGCTACTAATGCATGAGACTGAGAATTTAGAGAGCTAAGAGAGCCCATTTGAATGAGATTATCCTGCTCATGAGTAATTCTTTCAGCAAAGGCATCAAAAGTAGGCATTACAAAATCCTGACCCAAGGCATCCCGAGTTGAATAGAATGTGGAAACAAACACTGAATATGTTCTCCTAACTTAGAGAGCACTGCATATATGAGTTGTTCATCTTTCTTCTCAATATTGCAGTCTTTCAGCTGAAGCCTAAGGGATTTGAACTTGGAAATAAAGTCTTGAATGGTATCAAAATTATTAGGATCCAAACAAATGAGTTCATTTTCCAGTTGATGGCCACGAATGGCATCTGTTTTACCAAACAAATTTTCAAGTTGATCCCATGCTTCATGGGGAGTGTCTATGCCTTCCAATTGAAACAAAAGTCCAGGTGAAAGAGAGAGACAGATTAATCCTAAGGCTTCATCACAGTGATTATTCCATTTAGGCTTCTCAACATTTTGAGTGGGTTCTTTCTCTGAGCCAGTGGTGACCCTCTACAGACCTTTACTCCTAAGTAAAACAACCATGGTTGATTTCCAACTAAAATAGTTGTGAGGAGTTAAAATAGGGATTGGAAACTTATCTGCCATAGTAAGGAAAATAAGATGCCAAAGACAGAGAATAGAGATCACCAGAAATGTGACTGATGATGTCTTCAAGTAGTAGCTTCTGTACAGAGATACTCACAGTAGAGAGAAGAGAAAATATGGCAGAAGAAACTTGAGATGCCCTGCAAAACAATCCAAACCACTACAGCCAACCAAAAGGAGATGGAGGAAGCTAACGCCCTACTGCTCCGATACCATGTGGATTTAAACAATGCACAGGGATCTAGTTTGCCTAAAATTCCATACAAACAGGAACAGGAACAGCAAAAGCATGAATGCAGAGATAAACAGAGACAGAGATAGTCATAGACAGTTAGAGAGCAAAAGAAAATGAACTGACAACAGTATATTAAAAACTGGACTGCTGTATATAAAGTAACAAAAACACTATGCAAATGAAGCGGGAGAACCCAACATTCAATGCAGGTGGTTGAGAGCTATACCAACCGACTTTGCTCACTGACGTGAGCTTAAGTGTGACGTACACCAACAATGATCAGAGTAAGCAAGTTAATATCCTCACCATAAAATATGGATTTGATTCATATGATTTTGTGGGTATTTATCTAGTTGGCATGTCTGCAAAATGTGGTTTTGTTTCTAGTTTTGTCCATTCCTTTTGGGCATCATGTCAAAATTCCCATGAATTGATAGTTCAAAGCTAGATTGTGAATGTTTTGAATAGTACGGTTGTTAGTTTTTCTTTGATAATGGCAACGTTTTGGAGTTTGAAGCCCGAATGTTCTATAGCAGACTGTTTTTGTTTGCTCAGGTGGTTTTGAGGCTACTGAGTGGAGCTTTGTAGCAATTGTGGAACGCCAGAGCTTGTCTTGAGTTGTAAATGCATAATTTATTTGAGTAATTAGTGAGACATCGACCCCAGCCATAGCATTCACTGTATAAAGTAACAAAATCTCGTTACATGCATCAATTCTTGCAAATTCTAAGTGTAGGCAAGCATTGCAATAGAAGAACACAATATTCCCTCTACGGTTTGCCATTTCTTGTGTCCAAGATGGCAGAATATTCTACCAAGAGGAAAAGAAGCAGTAATGAGGGCTACCTTGGAGTGATTCCTAAGAAGAAACCCAAGCCTGAACCTGAGGAGAACAAATTCATCTTCAGGGTTTTGCTTCATAATGGTTTGAATGTAACTCTGCAGTTGGAGGATTCCATTGAAAAGATGTCGGTCGACTAGTTTGTAAGGACTGTTAGGAGAAAAGATGAGAAATAAATAATACAAAAGGGGCCAAGAAAAAACACCATACACCAAACTTTAAAATGAAATATTTTAAAGAATGCATAATAAATTCTGAGCAAAAAATTGTATTGTTAAATTTGCAAAGTTGTTTTTATACAATATATTTCCTTTCAGTTCATGTGTATTTAATTTTTTTTGGATTAAATTAATTTTTTTGTATTTCCTTGCAGATAATTGAAATTTATGTTTACTAAAACTCTGTTTATATTTCGATAATGCTTGTAGGGTGGCTCTTTGCGTTATGTTCGTTGGAGAGAAGAGGTGGATTTGGTTTTGAATACTATGCAATGAATGCTTCAACTAATTCGTCAATCCTGCGGTTTTGTGATAAGGAAAATATCTCTTGTTTTGAATACGCACCATCTTTCACCCCCTTACCTATCTCAAGGGATTGTACTATTTTTTAAAAGTCTCTCTCTTCCTCTCTCTTTATATAACATATACACACATGGTTGTAGAATGCATGTTGATGGGGTGAGTCTTAGAGTCAACAAGAAATTGAAGTATTCTCTTATAAGTAAAAAAAATGTATTAATATGTGCGCTACAAGAGCATACCATGAGCTCCTCATAGTGCATTTTGTTAGAACAAATATTTCCATATCTAAATATTATTTATTGGAAAGTGTTTTTTTTTTTAGTAACTAGGGGAATCGACAACTAGAGCTGGGCTGGTACTCGCGTGACACGGGGTCCAAGGATCCATTCCCGCTACCACTATAACTCTAGGTGCCCCACACCCTTTGCAAGACAGCTACCAATATACCCCTAGGCACCCCACACCCTTCACAAGACATGGGACACAGGTAAACCTGGGTGGGATTTGATCTCGTGACCTCCAATTTACAACAAGTGACTTCATAACAACTCACTACAACAAATCCTGTAATTAGTGTCCCATTTAGCATCCCTTTTTAGTGTAATTTTTTTTACATTGAGTGGTCAAACTAGACACGTCATGGACAAAACTTAAAGTGTCTCAAAACACGTATTTTTTTGCTTCCTAGATAGCGACTTTTATGATGTCCAAAATAGTGTCTATTTTTTTGCTTCCAGAACAACATCTAACTTTGCTTCCTAAACAACGTTGAAGTTTGCTTCCTAAATAACGTCATATTTTGCTTCCTAGCGAGTGTCCACTTTTGCTTCTTAAATGACATCCCTATTAGCGCCATATTTACATCCTTAATAGCACCATGTTAGCATCCAATATTTCATCCTTTTTTGCTACCACTTTAGCATCCTTTTTTGCTACCACTTTAGCATCCCATTTTGCACCATGTTTTACTTCCAAATATGTGCCAATTTTTGCTTCCAAATTTGTGCCAATTTTTTCTTCTTTTTTTGCATCGTGTTTTGCTACCAAAATGATGCCAAATATTTCTTCTATTGGTGCACCATATTTTGCCTCCTATGTAGCGCCATGTTTTGCATCTAAAGTAACGTCTTATTTTTCTACCATATCAACGCCATGTTTGGCTTCATCATTAGCACCACGTGTTGCATCTTTTTTAATGCCTAATTTCATGTCTTATTTTTCTACCATATCAATGCCATTTTTGGCTTCATCATTAGCACCACGTGTTGCATCCTTTTTAATGCCTAGTTTCGCATCTCTCATTTTTTGGTCACTAATTTAGTTATTTTTAGTAGTTTTATATACGAATTTTGGCCATTTTTTTGGGTCACTTATCTCTTTTTTTTATTACTAATTTAGTTGTTTTTAACCAATATTATAATATCATTAGGGCATGGAGGAATCGAACCACCAACCTCCTGCTTGTAAGGCAGGCTCTCTTCCATTGACCTAGCACCCTTTAAGAAATTGAGAACCTAACTTACATTCCTCTATAATGGTAAAAATGATCAATACACAACTTTAAGTATATAATGCTCGGAAAAGGATGATAGATTGTATAAGTTCATAATATATGATCATGCAAGTTATGAAATCCATAAACCTTTTCTAGGAATTTTGAACAAAACTCAAGAAATTGACTTAATGGGATTGCAAAAATTACTATTCCCTAGAAACCGTAAGTGTACCACTATATGATACCTATCAACAACAGTTATGTTAGTGTGGATGCCAAGGATATAGTAGATAAGCATGATTATCCTAGAGCCATGTATAAGTGGAGTAATAAGGAGAATCAAAAGAGGATGATCAACCCATTAGTTGGTGCTTCACATGGATCCTATCCACCATGGGATGAGCAAAGTTCCTTCTTCCATCAAGATAACACCAAGATAATGAGTATCGACAAGGACAAATGGTTAGGATATATTGTGATTCCAATTCATAATATTTATTCACTTCCCAAGGTGATGTTGCAATGCTTGCACTGGGAGATCTACATGATCCCCAACAACATTGGATATAAGCATATTCATGGGGCCATAGAGTATAGGATTAGGTTGTCTTTTCTCACCAATATGAAAATCGATACAAACAAGCTAACTAACACACTATAGGTATGTTACAATATACTAGACACAATTTGTATGTTACAATATAGCGTGTTTGGCCATCAATAAGTGATTCTGGCCATTTCAAACAATCATTAGGAAGTATGTTGGGTAGTATCTCTTTGAAGCAACAACACTAAGCACTTCTTCCTAGAAAGGAACATCCACATAGTAAGCATTGGCAACAGCAATAAAATCCAATCTGAGCACATACAACTGTCCTAGGTTGTTTAGGGCACTTTTTCAAATCATTGCAGCTGTAAGCATGCCTTTGAGAATCGTAAGCAAGTCAAAGAAAATTATGATATTGTCATCTACATGTATAATAAAGGTTGTTGGAGGGGTGAAGCAATCCTATTCTAGGGCATCCTTTTGCAACAAAAAACAGTACACATGTGCGTTGAATGTGTCAAATATCTTGGATGAGAGATTTTATAGTGCTTTCTTGGAGTATCTGGAACCATGGTGGATGCCTGAAAATAGAGATGTGGGGAAATTTTAACAACAATAAAGTATTTTTGGTGTATTCTAAACAATTTAATCATCAAAACAATACTTCAGACCTATGAATAATGGATCTTAAGGGAATTTGATAAAAATTATGTTCAGGTTGTCAACAACCATTTATACATTTGTATCAACTGGCTTTCCTTTCAGCAGATTTCATATCAAATGACTATGTCCATGGAATTAAAAAATGGAATGGAGAGTTTAAAACATGTAGTAGACCATCTTGGGGGTCCTCGCTTTAGGAACAGGTTTCTTCATCAAGCATCAAAAGAATAAATTATGGATTAATTACAATAAGAGTTGACCATTTATTAATAACTAATATCATACTAAGAGTTAACCATTTATTAATTACAATCATCCAAAAAACAAAAAAAAATAGCATAGATCCATCTTAAACCTGGATCATTTAAGCAACAAGAGTTTTATAATTGTCGAGCCTTGTCTGTGGCCTTCTCAAAAAAGTCTAGCTCTATATATGGCCTATCCCATCCAGCTGCAGCCTTGTAAGGGATAATACTCAGCCACTGAATCTATTGGGAAGTCAAGCAGTCAAACAACACAGTCACGTAAGCTTCAAACCGTCAACAACACACTCAATCTGGTCAACAATGGGCTTCTCCTTAGTCAATGGCAGCCTCAGTTTTGGGTTTGGAACAGTGGCAGTAGCTCACTTGTTCAGGACATTCATCGTCTATGGGTTTTTTTCTCTTCATATGTGTTCACTAAAGGAAACTTGATTGTCATGTAAATTTTACTCATTATCTGCTCATGTACAAACTCAGTCAACTCATTTAGAAGAAGAATTATTCATTATTTAGGGTTTTATTCCTTGAAAGGTTTCCATGTAAAAATCTTTGTGTTCTTGCTTCTACTATTGATTAGCTACTATCTACTTTACTACTGCTACAATCTTAGATTTACATTTCTGGAAGTCTGCTAAGGTTAAAAAGGACTGATACTGCTATTAAATTGAATCCATGTTAAAAATTTAATAGCAAGCAACCTTACCTCTACATCATATGCAAAAGGTATGGGCTTTGTTACAAGATCATAGATAGAAAATGTCAAAGGGTGAGGGGATTGATTTTATACATGTGATTGTTGATGACCTTGTTGCAAGGTCTGGAACATGGCCATATTGTCTTATCATTTTGGCCTGAAAATACTATTTCTATTATGCAAATTCATTGTTGAACAAGGATTTCCATGAAGAGTTGGTGTAAAGTGAGGCACACAGTCATGTCATTCTCAAGGCATAAAGGTGTCAAGGTGTAAAGTGAGGCAAGTTAAAAATTCAGTACATAAGGTTCAAACCCATGGAATATTTTAAATAATTTGCATAAATATTTTTAAAATAGTTAAGTCCATTGCAATGGGCATCAAAGACAAGGGATTTGAAAGTCAAAAGTGGCGCCCCACGTATTTTGACTTATAGTTCTTCTTGAAGCTATAGATCTCTAGCTGGTTGATGGAATTATTCCTATTGAAATTTGCAAGCAAATACCTTTGAAACTGAGACCTAGCCTAGATGTGGAGAGACTATACCTTTGAAATTGAAACTTGAACTATGCGAACCATCAAAATTTCTACACATAATAATTTGCACAAGCGACGCCATTTTTCCTGTCGACCTTGCGCATGGGTCCTCTTATAATCTCATGTATTGAAGATCATTGAATGGCCAAATAAGGTTGACAAGTGAAGAAAATATTTTGTTTCAAGTTTTTAATATCCCAAGTCAATCTTCATATTGAATATCGATAGTATATAGTCAAGATGCCCATTAGTAGCTTGTTGCTTAATTTTCACGACCTATGGATGCAAAAGCCAACCCCTTCTACTCACATATTGTAGCTAAGGGGGCAGAAGACGTCACAATTCCATTAAATTTCTTTTTACCTTTTCTCTTCACACATAATTAACATGAAAGGTGGTTTTCCTTTTCTACTTGAAAATAATAAAGGCTTATTGTTAGTCGTAGTATCCCATCATAACTTAGTTAGGTTCAGTCTTTTTCGCTTATAAAAATACATTTATAAAATAAAGGAGATCCAAATACCATCAATTATACTTTAAGTTTTTAACTCTCATTTATTATTATCCTAGAAAAAATTAAAATATAAATCCCTTGTCTTTTTCTTGAAACAAAATTTGAATTAAGTTCTGAAAAAAAATAAAATATCAATTCTTGATCATGAAAATTCCAATAGGTAAGAACCAACTGATTTAATATAATAATGAAAACAATCTATGTTTGCTCAAATAATTTTGATTTGGAATTATAAAAAAAAAAGTTCTATACTAAGAAGAAATCTTAATTTAGCATGAATTTATACTTGTATAAAAAAGCTGAAAAGACTGTAATCTCTTGTCTTTTTCTTAAAACAAAATTTCAATTAAATTCTGAAAAAATTAAAATATAAATTCCCTGTCTTCTTCTTGAAACAAAATTTATTTTAGGTAAGAACCAACAATTTTAATAAAATAATAAAAACAATCTATGTCTTCTCAAATAATTTTGATTTGGAATTATAAAATATAAGTTCTATATGCAGAAAAAAAATAATCTTAATTTAGCATGGATTTATACTAGTATGGAAAAGTTGAAAAAGACTATAATCTTTTGTTTTTTTCTTAAAACAAATTTTCAATTATGTTCTGAAAAAATTAAAATATAAATCCCCTGTCTTCATCTTGAAATTTGCCTGACACATTTAATAAAATAATAAAAACAATATATATTTGCTCCAATAATTTTGATTTGAAATTATAAAAAACAAGTTCAAGAAATATTAATTTAGCATGGATTTGTTTATAGTATAGTTTAAAAGTTGAACTTTTTCTTCCCCTGAATTGCCCTCTCTGTGTGAGGTCAGGGTCACTGCTACCAGATTCCCATTGCATTGCATTGGTCAAATGCAAGCCACAAACATACCAGCATTAAAGAAAGACATGACATAAGAATTATTTAACACTGAGATGGATGATATTCATTAATTAATATAGGTGGCAGTATGTAGACATGAAAATTCAATGAAAGTTGTGTCCTTTACAACATTTAATTTCCCAGTTGTTGCTTTTCACTAGTTGCGTTCTTTCCAACATTTAATCTTTCAGTTGTTGCTTTTCACTAGTTGTGTTCTTTCCAACATTTAATCTTTTGGTTGTTATTTTTCTGTGTTTTTCTTATATTTTGACAGTCAAACAAAATAACTTATGTCAAATAAATCTCAGTTTTGCACCTTGGTATGTTTTGCTTTTTATATCATGATTGATGCAGGCATTTGGTTAATTCATTAGGCCAGTGAAATTAGCTACCCACTAGTTAAAAAATCCATATACTCCATCGGTGTTATTCACTCATAAATATTTGTCTCCTGTAAAATGCAACAGTTCTACATCATCAGAATGTTTTAGTTATGTGCCACGGGGTTTAGATAGCGAATTATTCTATGAGGAGTGCTCAAAACCCTTCAACTATAGGATACTTAAAAATCTTTGTTATCACTACAATTTGGAAATTACTGGGTTAACTTCGACTTTTGTTTTCTAGTATAAGGTTTTTATAATCAAGAGGAAGAAATCCATAACATTTGGCAATCCCTGGGCTAGGCGTCTTTGATCCAATATCAGTTCGATTTCGAAGTTTAGAATGTGATGGTTTTAAGTTAACCAGGATCCACCATGTTTGATTTCATATCAATAGTTAACAATCACCGAAAGATTGCGAGATCTCATGATTCTAAATATTAATCAGCCATATGTACGGATCCCTCCCGAACACCCTCTTATAAAAAATAAACAATGTTTCTGAGTTGGATGGTCGAGGACTGGTCCATGCTACTGCGGGATAGTCAGGTAGCCAAGATAAGAGAGTTGACCGTCTCATCTGCACTACACCCCAGTTGTATGTGTCATTTCAGCGTTGTTGCTTGCCACTATTGATAATAACAGGGGTTTTTCTTTAGTCTAGTGAATAAGATTTTATCCGATAGACGTAACTGGCTCACAATCTCAGTTTGGTTCAACAGTTTCATTTCCATATCGAGGTGTGGAAGCAATCGTGATCCAGTATGAGCTAGACCTAGTTTCTGTTTTTTGTGATTGTGATGCAGTTGTTCCTTCTGTTAATCGTGATCCTATTTCTGCTATTCGTGATCGACTATCAACAATGATCAATTGGCTATGATATCCTATGACTGGTTGGCGCTTTGGCTAACCGTAAGGTTGGATCAAAAGTTCTTGTGTAATCATTATTGAAGAGATTCATAGCAGTGGTAGTGCACCTGAACGCTGACCCAACCAAAGAAATATATAAAATATCTAGTACTCTTATCTACTCTCTAGATCTAGACGATTGGTTATTGGTTATCGTGATTGGATTTTTTATTTTCAACATCGTAATCCAGTTTGTGAAGGAGATCTAACAGGACCCCCTGTAAGTTACCTCTTCCTGACCCCTTTGCACAGTGAAGTTACCTTTTTCTTACTCTTTAAAAGATGCTTAAGATGGAAAACCCATGGCAGTGCTTATCTACTGCAAGCATGTGTTGTTGACCTATGCTGGCTCTTGTGTTAAGACAAGCTTATGATCGTATAAGGCAAGATTAGCTGAGAAGTGAAGCATCTTATATGAGAAACATACGCTGGCCCAGAAGACACAGACGGAGGAGTTTACTACTCAAAAGAAAAGGTTATTACATAGATTACCCTTTGGGAGTTACAAGAGGAGATATGGGAATAGGAAAGAGAAGGAGGGGAGGAGTAGGTCGAATTAGTTTAATTTGATACTAAGGCAATGTAGCTTGAGGGGATGAATATCCCGGTAAAGGACCAGGAAAAAGATAATATGGAATTATAAAGTGGTGGTCACTGGTCACCATAAGAGGCGACTCCACGTGGAATAACCTACCCGTTGGGCTCAAGTAAAAGCATCACCTTATTGTATTGACATTGGCATAGAGTCCTGACATCCTGTCATTGAATCACCACCTGTCATGGATTACCAGGATCTAAACCTCCCAGGATCGTCTATGGCTATGCTCAGCTCTCTGGCTATGCTCAACTCTCAAAAAGATAGGAGAGGCTGTTTTCTATAACTGCTACCTACGGCTATGTTTTCCTTCATTTACCACCGGTCCTTCCAAGAAAGGGGGATACAAATTAGAACCTCCTACCACGTGGAACAAATGACCCACAAGGATGAGGCAACAACGTAGCCATGGAAACTATGGGATGGAATAGCTAATTACAACCTCACTTAGGGTTTCGAATCAAGCTGGAGCTGAAGACAAAGATCGCATGGAACTACCAATGGATTATCAGCTGACAAATATGCATACCATAGGAACAGGGAGGGATGATTGCATTGATGATTATATGCTACTGAATCTACTCTATCAATTGAATCCACAGGAAATGGATGTGTACACCTAGCTGGTATATGTAGGCCTGGATTCAGGAAATGGAACCTCAGTTCTAGAAATACACAAAGAAAGGCTTTTTATCCTCAAACAGGAACAAAGAAAGCCCAGGATTACACAAATTGAGACCTACTTATTCTTCTCCTCGGTTAATTACATTTTTAGCCTTCTCCTTTTAGTCGAGACCTCCTTTTGTCGAACCTCGCAACTAGTTTTTAGGATAGAATATATCTCTGGTATTTTACATCCATAAAGAAGGCCCAATAAACTGCTCTTTCATCTGGGATTTATTTATCTGTATAAAAGTAAGTGCCCACAACATTTCTGTCTTCCTCTCATTTACGACAAGGGAGTATATCTACCAATCTCTTGAACTAATGGTTGAGTTATTCTAATTATTTAAGCTCCCTACCCCAGAGCAACTCTTCGCTTATCACCTTAAGTGTTTGCTTTACTCACGAACAAATATGGATAATAGAATATCATTTACACCGAGGAAGCACTAACAGTAGTTTGAACTAAATTAGATAGCCAACATGAATTTTCCACAAGAAATACCAACAAGATGAACACACTTTTCATGCCCAAAAAAAGTCTGCCTCTTTGACTCTCTCAGTGCTTAGCACCAACTTCTGTAACACCAAAATAAGGATCGCTCATCTTACCATATTATATATAGAAATACCAGGGGCATTCTAACTTCATGGATTCCACTAGACTCATTCTCTTGTGCAATTCTGGCTCTTGTAAAGGAACCATTCTGAAAGAATCATGAGGATCCAGGAACTAATGAATTGCTGTTATTGATCAATCGGACGGATTACAGTGAGATGAATAGAAGAGATTCTTAGGTTTGATAAAATAAAACCACCAACCTCTTTTTTTTACTTCTTAAGTACTAATCACTAGTACCTCCTATTTGCCCGCTTGAACCATGGAAAAGTTGAAGGTATTTCGCTTGGGTTTCCACTTTAGCACACACTTCTTCTGCGGGAAAATCTTACATATATAAATAGAGGTAATCATGCAAGGATTCCAAGGACTATGGAATTTATGATCTTTACCTTTGTATTGATATCTTCAATTAATCTGAATCATATGAGGTGAATCCTACCAATTCAGATACTATAGAGAATAAACATTGCCTTGTGCTTGTGCAATGATCTCCATGGTATTGAGAAGGGTTTACAGATACTGAAAAAGCCATAAAAATATATGAAGCATTGTGTATACTAAGCAAGCAGAGTAAATATCCGTACTTTAATTGGGATGATATGAAACTGCTTGCTCTTCCATGCCTGGAGAATATGGAACTGGAATGAGTGCGAAAAATGACTCTTCATCTCGATCTTGTTCATCATCTGCTTAAACAACTAAATATAATGGTGCTACTGTTGCTAAAACTGTTGCTTCATGTAAAATAATAAACTTATTAACCAACAGGTTAAACAACGGCATAATCTACGACATAATCTGCTAGTTGTACTTAAGCTACTCGATCTCTAATAAGTTAGGGCAATAAAAAATAAGCTTCTATTTTTATAGCCACTAACAAGACATTTTAGCTAGGATTTACTCGGAGGCTATAGCGCGGGTAGTGCATCAACTTGGAACTTGGAGCCAAACCTGCCTGGCATTGAAACCTTGTTGGCTATGACTACTCTCACACTTACTTCCTATTTTATCTTTCAAGAAGGAACCTTTATCACTCATTAACTAATTGGAACATAAACTAACAGATAGAGGCACCTTACTTACATTGAGTAGTTGTGCATCAACAAATTTGGTACTTGGAGAACACTTGTCATTGAAACTTGTTGGCATGTAGATTCCCATGGAGGGGAAGTCATGGTAGAGTAAATGGTTGGTAGCTATAAGGTAACTAATAAGTTTTCCTGGTAAGGTATTTTTCTCGGGAGTGATAAAATAGGAGTACTCTTGGCAAGAACAATTGGCTATAAGTAAATACACCATGCTATATTAATATCAATTGGCTATGATGAACACGTGGCCCTCTCCTCCTAGTAGGATTAGCAGCATGAGTATCTCCATAGAGTAGCCCCATGTGATATCCTTCCCATTGTCTTATACGAGCTGACTCCATTGGATTAGCGGAGTCGATCAGTGAATAAATTAGCCCAGCCTAGTGGATTAGAGCCTAAGCAAGTGGATTAGTGCATTCAATTAGCTGAGCCCAGTAGAGTAGCTGAGTAGAGTGTCCAAGTAGAGTGGAGAGTATCCAAGCCGAGCATCCCATAAGCCCAGCTCGATAGCTCATCCTATAAGCCAAGTCAAGTAACCAACATACTTATAAGTTTGATAGCTTGATCCAATCCCACTACCAACAAATCCAGTAGCAGGACCAGTGATAGGACCAGCACCATCAATGGCACTAGTACCAGAGCTAGTACCAGCAACACCTGTAGCATAACTAGTAGAAGCATCAGTACCTGTAGCTTACCCAAGCATAAGGGCGATCCAATACCAATAGGTGCATTTTACCTAGTCGTAGTTGACCTAGTTTATTACCTCGATCCACTACCAGCATAAGCAGTAGATCTAGCACTAGTAGAACCTACAGCAGCAGAGTAAGGAGCTAAGGGCATCTACTGTCGGGATGGGAAGGATTAATATAAATAGGTACATGAGCTAATTGGTGGGTTGGACATTCTTCCAGCCTATAGATATAGAAGGGAGAGACGGTTAGTGAATAATCGATATATAGGAAGCGGGTTTATAACGTCCCTCATCAGTCATTTTGGAATCGAAACTCAGAGAACCAAACACTTCACACTCTGGTACTCTAATTTTTTTTTAATTTTGCATATAATAATCTTTGTTGAGTTGCGGCTCATAAAGAATGAATACCTGATTTTATAAGGTTGGGTGAGTAAGGGTAAGGCTGTACAGGGTGGGTGGATAAACTCAAATAGATGGATAGGAATAGATAGGAGATGCCGGATGACAAATAAGGGTTGGTTGAGCTATCCATATAGAATAGGTACTAGCCCCTATCTAGCTATTCTTTGTAAGGTAGGTGATCTCATTGCTAACTCCAGGTTCCAGGCAAGTCATAAGGTCAGTCAATAAGGTGGATAGGTAGCGCTTCAACGCTGCCCAGCCAGCAAGCTCGCCCCCTACCCTTTTATTATTTTTCTCATTCTACTTTTCCTCCCGGGAGAGAAGTTCCCCATCCATGGAGAAGGCCCCCATGTGCCATACGAATGAGAGAATGCCTAGACGTGTTGCTAGAGTGAGTTGCCTAGTGGAGCAAGGGGCGAATTATTGGTTCTGTTTTAAGCTAATGCTCAAATCTGATCAATGAGATGCAAAATTAGATGTTGCATCCCTTCCGATCAATGAGATGCATCGGATATCAAACATGAAATTCGATATGCATCGTATAATAATAGGAATTGGAAAATTCTCTCTAAAATTCGGGGAAGACTAAAATCAGAGATCAATATTACCTTATCACGTAGGTAAAGGAATATGGTTTGAATGAATGGAAATATAGGCTAGAGAACTACCATAAGATAAGTGTGAAAATGGATTGATGCATAGAGAGCTTCGTAGTTAAAAACTCTGTCTCATGTTTGGGTGTTGATGTATTTGTAACTTTGAAATGTATTCATCTATGTATCTTATGTATTGTAACCTGATGTTTATTCTGGGATGTATCTATAATGTAACTGAGTCATGTTGTCATGCCCTGATGTTCTGATCGGGAGAATCAATAATGTAAACAAGTCATGTCAAGTCATAGTGGGTAACCCTCCGATTGTCTAAGGGTTAAAGTCCCCGCAGTTCCGGGGCACTAGGGTTATTAGACTCTCCTAGTAGAGGTCAGCCCTGGTAGGGTTTTAGTCATGTCGGGATTAGTATAAATATAGAACTAGAGTCTCTATTTATCACACAACTCATCCACAATCAAGTATAGCGCATAGTTGAGGAAGGAGAAGACATTGGGGCTAGATAAGAAGAAGATTACTGCTGTCAGGAGATCACTTACTGTTTTGGTGCTGATTCTATCTCTGAGGAAGTTGCAGGGTTTTCTCCTTTATGGTTTCCCCGAGGAAAAACATTGTGTTCATTGTCTCTTGTGTT
>LPNX011166302.1:608089-643707 GCA_001517045.1 Pseudotsuga menziesii
CGAAAATTAGGGATTTTCACAGAAGAGGAATTTTTCAGTGAGCCTAGGCCTGGATTGATCTCCTCCCCAAAATCGAAGTTAGGGACAAATTTCAAGTCATTTGGGTGGACAGAACTTCAGAAAAGCAAAACCCTAATCTGCTCCTGAACCAACTTTATTCAGCTCAAGTTTCAGATTCGACATCTTGACCTGGTAAGATCTAAGATATTTTCTATTTCCATTTGAGATTCTCAGTTTAAGATGTCTCATCATACCAAGCTTGATGAAAAGCTTGAGGGAGCTGACAACTTCCGAGCCTGGAAGTATAGGATCTCCCTGGTCCTAGAAGAGAATGAATTAGACTCCTAAATTCATGAGGAGGTTCCAGTTCCAGAGGGAGATGAGGCAAAGGCCTTACATAAGAAGAAGATGGTTATGGAAAAGAGGATCATTGCTGATTCTATCAAGGATCACCTTATCCCATAGGTGTCCTCTCTCAAGATACCTAAAGCTATGTTTGATGCCCTAACCAAATTGTTTGAAGGGAAGAACATAAACCGAAAGATGACTCTGAGGAATCAACTGAAGAATGTGAAGATTTAGAATGAAGAGACCATCCAGTCCTACTTCACAAGGGTTTCTCAGATCAAGGAACAATTAGAAGCTGTTGATGAAGAAGTGGAAAATGCAGAGATTGTGATGACTACTTTAAATGGCCTTCCTAGGTCATGGGATTCTTTCATCCAAGGAATCTGTGCTAGAAAGAAGTTAGTCAAATTCAGCAGACTATGGGAAGAATGTTCTCAAGAAGAATCTCGGATAGCAACTCGAGAAGAGAATATGGGAAGTGAAGATCAAGCTCTCACAGTTCACTCCAAGAAAGGCAGAAGAAAAACTCATCACTTAAAAGGTAAGAATTCCCATCATAGAGATAACAATAGAAAGGACCCATCTAGATTAAGATGTTATACATGTGATGAGATAGGACACTTTGCAAAAGACTGTCCTAAGAACAAGAACCACTCTCATAAGAAGAAGGGGAACAAAAGAAGACATCATGCTCATGATGTAGAGGATGATGAGCCATCCAAGAAGAGAACTGGATATGAAAGTGAAGATTATTCAAGCAAGGATGAATATGTTCTGATCTTCGCTCTCACAGGTAACATTACTCATGGTAGTGATGATTGGCTTATAGACAATGGGGCTTCCAAATATATGACTGGATTCAAGGAATCCTTTGTAATACTGTCAGAACATGAATCCTCTGGTAAGTCTCTAACAATGAAAGAAGTATTGTTTGTTCCAGGACTCAAGAAGAACCTTCTCTCCATATCAGCATTGGATGCAAAAGGAATGAGGGTTGCATTCATAGATGGTCAAGTCATCATGTGGCCAAGAGGTAAGACTAACAATGATGCAGTGGTGATTGGAGAACAAGAAGGAGGATTGTACAAATTGAAGGGCCATCCAAAACGAGCCTTGGTCCATGACACAGTAGAGCCAAATGAGCTTTGGCATAGAAGGCTTGCACATGTGCATTATAGAGCACTACCTATTGCAAGCAAAGCTGTTGAAGGTCTTCCAGAATTCCAAAAAAAACATGATGGGGTCTGCAAAGGATGTGCGAAAGGAAAGAATACAAAGAAGACATTTCCTAGCAGCAAAAGAAAAGCCAAAGGCATACTAGAAATCATCCACTCCGATGTATGCGGTCCGATGTCATCAAACTCACTAAGCGGGTATGCATACTATGTTTCTTTTATTGATGATTTTTCTAGGAAGACATGGGTTTACTTCATGAAGAACAAAGATGAAGTATTCAGCAAATTCAAGGAATTCAAAGCCTTGATCGAGAACCACACTGAAAGGAAGATCAAGACTTTTCGATCAGATAATGACGAAGAATTCACTTCGAATGAATTCAAAGAGCTATGCAAAGAATCAGGGATTAAGAGGGAGTTGTCCACTCCTTATAATCCACAACAGAATGGGATTGCGGAACAAAAGAACATAACCATCATGGAAGCTGCAAAAGCCATGCTTCATGATCAAGATCTTCCTATGTATCTTTGGGTGGAAGCTACGAGAACAACAGTGTATGTACAGAATCGTACTCCACATAGAGTACTTGAGAACAAGACTCCTGAAGAAGTTTTCTCTGGAAAGAAACCAGAAGTAAACCATCTCAGAATATTTGGTTGTCCTGTGTACATACACATTCCAAAAGAGAAGAGAACAAAATTAGATCCTTCAGGAAAGAAGGGCATATTTGTGGGATACTCTGAAAGCTCGAAGGCTTACATAATATATTTTCCAGGGTACAAGAAGATTGACATCAACAGGGATGTGACATTTAATGAAGACACAACTTACAACAAATCCAGAAAGAGACCTGCTGAAGAACCTGAAGAAGCAGAAGCAAAATCACCCAGAATTCATGATACAACCATGAACGAAGAAGCTCAAGATTTCGAAGAACCACAAAGACCTGTAGATCCACCTCTGGAGAAGAATCCTCATAAAAGGAAACCTGCTTGGGTACATGAACTTATCCAAGGTGCAGAAAGATATGGGGCTCTAGAAGAGAATCACAGAGAAAGAAAGCGGACCAGATCCTTCTCTGGGTATGTAGCTTTACTATGTGATTTCATTGATAAAGAACCTTCCAGTTATGAAGAAGCGACAGAATGAAAAGAATGGAAGGATGCTATGATCGAAGAATATCAATCGATCATGAAGAATGATGTTTGGGATGTTGTCCCAAGACCAGAAGGGAAGTCAATTGTAGCTTCCAAATGGATCTACAAGATCAAGCATGCTGCAGATGGTAGCATTGAAAAATATAAGGAAAGATTTGTAGCTCGGGGTTTCTCTCAGAAAGAAGGAATAGACTATGAAGAAACCTTTGCACCTGTAGCCAGATACACTTCCATCAAATCAGTACTTGCTCTGGCTGCAGTGATGAAATGGAAGATACACTAGATGGATGTCGAGACTGCTTTCTTGAATGGTGTAGTGGAAGAGGAAGTGTATGTAGAATAGCCACTCGGCTTTGAGACACATGACAGGGAGTCTCATGTGTGCAGATTGAAGAAAGCCCTGTATGATTTGAAACATGCACCCAGGACTTGGTATGGAAGAATTGACAGCTTTCTATCCAGTTTGGGCTTTACCAAGAGTAAAGCAGATTCCAACCTTTACTATAAGGTTGAGGATGGAAACCCAGTGATGCTTCTACTATATGTAGATGATCTATTTGTGATAGGTACGGATGGGTTGATTGCTGATACGAAGAGAAAGCTTGCTGCTCAGTTCGAAATGAAGGACTTGGGGATGATGCATTACTTTCTAGGTATGGAGGTGTGGCAGAGTACAGATGGAATCTTCCTTGGACAAGGGAAGTATGCAGTAGAGATCCTGAAGAGGTTTGGGATGATGGATTGCAAGGCTATGGCCACACCTATGGCATCGAACCTAAAGCTATTGAGTGATGCTTCATCAGAGTCAGTTGATGCTACGATGTATCATCAGTTGATTGGGTCATTGATGTATGTGACGAACACAAGACTAGACATTTGCTTTGCTGTCAACACCTTGAGCCAGTTCTTGACAGATCCGAGAAATGTTCACTTGATTGCTGCAAAGCATATTCTGAGGTACTTGAAGGGTACAGTTGATTATGGGCTCAAGTATGACGCAAATCAAAAGATTAACTTGGAGGGTTATGTTGATTCAGATTGGGTAGGTAGTGCCATTGATAGGAAGAGCACTTTAGGGTGTTGCTTCAGTATGGGATCAGGTGTGATCTCTTGGTTTAGCAGGAAGCAATTCTATGTGGCACTGAGTATAGCTGAAGCAGAGTATGTCGTAGCTTGTTCAGCTAGTTGTGAGGTAGTATGGCTGTGGAAGCTACTATCTGATATATTTGATCTCCAGTTGGATGCTACTTGTATACATTGTGACAACCAGAGTTGCGTGAAGTTGTCAAAGAATCCAGTGTTCCATGACAAGTCGAAGCATATCGAGATCAAGTATCACTATATCAAGGATATGGTGCAGAGGGGAGTAGTGAAGCTCCAGTATGTTGCGACAGAGGAACAGATAGCTGATGTATTGACAAAGCCATTGGCTAGGGTGAAGTTCATGTACTTCAGGGAGAAGCTTGGTGTTCTCCAGATCGAGATTTCCTCCAAGGGAAAGTGATGAGTCCCATAGCCATTCTGACATGGTGAGAGGATTGGTTCCTTCCATGGTCAGATGTAAGGGCTGAGCCATTCTGTCATGGTGAGAGGATTGCTCCCTTCCATGTCAGATATGAGTGCTGAGATCCATAGCCATTCTGATGAATAGGTCATATGTAGGGGCTGAGCCATTCTGTCATGGTGAGAGGATTTCTTCCTTCCATGTTAGATATGAGTGTTGGCCATTCTGTTGAGTATGAAAGATGTAAGGGCAATTTCCATTCTTTGAATGGAGCTTCCTGGTGAGGTACCAGGAACACTCAGTCTAGGACTGAGTAGCCATTCTGATGTGATAGAGGGATGTGTTCCCACTTGATCAGATGTAAGGGCTGAACCATTCTGTCATGGCTAAAGGATTAAGTTCCTTCCATGTCAGATGTGAGTGTTGGCCATTCCGACGAGCAGGTCAGATGTAAGGGCAACTTCCATTCTCTAAGAGAATGGAGGCACCTAGTCAGTTACTAGGTAGCTCAGTCGAGGAGGACTGGGGGCCATTCTGATATGATTGTAGGATTGGTTCCTACAATATTAGATGTAAGTGCAAGCCCTTCCATCATTGTGAGCAGGATGTGTTCCCGCCTAGATGGATGTAATTGCAGAGCCTTTTCATCATTGTGAGCAGGATGTGTTCCCGCTTGGATGAATGTAAGTGCATAAATCTTTCATCATTGTGAGAAGGATGTGTTCCAGCCTGGATGAGATTCTTTCATCATTGTGAGCAGGATGTGTTCCAGTTTGGATGAAAGTGAGAAAATATTCCATCATTGTGAGTAGGATGTGTTCTAGTCTGGATGGATGTATAGAACTCTTCCATCATTGTGAGTAGGATGTGTTCCAGCCTAGATGGATGTGAGTACTGTGCCTTTCTGACAAGTAGGTCAGATGTAAGTGCTGAAGCCTTTTCATAGATGTTAGTGATGTGATGTCCTATCATGCCGGTGAATGTGAGTGCTGGGCCTTTCTGATGTGATTATATGATTGGTTCCTATATGATCAGATGTGAGTGTTGGGCATGCCTTTCTGACGAGTAGGTTAGATGTAAGTGTTGGGAAAAGACCTACATGATGGCTAGGCCTACAACCAGCATGAAAAAGGGCTGACTCTATAGAACTTCCTATGACGAGAAGAATCATGAGATAGCACCAGTGATGATCTAGATCGAATGATGATCGAGATCCATTGATGATAGCTAGTGATGATCCAGATCAAGTGATGATCCATATCCAGTGATGACGACCAGTGATGATCCAGATCCAGTGATGATGACCAGTGATGATTCATATCGAGTGATGATCCAGATCCAGTGATGATGACCTATGATGATCCAGATTGAGAGATGATCAAGATCCAGTGGTGATGTCTCATGATGATCCAGATCGAGAGATGATCCAGATTCAAAGAATGAAGATGACTTGAAGATGAATATGACTTAAAGATGAATATGACTTGATGATGAAGATGACTTAAATATGAATATGACTTGAAGACGAAGATGACTTGAAGACTCAGAAGACTTGAGATATAGATGAAGAGATGATCCAATTGATACAGAGGAGAAGACCAGTGCTAAAAATTGTGTCGAAAGAATACCTTCCTAGTAAAGAGGGAGTGTTGATGTATTTGTAACTTCGGAATGTATTCATCTATGTATTTTATGTATTGTAACCCGATGTTTATTC
Source organism: Pseudotsuga menziesii (assembly GCA_001517045.1). Taxonomy (NCBI): domain Eukaryota; kingdom Viridiplantae; phylum Streptophyta; class Pinopsida; order Pinales; family Pinaceae; genus Pseudotsuga; species Pseudotsuga menziesii. The sequence continues at coordinate 613,992 of LPNX011166302.1, forward strand.
CGAGATGTATCTATAATGTAATTGAGTCATGTTGTCATGCCCCGATGTTCCAATCAGGAGAATCAATAATGTAAACAAGTCATGTCAAGTCATAGTGGGTAACCCTTTGATTGTCTAAGGGTTAAAGTCCCCGTAGTTCCGGGGCACTAGGGTTATTAGACTCTCCTAGTAGAGGTCGGCCCTGGTAGGGTTTTAGTCATGTCGGGATTAGTATAAATAGAGAACTGGAGTCTCTATTTATCACACAACTCATCCACACTCAAGTATAGCGCATAGTTGAGGAAGGAGAAGACACTGGGGCTACATAAGAAGAAAATTACTGTTGTTGAGAGATCACTTACTGTTTTGGGGCTTTTACTATTTTGGTGCTGATTCTATCTCTGAGGAAGTTGCGGGGTTTTATCCTTTATGGTTTCCCCATGGAAAAACACTGTGTTCATTGTCTCTTGTGTTTGTTTGTTGTACTTGTTATTCTCTCAGTTAAAGATCCTAATAATGCTAGCTTAATGTTGAAAACCTAACATTGGGATCACAAAGTATAATTATTTTCCTAGCCTAATGACTAGGGCTATAACTAAAGGACCTGCTTCTGGCACTGCTACTTAGTAACCTCAATTTGTCACTATAGACTCTGCTGCTATTGGATATGCTTCTGCCTCTAAAACTGATGTCTCTTCATCTATACTAGATGGTGGTGGCTATGTCTACCCTTGTTTCTATCCCAACCTTTGTCTATGTTACCTTCTTACTTAGTATATGCCTCTTATGCTATTGAATCTGCAAAGCTAAGGTCTAAGTGGGTATTTGATCAAAACCCCCAAAAAAACGCTGCTTAAAATTCCATATTGTAATGGTTGAATATTCAGTATTGTAATGAGAAATTTTCTTTCAAAGAAAAATCTTAACAATTGACATAACTTTTCTGAAATTTGCTAGACCAAGCAAGCATTTCATGTCTAATCAAACATATAGATTTTTTTTTTCATTTTGAAAACAATTGATGAATAATTCACATTACATTCAATAAATCAACAACTATATTCATACAGTTCATTTTTTTGGCACTTGGTATATTAAAACGTATATAACACAACATACCAGTACTTGAATTGATGTTGAATATCATACGGGGAGATTGATATCAAGGGATAAATACAAGAGATTGATATCAAGGGATAATACCTACAATGATCTCCCAAACCAAGATCGGACTTTTTTATTATAAAAGATCTTGACAACCTTCAGTTTCCTAAATCCAAAATTGGTCGGTCTTAGCCAGGAACAATAACCCTTAAATACCTGCAACTCAATGCGAAGCACACGGTCCATGGTCACTCTTTTAGAAATGGTTTAACCATGATCCTTGAAATAAAGCTCGAGAGATTCTTGAATCATAATATTTTAGGTTTTCAAGCGGAAATACCTGTCTAATGCTGGTGATCTGGCTACAGTCCTGGTAGCCGATAAGGCTGCGACTCTAGGTGTGACTCGTGAGGGAATGACTCAACGCATATGCTCTAAAACAAGGGAGACAACAACTGCTACTGAATTTACATACCGTAGGACATGGTGATGCCCCCGAGAGGATAACCTCGTGAAAGATAATAAAATGTTTAATGGGGATATGCAAGGAGAGAAATGCCTAAATGTTACCAAATGAATGAGTGAATCAATATCAGTGATAACAATCAGTATGCAAGCAACAAGGGGGTAGGCATTGATGGACATCTCCTCGCGGTAGGTGAACGGAGGAAATTCTGAGTTAATTGAAGACAATAGAGATGGTGGCCTTGGTGACTTTGGCCTGGCCCTTGTACATTAGTTCGTGTTACTTTGATGCCTTCACCTGCAGATTCGTGATTCCTAGTATAAAGAAAATGGAATTTGAGAGGTTTAATTTCCCGAGCCATTCAACAATAACTATGGATCAGAACAATAACTACTGATCAAAACCCTAACCTATAGGTTAGTAGCAGAAGGAAGAAAATATTTTTCTCTTTTCCATGGATCTCTGTTTCATCCTGATCCTCTTCTTTCTGGTTTCTAGGTATAGGCGGGAAAATTTGGGGAAAAATTAATGAAATATACATTTTGAATATTAAAATAAATACAAGCCCTAAAAGTGATTAGCTCAGGCTCTTTGCTTTTTTTTTCCTCCGTATGGGTGAACCATGAGAATTTCTCCCCCTTTTTAACAACTAGTTAGTTACCCACATACTGCATTCCAACCACGATAACTAGAAACCTTTATTTACCCAATAGTTTTATTAAGGAACCATGTTTCAATATGGATACCAAGTTCACTTAATTCAACCAAACTATTGGTGAACCCAATGGATGTGTTTTTATCCTATGCTATTACAACTACTATGGAGTCATATCTCGATATTCTTGTCACCGCGAGGTTTATCAAATAATGAGGGTTAATATAATCTTTTAGAGATTTAATTTGATAATAAACTTCTTGATCTATTTTGACTTTTAAAGGTAAGAGATATAAAATATCAAAAAAATTATAAAAAAGTAACATAAAATTATATTAATTCAAAATATAATTATTAAGTATAAATCTAAATTTTATTTAAATATTCAAATAAAATATAAAATAATAATAAATTATTTTAATGATATTTATATTTTAAAAAAATATTTAATATAAAAAGATAATGTATACCTTTAACATAAATATAATGCTAAGAGATTTATATATTTTAAAATTAATTGTTACAAAATTTTAAAAAGAGATAAAATGAAAAAAATTAGACAAGCACAAGGTTAAAAAACACAAAAACATAAACATAGGTTATACTAAGAATAAACTTATAATGTGAGAGAGAGTAAATCAAGAAACATATAGCTAAAATTGTTTTTCTATGACAAGTATCAACACATACTCCATATTCGATAATGCCTTCTAGAGAGTGTCATGCATTGAAAAGGCCCTAAGTTTAATCTTGTGTGGTGTCAACCTACTCCTAGTAATGGTCACGGTTGAAGAAAATGTAAGTTCACTCTTAAAATATAGGGCCAAAGAACTGATAGTATAAGGAAGGACACTAGTAATTTATTTATGAGTAAGTAGGTGTCCTACATAAATGACTCTTTTTAACAAATTGATTGTCCTAAAACCTCTTGATGTAGCATAATATGGAGCTTGTGTGGATTGGTGGCTATCAATTAATGTCTTAACCACTTCCTCCTTGTTCTTAGCCATTTTCATGCTTATTTAGAAGTGGTTAAACCTTGGAGACCACATCATGGAGGTTACTAATGATGCATGCTAGCCTTGAGTCTATTTTTGGCATGAAATCACACATGTGGATTTCTCTTCCATCTTCAGTGTGGACCAATTCTTCATTGAAGATTTATGTTTGTAGGCATCAGCAAATCAACATCCAAAATAGCATGTAAATTAAGCCCAAGGTATATTGATTAGTGATGTTCTCAATACTAATTTGGCTATTGAAATCTCTAAGGAAAAAGTGTAGGTACCCCTCATTGAACTTATGAAATCCCAGTCCAAAGATTTTGAACAAAAAAGGTATTAGAGTTGAAAGAGACCAATGAGATGTCATTTGTGTCAACTTGTGTCAAGGTGTGAACCAAGGAGGAGGGAACGGTACTCATTCTTCATTCTATGTTACATTGTTGGTCAATGATATAGTTTTTACAACTCATGGGATATTCAGAACTGCCTACCTTCTTGGATTAATTAAATAATGTCAGTACTTCAGAGGTCGTGCCTAAGAACTGCCCTGTTTAATTTACTACTACCTACCTTATTATATGGTTTTGCTTGGTTGGGTCAGCACTATGACTAGTCATATCTTTCCTACTTGCTTTTACTTATGTGCATCATACTATATTTTTCCTTAACGAATACCAGATTAATTACATCAAGCACATTAAAGGAAGACATGAGTTTATACAGCCTTTTGACTTCCTTCCTTCGTCGGGCATGAAAATATTGGGTTGCTACATAATTGTATGATTGACATAGTAGCCTCAAACAATGTGATTCCCCTCGATGTTATAAAGAAGCTTGGCCTGGAAATATCCATACCTTATCAAAGTATGTGTGCTACAGACTCAAGGAAAATCAAGGTCCATGTATTGATCAAAGACTTACAGGTAGGACTTACTGGATACTTGGATGTTGGTTTTCTTATGGATATTTGGTGCCATTGATGTGCCAGATCCAAGGGGTATGTTTCTCTCTAGGAAATGGGTATCAAATTTAGGAGGAAGCATTCGGTTGGAAGAAAGTTATAAACCTGAATACTATGTTCATTGAGATCCGTATGCCCCTAATTGCACATTTTCGCAAGATAAATAGTTAATCGCCACAAGGAGAGAATATTTACCTTCTAAGAGTGACAAAATAGTGATGAATTCCATAGATACCTCTTCTCACTTATGGTTAGTAGTTCCAAATAAAAATTTTCATAACCAGAACTATCTGGCTAAATAGGATATAGTTGAGAGCCCATAAGGATAAAAATATAATGATGATAATGAATGTGATGATTGATACAAATACTTGTGACATTTTAAATCTGAATGGTCACAAGGTATGATAGGACACAACTCTTTGAGACTTATCCTATTTATTATACACCAACACACACTTAATATGTATCATTTACGTTCATCAAATTTGCAGTGACATTATGTTGGAGAATACTAAGATGAGGAACATTTTATTCCTTATTGTTTTGGAAAATAACACATTCTTTTGTAAATTACTCAATACCAAATGCCATTATCAACCAACAAAAGTTGAGGAGACATTCCTATGATTTTTGTGCAAAGCCACATGACTCACCAAGGGACATGTAAATAATGAGATGAGTTCCAAACAAAAAATGATGGTATATTAAAGGTTAAGGAACCATTATTAGTATTCCATGGCTAGTGCCAATGCCAGCAGGTGCTTGGTTCAAATCATCCTAGGTGAGGTGCACTAATCTACGGCAATGGGTTTATTGGGGATTCCATCAAGGAATGTTAAGAAGCATCACGGATTTCCCTGCAAAGTTACCATTGGAAAAAAACACAAGGCTGCATTACAGACAGTGCCTAGGAAATGCCAATTTTCTTTATACCAAACTAAATTAACCACCAAAAACTTGGATGTAGATGTTGAATATCTAATGTTCTACTTAAAATTTGCTAACATTCATCCAAGGAAACAAAAAATAAAAATACTAAGCATATATATTGTTGTCATCTCGATAAAAAAGATATTTTAAACCTAGTTGATGGGGCCAAGGGATTAAGAAAGATAATTAAAAAAATACATTTATATCCCAAAGTTGGTCAAAGAAATAAAATGGTACTGCTAAATACATGATATGTTATATCCCAGAAGTGGTTTAGACATTTTCAAGCTAAATACCAAAAAAGGAAAAAAATGCATTTAACGAAGAGTTTCAGTTGCAAAAGTATAGTATATCTGTTGGTATTGGATGCTTCTTGCATCAAAGTCATCAACAAATAAGGGTTGTTCTAGCAATGGCAAATTTATATAAGCATAAAAAAGATATGCTTTATAAAGGTTAGTTTAAACTCTAGACTAAACAATAATCATAATAACATGCATAAGAAGCATTATCATAAACTTTCAACAGGAATGTTGCTTGCAACAATTTTACTTCACACCCCTTAGAAATAGTTATGCACCATTCACTAACCTAAATGAACATATTTTTAATGATAAGGTTTGAAGTGATATGCATTCATTTTCAAGGTGGACAAGTGTTATGTGAGTCCAGAGAGAAAGGTTTTCCAGGATAAGAGAATTCGATTCACAACACAGAACACCTATTGATTTTAGGGAACCATTAGTTAGCTTTCTACATTGCAGTTATCTAGTGATCAACAAACACCCTCAATCACATAGGTATCAAACTAATGTAAGCACGAGATGTGCTCTGAAAGATATTCCACTATCCAAGTTATTTGAACTTAACTAATTTAAAACACTAAATAAATTGAACCACTTACCTACAACCAAATAGAGAAATATCTTTCAAGTCGCAGCCTAGATAAGCGAGCAGTTCACTAACAAACTCATCGGTGACACCTGCTATCCCTGCCATTGATAGCGCTTCCAATTTTTGCATTTTTTTAATGCAGGCATAATCTTGAAGGCTTCTAGTTGCTGGCATGACTCCATACGCAATTCCTTAATTACTGGTGCAAAACTGTCGCCATTAGGATTCATGTCATGTAATTTTTAAGGTCATTTATATGTCGTTACAGTCATTTCGATGATAATAGGGTCGTTTAGATGTCATTACATAAATTTAGGTGCCATTAGAATCAATTAGGATCCAAAAGTGCTACCACATGCATAATCATCGTCATCATCGTAGTCATCATCAATATAATTGTGATAATAATGAGCAAGGATCCCTACTACCTCACACGAATGGATGATATAATATTATACTTATCAAATCATATCCATATGCTCCATCATAATTATTGTAATGAATCATCGTCATGTTGCTAGGGCCAATCAGATTCCATTAGGGTCTATCAAATGTTGTTGGGGACACTCAAATGCCATTAGAGAAATTTAGGTGACATTAAGATAATTTACCCCTCATTAGGATTAATCAAGATCCAAAAGTGCCATGATTACGATCATTTAGGTGCCACTATGATAAATCAAGATCCAAATGTACTATCACATGAATCATGATCATTGACATTGACATTAATATATTTGGCGTTATGTCGGACTTTTTATGAACACAATTCCTAGCTCTAAACCTAGTGCAATTCCTAGCGCGGTTCCTTTCAAAATTTCTGGCATTAGTCTAGGCACTATACCTGGCACTATGTTGGATGTTTTCTAGGCGCAATTCTTGGATCTATACTTCACGCTATGTTGGATGTTTTTCTTGTCAAAATTCATGGCGCAATTCCTGTCGCTAACCCTAGATTAATATATGGTGATATGTTATTCAGGACATTTTTTTGGAGGCTATTTTGGGAATTATATGGGATGTTTTTTTGGACGTTAATTGGGATTCTACTTGGGATGCTAATTAGCGTCCACATTAGAGCCAACTTTTAAAACATGATGCTAATTAAGATGCTAATTGGGATGCTACTTGGGATGCTAATTGGGACGCTAATTGGGATGCTACTTGGGATGCTAAGTGGGACACTAATTGGGATGCTAATTGGGATGTTAATTAGCTTCCAAAATAACACCAAATTTTAAAAAGGGACGAAAATAATGCCATAAAAAGTGCCATCCCGTGGAAAAGCATCCACTTTGTCCAAAAAATGATGAAAAATACACTAAAAGTGATAGTGGACGCTAAAAAGGAAGCTAAAAGAGATGCTAATGACAGGATTTTGTTGTAGTGACTAAACCTCCAATGAGACACACCCGTGCGGGCTATTATTTACTGGAAAGTTAACATTTCATAGATAACAAAGATTTATCTAGAGTATTTAGTGACATTTTATTCATAAAGTAAGATAAAATGACTCTTTCCTCTGTTTTTTGTTTTATATTGTTTGACGGGATGGTGGTATTAACAGTGTCCACACATTTCTAGTAAAAACCTATTTATACGTGTATTTAATAGATTTATGTCTTAAACTTTAAAAATTGTGTGTTGTTTTCGTTTTAATACAATGGTTAAAGAAATATTGTCGAATACAAACACAAGTTTCCACCTCAGTGAGGCAACGATATTGTAATATAACATTTAAATGTGAGTTGATATTCTGGTGGAAAATGTGTGCTGGATAGATTGATTGTTGATTTCCTTCGCAGGACATGTGGAATGTGACTCCAGAACCACATCCCTTGGTGGAATTAACCCAAGAACACACTTTCCAGACAACATTAGCTGATTTAATTGTATGCCCATTTTTTATTTCATAGAGTATTTTGATATTTTCCATGCCTAGCAAAATGACCACTTGTGTATAGGTCTAGGAATGGGTTATTTATTTAATTTATAAATTTAATTGCAAGCCAACACAATGGTTTTTCGTTTATTAGGACAACTCTTTGCAAGTGGTATGGACCAATGGACCCGGTGAAAGGCGATTGATAAGGTAAGGGTTCTTGCATTGCCTACATTCTCCCTAGGCATTAATATTTTATATGACTTACTTGTACTTGTCGTATAATATAAATTTTCTATTTTCATTTCTAGCCTCTTCATCATGCTTCATATCCAATATTTGTATAGAAACATAAAAATATGAGACTTATTTGTATTTGTTGTGTTCTTGTTGTACCATTCCCTGCTTTTCCCTAGGTTTTAGAGTTCCTATCTTATTTTTCCATTGCATTCTTAGGAGCAGTGTTGTAAGTAGTACTAGTGTTATGTTCACCTATACTGCAGTGCACCGTGCTCACATTTTGGACAGGTTTTCCCTACGTTTAAATACTAAAGTTGACTGTTTGTAGCTTTCCCTTGGTTACTTGCTATCATGAGGTTCTTTTGCACTAAGCAGCTCTAATGATAGTGGTGCATGGTTTGTCCTCTTTTTGCAGAGAAATTGATGAATAAATAGCATCATTGGAGATTTCAGCAGAAGTGCACATAACCTGATAGTCTCAATCTCTTAGAATACCCTCTCTAAGGAGAATTTTCTCAACATCAATTGGAATTGCCTTTGTGGGTGCACTACATATCCTGGTGTTCGGTCACATACAAGCTTGATAGAACCTCCCAGACTTGAATTATTGGAGTTTGAATCTAGAATTTTCTATAGCAAACTGTTTTTGTTTGCTCAAAGTGGTTTTGAGGCTACTAAGCGGAGATTTGTAGCAATTGTGGAACGCCAGAGCTTGTCTTGAGTTGTACATGCATATTTGCTTTGATTAATTAGTGATACATCGACCCCAGCCATAGCAGTCTCTGTATAAACTAACGGAATCTTGTTGCATGCATCAATTCTTGCAAATTCTAAGTGTAGGCAAGCGTTGCAATAGAAGAACACAATATTCCCTCTGCGGTTTGCCATTTCTTGTGTCCAAGATAAAATAATATTATACCATGAGGAAAAGAAGTAGCAATGAGGGCTACCTTGGAGTGATTCCTAAGAATAAATCCAAGCCTGAACCTGAGGAGAACAAATTCATGTTCAGGGTTTTTCTTCTTAATGGTTTGAATTTAACTCTGCAATTGGAGGATGTCATGGAAAAGATGCCAGTCGTCGAGTTTTTAAGGACTATTAGGAGAAAAGATGAGAAATAAATAATAGAAAAGGGGCCAAGAAAAATCCGCTGGGTCCCCAAGTCTATGTGGAATATGCAATGGGAGAACGAATAAATATGGAAACATCATATGCAATGATTCTCACAACAAGCCCATGCTCGTAGCTCTGCAGGTTCATCCCTGAACTTCCTCCCCTAAACTGTTTCTTTAGTTTTTTTTTTAAGTCAACAAAATGTATTTATATGTGTGCTACAAAAGCATTACATGAGCTCCTCAAAGTGCATCCCGTTAGAACAAATATTTCCATATCTAAATAATATTTGCAAGAAAGTTAACATTCATAGATAACAAAGATTTATCCAGAGTATTTAGTGGCATTTTATTCATATAGTAAGACAACATGACTCTTTCCTTTGTTTTTTGTTTTATATTGTTTGACAGGATGGTGGTATTAACAGTGTCCACACATTTCCAGTAAAAACCTATTTATATGTGTATTTAATATATTTTTGTCTTAAACTTTAAAATTTGCGTGTTGTTTTTGTTTTAATACAATGGTTAAAGAAATCTTGTTGAATACAAACACAAGTTTCCACATCAGTGAGGCAACGATATTGTAATATAGCATTTAAATGCGAGTTGATATTCTGGTGGAAAATGTGTGATGGATAGATTGATTGTTGATTTCCTTCATAGTACATGTGGAATGTGACTCCAAAGCCACATCTCTTGGTGGAATTACCCCAAGAACAGACTTTCCAGACAACATTAGCTGATTTTTTTTTTTTTTGATTAAGTGCCCTGTGACTTGTTGGATGAACCTTGGTTATATTACAAGTGTATTATGATAGATTTATTGGTTTGGAATGGGAAGCTTTGTTGGGGCTGAAACAGAGGTATACAAATTTATGGCTTTGATACCACTATTGGAATACCCGAGTACTAGAGAAGATAAGCAAGGACATGCATGGAAGAATAGAGATAAGTGTGAGATTCCATTTCATTAGTATTACCCTTGGTTTCATATTCCAACTGGTCTCTCGGACTCTCAATTAATCTTCTTGTTCATTGTGAATCTTCATATCATTTTTCATGTGAATAATAGTTAATAATACAAAATATCATAACCCTTACTACAATTGTTACCTACATACAAGTCACACACACTAAGTTTGATAACTTCAAAACTCAAAATAGTCTATTATCAAATGAATTGAGTCTACTTATACACTGACATTTTGATTTTGGATTACCTATTATCAATAATGAAAAAGAGGAATCGAGCATATTCTCGTGAAATTCATTTTTCGAATAAAATAAGGAAATTTAATGAAGATGCACTGCATGAAGACATTCGGATAATAGATGAAGACCCTAACATAAATAAGGAACTTAATAAAACTGAAGATGAATTCACTAAAAAAATAGATGTCCACTTAATAAAACTGAAGATGAATTCACTAAAAAAATAGATAAAGACATCATAATAGATAAATATAAGGACCAATGTCATGATGCAATTAAGATTATTAGACCTTGGGAATATATTTTCTTAAAAATAAATAAATATGGATTAGTATATGAAAAAGGTTATCATGATCATTTTCATATCCTAAGCCATATCAATTTATTTTCAAGAGAAGGTCTTCACAAGGTCCAATAATCTTAGTTTCATAGTGAAATTAGTCCTTATATTTATTTTTCATTATGTCATTATTTGAGTTTTCAGTGACTTCATCTTTCTTTTTGTTAAGTTCCTTAATTACCTTTGGGTCTTCATTTGTTATCATAGTGTCTTCATGTAGTGCATCTTCAAGAAATTCCCTAATTTGATTTAGAGTGAGAATATTCCCTAATTCCTCTTTTTCACTGTTGACAATAAATAATCCAAAATCATAATGTTGTTGTCATAGGAGACTCAATTAAATATAAAACAAACTATTTTGAATTTTGAACATATCAACCTTCGTGTGCATGACTTGTAAGCATGTAATAACTATAGTAAGAGTTCTTGTATTTATAGAAATTATGGATCATGAAGTTGTGTTGAACCTGCATAGCCCTACTTGGGCTGGTATCAACAATTGATACCTAAAATTGGGTGGAAAATCGCTCTTACACAACCAGTTACTTGGATATTCCCTGTTAAAATATAAGTATTCTCTTTGTTTATGAATGTGAAATGAATTTATATACTTCCTATGATAAAATATGTGTGTTTATGCATGATGTGTGTGATATAGTTTTTATACTTTCTGTATTTTACATTTATTCACTTGCACATGCATTTCTTAGTTATGAATTTGAATAATGGCCCATTAGGAATTTTTTATAAGACTCGAATTCATAATTTCTCCCTCCTATGGTCAGAATGATGGATGGGGATGCTACATATACATTATGACTATCCATTCATGCTACAATCTCTTTTAAATTTACATTCATGCATGCTTTGATAAATCATTATTCAATATGTAGGCATAAGTATCATACTTTACTATGATAATAAAATAAAGAGAATTAAGATAACCATAGTGACAAGAATGACAGAAAAAGGTGAGTTCCAAAATTAATATTATATTCACACATAGGGTACATATATATTACATTAACCAATAACTACCATGTAATGAATAACCATACTAAAGTACATAATACTTAGGAAAGTGACTATATCCCAATATGTGCATGCCAATGACTTAGGTTTTAGAATTAGGGTCAAATTGCTAACATCTAGAAACTTGTAATAGGTAAATCTACCTGAAAGTAAATCCCTAGTGCTTGATTTACCCTTATTCATAGTTTGAGAGAACCTGCCTAGAAGTACTAGTTCATTGCTTCATCCGAAAATCCTTTTATCTTGTCATAGTTAAGCAATTGTAACCATCTAGTGGCATCTTCTTTGAAATCAGTGCATCCTCCGAATCTCCAATTATTTTTCAAAAATAACTTTGGATGCTTTATCTATTCTTGAATACTAATACCATTAGATTTTTTTGTAAAATATATATTGCTCTTTATAACCAAACAAAAGAATATAGAGATAAGCCTAAGGTAGGGTAACACCATCAAATACTATTTATGAAAGGAACTACTCCACAAACGATGCTTGCTACAAAATAATTCATCCAATATATTCAATACAATCATAGTCATATATATTTATAGTTTATCATGAGTATTACAAGGAGTGTATGCCAACTACCCCCTTATTATTATATTATTTTCTCTAACTATCTAGTGGACCATTTATTACCCACCAACTACAGAGTGGGATTATTCCATGACTTTGTAAAAATTACATGTATTGTCCCTTTGGGTACCTCTCTAGGTACCCCATATTATCCTCCCTAGGTACACTCCAAGGGGTAATGAGGAGTTTTATCTCAATCAAAATTTTGTTCATATCTTTGAGATCATCTTTGTTGGCCATACTTTCTTCTAATGTTTGAAATTATTCCTTAGTTACAATATTCATAGTTTCCACCTTTCTTAGCACTATATTTTAAGGCTCACTACTCTTTTGCTAATATTAGACAACACAAATTTCACAAATTCATACTTTTTGTGTAATAGATGTGCCTTCATGAGGTTTAGTGAATGTATAATATTTTGTACCACCTCTTTCCATTTGAGAACAATAACATTTACTAGAGTTTCTCTCTCTTTTATTTATTTATTTTTAATATATGACATGTTTTGAATCACCATAAACAAAACTTCGATCTAAAATTTATGCAAATTTCAAGTTAATACACATTTAAAATCCCTAGTATGTAGTCTGTCTTGTTGGAAAAACTTTTCTTGAAGTATCTATAAAATTTTAATCCCTAAGTTTAAAATTTTGGTATGTAGTTGCCTAATATGTCTTCTCTACAATTCCATATATTTGACCATATTATGATATTTCCAAGAGAAAGTTATGGTAGCTTTCACAAAACTTGTTGTTTTACATGTCCCGTTCAAGAAAGTGATTTTGTATTTCTTATGAAATGAGCCCAACAAATATCCACCGTAGGAAAGATAATACATAGTAATCCATTTAGGATCGTAATAAAAGGTATGTAAATTATTGAATGATGGAATGCATATTACATTCCATGGGATGGTATTCTTTTATATATACAGTGACTGGTCACCGTGTATGAATAGACATGTCATACACCTTTAGTTAATATGTGTCTCTTCATTAATTATTATTATTATTAATCAGTTTACACACACATGTACGCACACACTACATTTCCTATCCTTTTCAAATGATTTGCCATTAAAGTATACAAAATTATGTCTTGGTTTTGGCATGTAATGTCTTCTTAGGAGTATTCATTTTAAAGCTCATCATGGTAGATGATATAAGATGAAGTGATATTCTAAGCACTGAGTAGGATTGTCAAGTTTTGAAAGGGTTTGTGGTCCCTAATTCAACCTTTAGTGGAACTGAACATTTATAGGATTCTTGGATATAACCTACTGTATTGTGATTTCTAAAGTGACTTCTACCTTGAGACTGGATTATATTGGTATGAGTATTCCTTGGAATATAAGTCAACTTATTTTTTAGATGTTGATATACTAATTGGTTAAGGAATCAAATCTTATGATTAGGATGCCAATAATGTTTCCTAATAACCTTATCTTTCTTCTTCATATTTGTAAATATTTTTTATTCATATTTTGTAGTATGCTTTCCTTACACACTTGTGCCACTTTTTTGTGATCAATTTTTATTGGTAGAGATACTTGGAATTTCCATCATTTGTGTTTCAACATTTGACGATATCCTTACTTTAACATGATTAAAAATTATTGCTTAGTTGAGTATGGTTCTTTGTTGACATATAAGTCTACCTTTGGTTGTGTTTTCTTTTCATACTTCAACTTCTTGATTTGTGTACACAAGCTTATGCTTCCTTACATGATTTTTTTTCATCACTTAACACATTTTTATTTTTAGGTTTTTGATTCTATAACTTCTCATCCTTACACCTTTTGATTTGTTCAAGCAATTTATGATTAAAAGCTTACTCTGAGAAGATTTTTCTTTGTCTTTCTCTATTGATTTTGTCTCAAGATGTTGATTCACCTATTCTAACTTATAATGAAACTGCATGCTATCCTTTGACATTTTGATTTGCACAATAATTTTTTGATTATGATCTTTTAGGAGAGAAACATCTTCATCTTTATGAGTGGTAGCCTTGTCAAATTCGTTTCTTGTCTTTTGTTTTAACTTTTGATCTTCTTGGAGGATCACCTTTGATATATATTTAAGCTATTTTATGAGGGTGCTACTGACTTCATTGTAATGCCTTGCAAAGTTACCTTCTTTTTCTTATAGGATAATGCCACAAAATGAAAGCTCCCAAGTTTTCCATCCTTGGATAACCAATAATTATGTCATCATCACTTGTCCACAAGGATGCAACCTTAAATTGTGGTCTAAAAGTATAATCTCTAATTATCAATTGTAAATCTTTTAGTTCATAGTGTTTATTATCATATATATCCAATGTTCGTTTATATTTGATTCATGAATGGATAATTTATTAATAATTTTAGTATTGATATAATTTTTATGTTTAGTAGGAGCAATAGAAATAGTAACATATTTATCTTCAAGTGTCCCTTTTATTCTAAATAATACTAGAATATGATGAAGTGAGGTGTTATAATTTTTTTTCCACCACTAGACCCCATTTTATTTTCTTTAACAAAGGTGTTGTTTTATTTACATTGATATGTGGCCAAAGTGTTTTCTCCACTAGATTGTTTTTGGGTTGGTAGTTGAATTTTAAAATTTTCTAGTGTTTGTGGCCTAACTGGTTGAATAAAAGATATGTCATTGGGATATTTCATCATATTCACACTAATTTATTTTATGTCATTTGGTACAAAGTATGGATGTGTACCTCATAACCATTGAAGAGATTTGTCTCCGCAAAAAATAGTTAAGAAAGAATGGACCACCAATAAGTGGTTGACATACCAAATTGAGCATATTAAATAGATACTAACATGTGTCATAGAGCACACGTTAATTAACTTCCTTTCAACAATTTAATTTTAAATTCATATGACTTTGTTTGTGTTATTTAACTAAAAAAACTTCATTATCAGTAAGGTCAATTACCATTGAGAATAAGAACGATAAATACCTATGTTGGAAGGCCTATTAATACCTATGTTGGAAGGCCTATGATTGGTGAAAAAGTAGACCAATTTACCCCGACTACCATGATTAGGTGTCAGATGTGACTACATGAAAGAATTCTGAGAAGAAATATGTATCAGAACAGCTAGATAACCTAAGTTGTTGAACCCTAAGGTTTGATCTCTCACATCGGTTGCAACGATCTTATCCTTTAACTCTCCCAAATCTGGTGCAGACGGGTCCTTTAGAGTAGGCATGCCCCATCAAGGGGTCCCTTAATGATCTTGTTACCTTTTAACATTAGGGGAATTAGTAGTTATCTCAAAATAATTGCTCTAAAGAGATTGTTAGATAGAATTTCCCTAGATATAGTATTACTACATGAGACCATGCTAGTGGGAATTAATGCTTGTAATTTTTTTCTAAAGATCAAACCTGATTGGAAATGATATGGTATAGATGTTAATGGGTTGTATGGCGGTTTACTGGTGGATTGGAACCCCCTATGCATTGAATTTTCTCCCTTTCACATTTGTGAAAGTATTCTATTTAAGGGTCGTATTAGGGGTCTTGAGCGACCAATCATCATTTTGAATGTGTATGGGCCTTACCTTAACTAGAAGGTTTTTTGGGATATGATATCTAATGCTGGATTACTAGTGGACCCCTCTTTTATTGTAGCAGAGGATTTGAATTGAACTCTCTCTTTGGACGAGATCCGGGGTGCAAAAGTTGTCTTTGATCCACTGGCCCATTATTTCAAGGATATTTTTTAGAAGGATGGTTTATTTGATGTTATTCCCATAGAAATAGATCCCACTTGGTTTAACGAGCGTTCATGTAGTATGGGTATTGTGAAGAGATTGGATAGGTTCTTGATGGAAGATCTTTTAGGTGCGACATTGGGGAAGTTCCGCTCCTAGTCCATTCTGACTGTTGTCTCTCATCACAAAGTGATAGCCCTACAACTTTACTATGATAATTAATTTACATGCTGTCCATCCAATTTCAATAGAACATGGGTGGTCAAAGATCATTTATATGCACTTGTGAAGAAATGACGGTGTTCTAGTTCAGAACATGATTCAACCTCTCATATTCATTGGCTGGTTAAGAAGATGAAAGATTTAAGAAGTGAGGTGGATAAAAGGGACAAAGAGAAAAAGAAAGAAAATAATGAGGACCCGGAACAAATTGAAAATGAAATTAAGGCGTTGGATAGAAGGACTGATGTGGATCTCTTCGCTGAGGAGAGGAAGGCAACTTTGATGAAATTGGAACTTCATAGGGAGAAGATACTATTTCAGGTTGAAGCCACATGGCGACTAAAAAGAAGATCCACTTGATTAAGGAAGGGGATAGTAACACAAATTTATTTAATTGGTATGTGTCTCATAGGAAGAATGCCAACTCTATTTGTAAGCTGAGAAGTAAGGATGGGGTCATTATGACATACCGAAGGGTGTTAACAAGAGAATTTGTCTCTCATTTTGAAATCTTATACAATAGGAACACCTCTATTAACGTGGAAGGTTAGTTAAAGGTATTAAAAAAATACCTGAGATTCTTCATCTTGGAAGAAGGAAGAATGTTTGGCAGAGAGGTTGAACTTGAGGAGGTTAAGGGGGCGCTCAAAAAAATTTCAAAGGACAAGAATCTAGGGTTAGATGATTTGACTATAGAGTTCTTTTTAATTTTTTTTTATTTGGTTGGGCCTGATTTACTTTGGGAAATTGAATAGTCCAAGAATAAAGAACGTGTACCTACGAATATTAATTTCACATATATCACTCTGATCTCCAAAAAGGACAAGACATGGTCATTTGATGACTTCATGCCTAATTAATTGTGCAACTTCGTATATAAAGTCATCACCAAGCTCATCTCAAATAAAATTAAGCTTGTATTGGAGAGATACATTTCAGCTGAGCCGTTTGGCTTCATGTCAAACAGGAAAATAATGGATGTAGTTGGGATACCCAGTAATGTATCGACTCTATGAATTCTAAAGATTTAAAGTCTTTCATCTTGAAAATGGACCTTGTTAAATCACACGATCATGCGGATTGGTATTTTATCAGGTTTATGCTGATTCAAATTGGATTTCCTGTGAAGACCACTAGTTGGATTATGGCTTGTGTGTGTTTGACTTCTTTTTCTATTTTTATCAACAGTGCATCAACTCCTTTTTTCTGTAGCAACAAAGGTTTACGGCAAGGGTGTCCACTTTCACCTCTACTATTTATACTAGTCATCGAAGGACTTAGTCGAATCATTGTTAAAGAAAAGGAGGAGCATAAAAATAGAGGTATTAAAGTGTCCTGCTCATTGTCCTTTATGCATTTACTTTTTGTTGATGATGTGTTGTTGATGGAGTTGGGTAATGTTGAGGAATGTAAGGAGTTCAAGGATATCATTGATTGTTTTTGTAAAGCCATGGGGATGCTTGTCAGTGTGGATAAGTCTATGTTCCTTCATACTAATCTGAATGTGAGGATCTATGAGAAAATCCAAAGTCTATTTCCTTATAAAAATAGAGTGCCTTGACTATGGTTTCAAGTATCTTATCTACCTTATAAATCCAAATTATTACAGGGTCGAAGATTGGAATTGGTTGGTATAGAAAGTGGATAGATGAATTAAAAAATTGGACATTTTGATGGTTATCATTGGGTGGGAGGTTGGTATTGGTGAACTTTGTATTATAGATCCTTCCTGTCTATTGGTTCTCCTTATGATTGGTGTTGAAATATGTGATTAACAATATTAGAAAGAAAATATTTCATTTCCTTTAGTTAGGGGGACACCATATTTAGAAGTTACATTTAGCACCATGGAAGAGTTTAATTTTACCCAAGCTATTGGGGGGATCGTGCATCAATCGATTAGAATGGTTCAGTTTATCTCTACAGCAAAAGAACTTATGGAGGGGACTTTTTTATTCAGAATTATGGAGTCAATCATTAAAAGGAAAATACCTGAAGGGAAGACCATTATTGCAATGGATTCAGGAGCCTTGTCTAAGAATTGCACATTCTTCCATTATTTGGAATATACTGATTAAGGCCTTTCACATTCTCATACAATGGATGAGTCAGAAATTGGACAATGAAATTCAAGCTTTTATGGGTATTAACTTGGTCGTTGGGATTATAGAAAAATATAGTTTATCCAGGTACTTAATTTCACATCTATACAACAAAAATATTTATGTATTGGCACAAGCTTGTAGGTTGGGCTATGAGGACTAGTCTAGATCACAGTGGTATCAGGCTTATGAACTAGGTTTTCCTGAGGCCACTACCAAGGAATGGAATGGTTTTGTTAAATCACTAATTGTTGTTGGAGTGTTTTTGTCTTCGAAATTGGATTCCTTCATATGGGATTAGGGAGACGTTGATGGTAAAATCACTGCTAAGAAATCAAATGAATCTATTTTGGATCAGATGGGAAACTACTCAACATGTTGGTGGGATTTGAAGTTATGGAAGTTAAAAGCTCCACTAAAAATTATTTGTTTTACTTGGTTGTCTATCAAAAACAAACTTCTGGCATGGGATAATCTCACCAAGCATGGATTTATTGGACCAGGTAGTTGTATCTTATGTTTGGAGGAAGCAGAGAGCGTCACTCATCTTTTATAAAGTGCAGTCTTTTAGAACTGTCTAAAAAGAACTAAGACATATTCTTGGTCATGAAGACGACTAGGGAATAATTAATTTCATTGATAATATGTTTAGTTGGTCGCATAAAAGAGTAAGATATAAAACTCTACACCTCTTTATCATTTGGGTGGTGTGGTTTACAATAACCGACGTATTTTTGAAATTTGAAGATGTTATACCTTCTCCTTAACAAGTATGTTTTAAAGTCCTATGTATGCTTCAAGGTTATAGTTACACCTATCATTGATGGAAACTTAGAATACTTGAGCTTTCGGTCATGGTAGATGATTTTTCATATGGCTATTTTGATGGGGCATTGAAATATGGGATTGGTGAAGTTGGGATGGTCTTATTCATCAAAAGGACTCATCAGATCCACTTGAGATTAGCAGTTGGAAGAGGTAGCAACACTTGGGAAGAATTCTTGGATTTTTAGGGACTATTATGGTTCATCCGTAGAAGAGGGGTGTACAAAATCAATTTTTTTGGTGACTCGAGAGTTGTTATAGATTGGAAAAATGTTCTATTTCATATGCATACTTTAAATTTTGAGCATTGGATAAAGAGGATCCAAAGCTTAATGAAAGGACTCTAAATTTTACCTGGATGCGGGTGACATGCAGTCCAACCAAGTGGCAGGCGATGCGGAGGATTCTAACCACAAGGAATGGGTTCACGAGACCGAGGTTTTCCATGAGGCAGTGGCTCAAGAGGCCCATTCGACGGAGGCTCACAAGGCAGAAGTTGAGGGGGCAAGTGGGCAGCGTGATGCTATTGAAAGGGCGTTATCTTGGGATCAACACGTGAGAATTGAACCACTTCATGTCCAAAATCATGCATAGTACAAAGGGGAAGCTAACAGGGATGGTGGAGAGGTTCTACAGTATCAAGGTGGATACGAAGGGGCATGGGCTGAATTCTTGTGAGGGGATCTCGCCTCATGTAAGGGATTCAGGGAATACTGTCATGATAAACCAAAGCCTCAACATATTTGCGGGCATTCCATCAACTACAGTAATGCGTACCTAGTTATGCATCGATGGTCTTTCCTGTTGGGTGTTGATTCACTATTCAACCCAGGAGCAGAGGGACTACATTGCACCGTGGATCGTGAAGACCATTTGGGAAAAGTACTCTTGCGCTGGTAGAAACAAGGCTAGGCTTAGTTCACTTCGAAGTGTGAAAGTTAGGAAGCACCGGAGAAGAGGTAGGAGGAGACTACCGTGCAGACGTGGTGCCAATCTTAGGAGATGGGATCCTCAGCTTAGAATGACCGCTCCAGAAGGTGGGGAAGGTGGAAACGAGGAGGAACGATGGGAACGACTCTTCAATGAGGAGACGTCAGAACATATCCATCGCTCCATTGCGATTATGGGTAATGAGATATATGGTGAGTTCTGCATGAAGTTGGGTAGAGAGGTTGTGATTTCCAACTACTGGAGAGTTATATTCATCCTCTCTTACTCCATGAATGAGAGGGATAGTTACACGGAACTGATCCGTATTACCATGGGCACATTCAAAGATGATGTAGAGAGTAGTCTGGTCCATATGCGCATCTTATTGAGGTTTTCGACACCCCCTTTCAACGCATTCCATAGAATGATGATGTCAATATGGAGGAATCCAGCCAGGCGGGCGCTGATCAAGGGAATGGGAAAGGCAACAACAATGCCCCAGATGAAGTTGAGTCCTCCCGCAGATGTTATTTCTCTCCCCGTCATGGGTCTGTTTGATTTTTGTTGGGTCATATTTTCGTCCAACTCCTTTTGTTCAGTCTGTTTATGTTATCCTACGGATTAGCTTTTCACGTCTGTTCACATGATCAAGCGCCCAAGCTGAAAGGCCGGGCTACTCTTATGCTTGTTCGCCTTTCTCTCTGGGCTATTTTGTTTACCTTTCTTTTTTGGTTTCCGGATCAATGCCTAACTCCATGTTTTAAGGGGCATGTGTATGTAAATATCTTTTCTTATTTTTAGCAGTAATAGAAGGGTTCCATCTTACTTAAAACAAAAAAAAAACTCTAATTTTTTTTTGCGTCTATGTTTACAGGGAGTTAAATGGGAAAGTTGACTCCCTTTCATAGTTAGTTATTTGTCTGATGGATGATCTCCTCTTTTTTGATGAGTTACTCTGTAATAGGCTGGTTGATTCCGGTAATATTTCTATTTTTTGAGATCATGTAGTTTAGTTATGATGTTGGAACTTTTTTGGGCTCGAGTTTTCTAACCCTTTGTGGATATAGTTTCCTTAATATGTATTACAAGGATACAATTTTGTATGGCTTACAAGTTAGGTTTCCTCATTATGTTGAATTGGGTTGTAGTCATGGTGTAGGTAGTAGAAAAACTATTGATGGATAACATGAAAGTCTTTATATCGCATGAGATATGTAACTTTTATTTTCAATTATATAATAACTTACAACTTTTTCCAGTAAAAAGAAAACATAACAAATAATAATAAAAAAATCCCAAGATTTTCTATTGCAACAATTAGTTATTAAAGATCATTTACACACACATTTTCAAAAGTAATAATAATACAAATTTATAGAAAAAACTTTGTATTAAGAGTAGAAGTATTATCGAATATTTACAAATAAAATAAAAATCAAACTCCATATTAAAGAAAGTAAATTATTATCAATCAATATAATATAAAGTTACTTGAATTAAATTAGTGGGTATGCACATCATATAAGGTCCCAATATATTATTCCAAGGAGAAGGTTATTACACCTTATTAAAATTCATCCAGGTATTTAAATTGAAATAAAAACAAAAAAATTCACATAAATAGAGTATTGGAAACTTTAGTTTTTTTAAAAGAAATAAATATATTTCTTTATTTTAAATAAAAATTTAAAATTTAGAAAGCTATTCAGTTGAATCAAAATTCTAAATACATAAATATTTATGTATTTAAACTTACAAGAATTAATTTCTCAAGTCTAAAATATTCCTTTAAGTCAATTTATAAAAAGGTATTATAAATAATACGTAAGCTCGAAGTGGAGTTATAAAAAGGACATTATACAATAATACCTAAGTTTAAATCAAAGGCTTATAAATAGAGTTGTAAATAATAACTGATATTGAAGTGAAGTTATAAAAAAATGTTATAAAATAATACAAAGTTTGAATCAAAACTTTATATAGGAAGTATATTACAAAAGTGTTAAGGTATATAAAGGGAGATATACGTTTTGTAAGCCATTACAAAATAGATCGAAACACAATAATGGTAAGTCTATTTAATGGAAATGCCGAGGTAAAGCCTCACGGATTGGCGTTCCCATAGCCATAAAATCTATACAATAACTTCAAAACAATAACACGATAATCATAACAGACAAGGCATAACTCTGTAACCAAGATGTTATTGAAGGCCAAAGTTACATATGGCCACCATAATATGTATATCAAGATAAACAATATGAAGGAGCCAGGGTTTAACGTGAGGCTAGCTTTCAAAATACCCTCCATTCTAGATAGGATTTTACCCTTTAATTCTTGGATGGGAGTCATATCCCATCCAAGAATTAAAGGGTAAAAAATGTTTATGATATATTGGATGGTAGTAATGTTTATGATATATTGTAAATGTAATATTTATATTGAAATTGTTTTTATTTAAATTAATTAAAAATTGTTGTAAACTATTTATAATATACATTATCTATTTTATTGAAATAAAAAATAACAATATTAATGACTTAATATAAAAATAACTATTTATAACATACGTTTTATTGTTCTATTGCAGTATATTGATGGCTTACTCATCTTTTTTTATATGAGTCAAGTTTTATTTTAAGCTTTTGCCCTTCTTTCATGGCTCCTTTGATGAGCAGTTCCATGGTTTTTGACTGCCTTAGACCCTTATGGGGGGAAGTCTTTTTCTTCCCCCTTGGGTGCTTCCTTGGATATTCCATCAGTGCCCATTGTGTGCTGCTTTTGGACTCTGTGGTTTGTTACTGGGAGAGATTTTAGGCTCTTTCGGGTTGCTTGAGGTATTTGTATATCTTTTTGTGCTTTGGTTGCAGGACTAGCTTGTATGACTGAGAGAATGTTATATGTGCACTATTGTAGTATCTTGACAAACAATGATATGTTATATCTTGGATTTGTATAGGCTATCTTTGATTATTTGGAACATCAAGGAACTGCTTTTTTCTTCTCAAAATAAAACATATCACAAAACAACACATACACAATACAACATTACACAACAGTAACTAAATTTAAATTTGATCTTTTATCAAAGACCAATTTTATATTATATTAATTTTTAAAGTATAGTGTTTATAATAAAGTGTAGTGCTTATAATAAAGTTGTATTGGTTGCTAATGTAATGTACATAATAAAATTTGTTTTTTTATTTAAATTAATATAACAATGTTATATATTTAGCGTAATATTAATTTTTGAAGTGTAATGTTTATTATAAAATAAAATAAAAAAATGTTGCAAATGTAATGTTTATAATAAAGTTGTTTTTGTTGTAAAGGTAATATTTATAATAAAGTATTGTTAAAGATGTAATGTTTTTAATATTAATTTTTTTTTTCAAATGAAATGCTTATAATAAAGCTGTTTTTTATTTAAATTAATAAAAATAATGTTGTAAATGTAATTTGTGTTTTTAATGAAATAAAAAAATTGTTGTAAATGTAATGTGGTTAATGAAATAAAAACTTGCACACCCACATAGTTTGTGGTTGGATTAAATCGATACGGATCAAATTGTTAAGAGATAATTATGGAATGGAATTTGGAGATTATTTTGTATTCCTCATATTCTTCTAGTTGAATGGGTTTGAATGTAAGTTATCCTATGCTTAGCTACATGTTATCACTAACATTCTTCTTGTTATGCATTTATCAACTATCTTTTATATTCTTTTTATTTTTATCTCACATTCTTCTAGTTATCTGCCATGAACACTTGGTTGTCCATTTATCAACTATGAGTTATCCATGCATTGCTACCAATTATCTATTCATCAACTAGCTACTAGTTATTTTTTATATTTCTTTTTTTATAATTGTTTATTTCGAATTTTGAACAACTGTCATATAATCAATCTCGATAGTACACTTATCTCATCTTTGTCCGTGGATGAAAAAGCATAGGCCGTAGTCCACCCCAAATCTCAAATAAAAACGTCTATCGACATAAAAATGTGACAAATGTAATATTTATGTTAAAATTATTTGTATTTAAATTAATTGAAAAATGTTGTAAACTCTTTATATTATTTTATTTTTTTCACACTAAAGACAACTTTATATATTAAAAAGATGTCTCATAAATACATTCTTCTACATACATCAGATTCAAAAAAGTTCTTCAAGGCTTCATAAACAAAGTAGTCCAAGACCTCAAAAAAACATAAGCCACTACTAGGACGGTATAACCTAGGACTTTAACAAAGGACTTTAAATGATAGCGCTAAAAGTAACCACTAAAATCTCAAGCTATCGCAAGTGAGAGTCTATATATAACTTAAACGACCAGTATCTACCCTAGAATTTCCATGAAATAATTCCCAAACCAAATCCCCAATTCCCAACCTAATAGACTACTTGAAAAGACACTTAGCCACCCCATTAAGTTCAGGATAAATTCTTTATAACATAAATTGTTCATTGTATTGAAATAAAAAATAACAATATAAAAAATAATATAGTTACTTTCATTTATACATTATCCGTTCTATTGAAATAAAAAATAAAAATATAAAAAATAATATAATTCATTTCATTTTTTTTATGAATGTTATTTATTTAAAATAATATTTTAATCTTATTAACAAAGCATTCAACTAACTTTAAATATTCAACCAAATTTTATACAACATATTACATAGATATATATTTCAGGTGTACAATTTGTACACAACAGGACGTATCACAGAACAACAGACACAATACAACATTACACAACACTAACATAATTTAAATCACAGTACTTTTTATATTATATCAATTTTTAAAATGTAATGCTCATAATAAAGTGAAGTGTAGTGCTTATAATAAATTTGTATTTGTTGTTAATGTAATGTATAAAATTTGTTTTTTATTTAAAATAACAAAACAATGTGTAAATTTAATATAATATTTCTTTTTGAAGCGTAATGCTCATTTTAAAATAAAATAAAAAATGCTCCAAATGTAATGTTTATAATAAAGTTAACACTAACATAATTTAAATTACACTTTTTATACTATATAAATTTATAAAATGTAATGCTCATAATAAAGTGAAGTGTAGTGCTTATAATAAATTTGTATTTGTTGCTAATGTAATGTATACAATAAATTTTTTATTTATTTAAATTAACAAAACAATGTGTAAATTTAATGTAATATTTTTTTTTGAAGTGTAATGTTCATTATAAAATAAAATAAAAAATGATCTAAATGTAATGTTTATAATAAAGTTGTTTTTGTTGTAAATGTAAAATTTATAATAAAGTTTTGTTGAATAATGTTTTTAATAGATAAAAAATTGCAAATGTAGTACTCCTAATAAAGTTGCTTATTATTTAAATTAATAAAAATAATGTTGCAAATGTATTTTATTCATTGAAATAAAAAATATTGCAAATGTAATATTTATGTTAAAATTGTTATAATTAAAAAATGTTGTAAACTCTTTATAACATACATTATTCATTGTATTAAAATAACAATATAAAAAATAATAACATATAACATTCTCTCAGTCATTGTGTTTCCTTTTAGGATGTCATATGTTCAAATCCAGAAGGGGTAGTGTATGTACACCTTTGTAGACTATGGTAGTTAAAGTTGCACAGAGGGGGTCCCTTGTCCCACAAACAAGAGGGTCTCATACACCAATTTGGTGTCTCGCTTGGCGGTGACCTTAAAAATAGATTATTATTATTATTATTATATTATCCATTTTATTGAAATAAAAAATAGCAATATCAAAAATAATATAATTCATTTCATTTATTTTTATCTATATTATTTAATTAAAATAATATTTTGATCTTATAAATAAAGTTCAACCAATTTTTATACAACATATTACATAAATATGTAATATATTTTATGTGTACATTTTGTACACAATATAACTTTACACAACATTAACAAAATTTAAATTATATTTTTTATATTTAAAATGTAATGCTCATAAGAAAGCGAAGTGTGGTGCTTATAATAAATTTGTATTTGTTGCTAATGTAATATATACAATAAAATTTGTTTAATATTTAAATTATCATAACAATGTGTAAATTTAATGTAATATTAATTTTTGAAGTGTAATGCTCGTTATAAAATTTAAAAAATGCTCCAAATGTGATGTTTATAATAAAGTTGTTTTTGTTGCAAATGTGATATTTATAATAATGTTTGTTGAATAATGCTTTTAATAGATATTTTTTTTTGTTGCAAATGTAATGTGTTTAATGAAATAAAAAAAACAGTTCCCTGGGGACAGTGTAGTGGTTAATCCAAATGTGTGAAATCGTTGTAATGGAGGAGACCTATGAGCCTTGGCATTAAAATAAGTTCAAAGACCATACACTTTCGGTGTGAAAAACAAAAAGAAATAAAATAAAAGAATGTTGCAAATGTAATGTATTTAATGAAATAAAAAATATTGTAAATGTAATATTTATGTTAAAATTGTTTTTATTTAAATTTAAAATTGAAAAATGTTATAAAGTCTTTCTAACATGTACATTATCCATTATATTAAAATAAAAAATAATATAGTTCATTTCATTTATACATGATCCATTCTATTCTATTGAAATAAAAAATAACAATATTAAAAATAATAAAAATAACTATATAAAAAATTATATAATTCTTTTCATATTTTTTATCAATGTTATTTACTTAAAATAATATTTTAATCTTATAAATAAAATTCAACCAACTTTTATACAACTATTACATAAATATATTTTATGTGTACATTTTGTACACAAAACAACACTTACACAATACAACATTATATAATAGTAATTTAAATTTTATTTTTTTATATTATATCAATTTTTAAAATGTAATGCTCATAATAAAATGAAGTGTGGTGTTTATAATAATTTTGTATTTGTTGCTAATATAATGTATACAATAAAATTTGTTTTTTATTTAAATTAACATAGCAATGTTGTACATTTAATGTAATATTAATTTTTAAAGTGTAATGCTCATTATAATATTAAAAAAATATATATAAATATTGTTAGAATATAATCCGTCAGGATTATTGTAAATAAATAAATAAATAGGAATTTGAATAGTTGCATGGGAAGGTGAAAAGGCTGGTTCTCAACCGCCTCATTGTAATCTATAAATTAATGTTTTAGCCATGAATAGAATATTGAATCGGGAGTTATACCTAACAAGTGGTATCAGAGGAGGGTTGTCTGCCATAACTCTTGGCTGTCATTCTGCTTGTCAGTCCATTGCCAGACTGCTCCATCAGTCTTCCATTCGAGTCGCATGCATTGTCTGCGTTACAATTCCTTCTTGATTGAGTTTGTGTGCTGCGAAACCCTAATCCGAACGCGTTTTGTATAGCATGGGCATAAAAATTCTGTGTTATACCTAAACCCTAATTTTTTGTGTTGGAGTCTGCCCTCCAGGCATGCGTTTCTCCTCCTCCAAGTGAAACCCTAATTTATGAATTGAGAATTGAGCAATTAGTTGGCTTTTGCATTTTCACCAAGTTGTATAACAAATTACCACTGTGCATTCTGTCATTCCAGTGAGCTCGAATTTTCCTACGTCGGTTATTATCCTTCGTCCGCGTGACGTATTCTATTTGGATCTTGTCCATCTTGGCATCCCGCATGCACTTCTCCACTGGCTCCATACTCCTCATTGGTAATAGATTGACGAGTCTGCAAATCGTTAGGTTACCTAACGAGCCTATTGAGCGAAGACTGGTGTTTGAAGACTGCGCCCTCTTGTAGCGTCCTTCACATTGCCAGAGAGATGCGATTTCAAATCTTTCTCTTCCGTGAATATACTGCTGAGTAAGAGCCTGCGTTGGAGACTGCTCTTAGTGAATGCGTGCTGATATACTGAATACGTTGAAGACTGAGCCCGTGAATGCTGAGCGTGGAGCCTGCGTGAAGGCACTGCTGCGTGGAGACTTGTCACTGCTGGGTAGCGTCTTCTATGCTAAAATTCCACTCAGCCAATGCCTGAACACCTCCAGCGTATATAACTGTCATAAAATATATAGTATTTGTCCATCGCAGGGCCATTCTATCTGGTCGGGATGCCATATCTGATTAATTTCATCATCAGAGTTTTGATCTTGCCCTCATTCAATGGCACCTGCAGAGGATATGAAAATGTGCTTATCATCCTTGCTATAATGCGTGTAGCCTTGCTGAAGACTCAATGAGCTGCGTGGAGCTGACTGTGTTGTATGAACTGCGACCGCTTTGAAGACATTTCTCCATTATTCTGCGTGAGGCGCTAAAATTGAGTAGAGCTGCATCGTTTCTACCTCTTGCAGTCTTTATAAACCGAGCAAGACTTTAAAGAGGGGTTGGAGTTTAACATACTTCAGCTATCGCTGCCATTCATTTTCACAAAGATTTTGAGGATGCTATCGATCATGAGGCGTCCAGAAGTTAAAAGTTAGATTCACAGTAATTTAGCTATTGTGCTATGAACAAGATTAAGGGTTTGGGGATCGACGTGAAACCTCTATCTCCTCATATAAAGACGCACCATAAATGAGAAGCTAAGATATGCTTTGCAGCTGCTTCAAAGTTCAAAGTCAGATTTCTTTCTTAATCTGTTAGACTGCGTTGGGTTGCTTGTGAGAAGACCGCTGCGACTTGAAGACTTGAAGACTGCGACTTGAAGCCTGCATTCTTCGTTGGAGAATTAAGAGTACTGCCTTGAATTCAAGAAGCTACGTGAAGACTTGATTGAAGACTGCTTGGTTGAAGACAATTGATGTTGTGATTTCTCCTCATTGGTGAGTCGTGCAATTTTAAATATAAGCTGCGACATCTAAAAGGAAATTTTTTGCTGCAAAGGAATGTGAAGAGACATAGACTTGCATAGTGAATAGAGCTTTTCGAAGACATTGTGCAGCTGTAATTCTACATAGACTGTATTGTAAAAAGGAGCAGAGACTTAGACCTGCTTCTTTCATATAGCTGAGATCGTTGACTGGTGCTAAAAATTTACTTATGAACTTGTTGACAGCATATTAAGATTGTAAATCACCTTGGCAGAGGCTGTAGACCTGCAAGGTTTTGTTTTACTATTATCTCATTCTCTTTAAGTGCATTATTGTAAATTACACTAACAGTTGTAAAGATGCACTTTTTGGCATCTAGTATTGGTGCTGCCCTAGCTAGCAAAGACCAATCCAAAGACCCTTCCAAGGGATATTGCAGCAAGATAGGACGAGGAAGAAGAAATTTCAGAGGCAGAGGGGGCAGAAGCAAAAGATCAAAGTTGCAGTGCAAGCGTTGCGGAAATACTGGGCACACAGCAGATCAGTGTTGGGCTTCATGGGATTCCATCAAAGACAAGCACAACCCGAAGAAAGATGACCAAGATGCTAGTAAAACTTCTAATTCTTGTATTGTTGCACATTGTAATCTTGGATTTAATGAAATGACTTCTCTTTCATCTTATAAATATTGTTGGCTGCTTGATACTGGTGCAAC
>LPNX011166302.1:645332-666216 GCA_001517045.1 Pseudotsuga menziesii
AAACTCAAAATTTGATGGCGATAAGGAGACATGAGTATCAACTTCTGGATACACTATGAGTCTTGGATCAGTAGCTGTTTCATGGAGATCATGCAAACAGTCAGTTCCAGCAGATTCAACAACAGAAGCAGAATATGTGGCTGTAGCTGAAGCAACGAAAGAAATAGTATGGCTCAGGAAGATACTTGAAGATTTGCAAGAAAAACAAGAGAAATCCACTCCATTGTTGGTTGACAATACTTCTGCAATCAAGCTGGCTAAGAATCCTAGATTCCATGATCGAACCAAACACATCAACACAAAGTATCATTTGATTCGACATCATGTAGAGGCCAAGATAGTCCATCTTCGACATTGTTCCACAAATGATCAAGTTGCAGACATCTTCACCAAAGCACTTGGAAGAGAAAAGTTTGAAAGATTCAGAAACATGCTCGGACTTACGAACACCCCTTCGGATTAAGAGGGGGATTGTTAGAATATAATCCGTCAGGATTACTGTAAATAAATAAATAAATAGGAATTTGAATAGTTGCATGGGAAGGTGAAAAGGCTGGTTCTCAACCGCCTCATTGTAATCTATAAATTAATGTTTTAGCCATGAATAGAATATTGAATCGGGAGTTATACCTAACAAATATAATGTTTATAATAAAAAAAAAAAATTTGGTAAATATAATGTTTATAATAAATATGTTTTTGTTGTAAATGTAATATTTATAATAAAGTTTTGTTGAATAAAGTTTTTAATAGATAAACATTACATTTCTCCTGGGGATAGCGTACTGGTTAATCCAAATGTGTGAAATCATTGTAATGGAGGAGACCTATGAACCTCAACATAAAAATAAGTTCAAGGACCATACACTTTCCGTCTTAAAAAAAGAAGAAATAAAATAAAAGAATATTGCAAATGTAATGTATTTAATGAAATAAAGAATATTGCAAATGTAATATTTATGCTAAAATTGTTTTTATTTAAATTTAAAATTGAAAATGTTGTAAATTCTTTGTAACATGTACATTATCCATTGTATTGAAATAAAAAATAATATGTTCATTTCATTTATACATTATCCATTCTATTAAAATAAAAAATAACAATATTAAAAATAATATAATTCATTTCATTTATTTTTATCAATGTTATTTATTTGAAATAATATTTTAATCTTATAAATAAAATTCAACCAATTTTTATGCAACATATTACATAAATATATTTTGTGTGTACATTTTGTACACAAAACAACACGTACACAATACAACATTATACAGCAGTAATTTAAATTTTATTTTTTTATATTATATTAATTTTTAAAATGTAATGCTCATAATAAAGTGAAGTGTAGTACTTATAATAATTTTGTATTTGTTGCTAAGGTAATGTATACAATAAAATTTGTTTTGCTTATAATAATTTTGTATTTGTTGCTAATGTATTGTATATAAAAAAATTGATTTTTATTTAAATTAACATAGCAATGTTGTACATTTAATGTAATATTAATTTTTAAAGTGTAATTCTCATTATAATATTAAATAAAATAAATATAATGTTTATAATAAATTTGTTTTTGTTGTAAATGTAATGTTTATAATAAATTTGTTTTTGTTGTAAATGTAATATTTATAATAAAGTTTTGTTGAATAATGTTTTTAATAGATAAAACAATTACAAAGGTTTGTAATAAAGTTTTTTATTATTTAAATTGATAAAAAAAATAATGTTATAAATCTAATGTGTTTAATGAAATAAAATAAAATAAATGTTGTAAATATGATGTATTTAATGAAATAAAAAATGTTGTAAATGGAATATTTATGTAAAAATTGTTTTTATTTAAATTAAATGAAAAAAATTATAAACTCTTTATAATATTCATTAGCTACTGTATTGAAATAAAAAACAACGATATTAAAAATAATATATCAAAAATAATATAGTTCATTTCATTTATATATTATCCATTCTTTTGAAATAAAAAATAAAAATATAAAAAATAACATAATTCATTTCATTTTTTTATCCATGTTTATTAATATAATGTATACAATAAATTTTGTTTTTTTTATTTAAATTAACATAACAATGTTATCAAAGATTCTTGATAAAGTGACAGGTGAATGAGGGACAGACATAGACGATTTGCCTTTGGTATAAACAAATAAATAAATAAATTCAATTTTTCCAGAAAAAAATAACCGAAGTACAGACCACAAGAGAATTGATTACAAAATTTATCTTGTGTCTGGAGTAACCACAATATATAACGCACCGAACCAATTCAAAAAGTTCAACCTGTTTGTTGTGTATATGCACAATTCTCTGTTGTTAGTATTTAGCATAATAACCTCGGTGGGTACGAGAAAAGGAATAACCAGGTGGGAAAGAGGATTGCTCACAATTTAGGTATTTATAGGTATTAAAATTTAAGTTTTTTTATCATTAGGTTTTTATAAAGTAATTTTATTATAGTGTTATATGCAAAAATAAAACTTTTGAAATATGTTGAAAATAAAATAAAGTCAATATTTTTAAAAACAAATCATTAAGCCATTAATTATATGGATAAAATTCTCAATAGTTATATTATAATTAGTTTTATTTTATCAATTTAAAAGTTGATATGTATTTATTCACAATTACCTTAAAATGTATATAATTATGATTTAATAAATCATTAATGTTAATTATAATATATTTAATTTAATGTTAATTGTATTAAATTAAATTAATATAGTAATTATGTATAATAATAATAAATAATTTTAAAAAATTTTAAAAATTTTTGTTACTAATTGGAGAAATGGGACACTATCAAATTTGAATGCTTAAATTTGTTATCATTATTTATAATATTTTGTCTATTTAGTAGTTGACCAATTAACAAACACTTAGATGTTGTACTTTGGAGGGTAGTTACTTCAAATTGTTTAATACAAGGACATGGTATCAGGAATTCAAGTATTAAACTTAAGGCATTACCGAGACTTTGACTGGTAGTCGAAGAGGCGAGATGGATGTGAAATAAGAAAAACAAGACACTGTTGAGACTAGCATTAGGAGCTGAAAGTTAAGGCACAGATTAAAACCCAAGACGAAATCGTTTAACGAAAGTGACTATGCAAGTTTTACGCAAATATTGACAATTTGTCTCTATGCATAAATATAAGCATTGCTTAACTAAATTTTATCTCTGCAATTATTAGATTGAGATAATAATGGCATAATGTTGTTGAATATGTCAGCAATTATCATGGTTTAAACACGTAGAGGTCGAGGTCAACCACCCTCACCGCCACCTCAGACCCCAGGTCAACCACCCTCACCACCACCACAGACCCCACCACCGACACCGCCAAGGACAACCTCCAGTCCTGAGATGGAGGTGATACTGAGATCCTTGGAAACCATCATGGCCACACTAAACAAGCAATCGGAGAGGATCGTAGAGGTAGAAACCACATAGGTGAGCCGAGAAAACTCTAAGAGGGCACAGGGCCCAAGGTAAGAACCACTTTAGGATATTTCTAGAGAGCTGCAGAAGATCAAAATTCCTGAGTTCTCAAGAGGACGACCGGGTAAGGATGACGAAGCGTGGCTCGAGGGTATGAAGAGGTGCTTCACACTAAATGAGTACACCTCAAGTTCCAAGGCTAGAATGGCCATCTTCCAGCTAAAGGGTGATGCCCTAAATTGGTGGTCAGAACTCGAGAAACAATTACACCTTACTCCTTTGTCTGTTTCATGGGAGTTATTCGAGGAGAGGTTCAACATGAAGTATCTTTCGGCTTATTATAGGGAACAACAGGTGGGTTCCTTTCATGCTTTGGTACAGAGAAACATGACGGTGGAAGAGTATGAAGCTAGATTCATGGAACTAGTAAAGTATGTTCCATACTTGGACTCGGATGATCGACAGGTGGAGCGATTTGTGTATGGACTCAACTACAAGATCAGGGCCGCAGTATGGATGTGGAAGCCATCTTCAGTTGCCATGGCAGTTGAGTATGCTCGCTATGCTAAGGATATGTCAGATACAAAGGGAGGAAGCAAGTTGATAGGATCTAATCAGTATGTTACAGGGAAGGCCCCACGACCATACTTCAGAGGAGGACAATCCAAACCTCCTCCTTATGGTAACAGGTTCACCCCGAGAGGTAACACTTCAGTTAAATCAGTATCGCAGGCGTCAACAAACCATGGGAACCGAGGACGAACACAGGGCAATTCCTATAGAGGATCGGGAGGTTTTAGAGGATCTCGAGGAAGGAACACATCCCAGAGGACTCCTCTCAGCAACATGCAAGAACCACCTAATGTCTCTTGTTGGGGATGTGGAGGTCCTCATTTTCAGCGGGATTGTCCTAAAGGACAGACCAGCAGCAGGCAGAAGGAACGAAAAGCATCCATGGGCAATTCTAATAACACTCATCGGATTTATGCAGCTGTTCACAACCACCAGGCAGAACATCAGTCCACCGTAGTAGAATCCACTGGTAAAGTAAACAATGTCAAACTTAAAATTTTATTTGATCCTGGTGCAACAGATAGTTTTATTTCACCATATGCATTAGATAAATGTGGGTTGGAAGCCTGCGAGCACGATGATTTTGAATCGGTCGAGATGGATTCAGGGGTTAAACAGGCAGTAGGTCTTAAGGTAAGGGGGTGTCAAGTTGACTTAGGAGTATGCACCACTAAGATGGACGCTTATGTCACCAATTTGGGCACCTATGACCTCATTGTCGGCATGGATTGGTTAGAAGGCCATAGAGCTTTCATGGATTGCTATGCGAAGAAAGTCTTGTGCCTTGATGATGAGGGTCGAGCAATTCAAATCCAGGGTCGAAAGAGGAAAATATCCCTCCATTTCATCTCCGCGGTGAAAGCTAAGAGGTGTTTAAGACAAGGATGTCAGTTGTTTGTAGTTGAGACAGTGAGCGATATTAAAGGACCTTCCTTGAATTCTTACCCAGTATTATCTGAGTTCAAGGATGTCTTTCCAGAAGAACTTCCAAAACTACCTCCAGAACGAGAGCTTGATTTCACGATCGAACTGAAACCCGGTGCGAAGCCGATCTCAAAGACTCCTTATAGAATGACAACCCCTGAGCTTCGAGAATTACAGATCCAGTTAAAAGAGTTGCTAGACTTGGGACTAATTAGACCTAGTATCTCACCATGGGGAGCACCAGTGATCTTTGTTAAGAAGAAGGATGGATCTTTACGACTGTGCATAGATTATAGGGATTTGAACAAAGCCACAGTGAAGAACAGGTATCCTATACCAAGAATTGATGACCTATTTGATCAGATGAAAGGCGCATCAGTCTTCTCTAAGATTGATTTGCGGTCGGGGTATCACCAGCTCAGGATTAAAGAAAATGACATTTCTAAGACTGCTTTTCGAACTCGATTTGGGCATTATGAGTTCGTAGTAGTACCATTTGGTTTGACCAATGCTCCAGCAGTATTCATGAGCCTCATGAATAGTGTCTTTCGGAATTACTTGGACCACTTTGTTCAGGTATTCTTAGATGACATTCTTATATATTCTAAGAACGAGAAGGAGGACGAGGAGCACTTGTGGTTAGTCTTAACTTGCTTAAGGGGACATAAACTATTTGGTAAATTGTCAAAGTGTTCTTTCTTCCAAAAGGAGATTCACTACTTAGGGATATCATCTCAGGAGAAGGGATCTCAGTGGACCCAGAAAAGGTGAAGGCCATCGAGGATTGGCCAATTCCGAAGAATGCGCATGAGGTGCGTAGCTTCATGGGATTAGCAGGGTATTACCAAAGATTTGTGGAAGGATTCTCCAAGATTGCAAAACCCATCACCACCTTGCAGCGAAAGGGAATCCGGTATGAGTGGACCAATGAATGTGATGTCGCTTTTGTTGAATTAAAGAGATTGCTGACGAGTGCACCAATCTTACGGGTACCAGACATGGATAAAGACTTCATGGTATGTACTGATGCCTCAAAGCAAGGGTTAGGGACAGTTCTAATGCAGGAAGGTGGGGTAATAGCTTATGCATCTCGTAAGTTGAAGCCTCATGAGGAGAAATATGCCACACATGATCTAGAATTGGCAGTAATAATACTGGCACTAAAATTATGGAGACACTACCTAGTTGGCAGAAGTTTCACACTTAAGACAGATCATCAGAGTTTGCAGTATATTTTTACACAAAGGTATCTAAATGCGAGGAAGCAACGATGGAGTGAGTTCATGAGTGAGTATGACTTTGGTATCTCATATATCAAAGGAAAGGAGAATGTGGTGGCAGACGCTCTAAGCCGAAGGCCAAGAATTTTCTCCTTAATCCCCTTGAAAGTGGATTTGAAGGAGAAAGTGCTCGAACAACTCTTGGGAGATGGTTGGTATATAAAGGTAACCTCAGATATTCAGAGTGGGAAGAAGTGTGAGTCAAGGTATTATGGGTACCATATTGAGGAAGATGGGTTGTTGCGGTACCAGGGGAGGATGTATATCCCTAAAGAAGGTGATCTCAGGGAAGAAATTCTTAGAGAGGCCCATAGGGCACATTATTGTGCGCACCCTGGAGTAAAGAAGATGTATGCAGACATGAAGAAGCTCTTCTTCTCGGCTGGTATGAAGAGCGATGTAGTGGATTTTGTTTCGAAATGCCTAGAATGTCAGCAAGTCAAGGCAGATCATCGACACCTAGCCGGTCTCTTACAGCCTCATGATATTCCTGAGACTAAATGGGAAGTCATTTCCATTGACTTCGTTGTGGGATTGCCCCTCACATCCTCAAGACATAATGCTATACTCGTAGTGGTCGACAAACTGACCAAAAGTGCCCACTTCATTCTAGTGAGAGACACTTATGATGTGACAGATGTAGTAAGGGTATTCATAAATGAAATTGTATGCCTTCATGGAGTTCCAAAGAAGATAATTTCTGACCGAGACCCTAAGTTTACATCCAGATTTTGGACAAGCATGCAGTCAGCATTAGGGACCTAGCTGAACTTAAGCTCAGCTTATCATCCCAAAACAGATGGGCAGACAGAGAGGGTGAATCAGGTGATGGAGGACATGCTTAGGATGTATGTTATGGATCAGCAGACACAGTGGGAGAAATATCTTCCTCTAGTAGAGTTTGCATATAACAGCAGTCATCACAGCTCCATTGGTATGCCTCCATACCAAGCATTGTATGGGAGACCTTGCAGGACTCCACTCAGTTGGGACAGGTTGGAGGATCGTGTTTTAGTCGGGCCTGAGTTGCTTCAGGAGATGGAAGAGCAAGTGGTACAGATTAGGAAGCGGCTTAAAGAAGCATAGGATAGACAAAAGAGTTATGCTTATGCACACAGGACTGATAGAAGTTATGAGGTAGGGGATCGCGTATTTATACGCATCCGACCGAATAAAAGTACCATTCGTTTTGGAAAGGGGACCAAGTTGTCACCTCGCTTTATAGGGCCATTCGAGATTCTTGAAAGAATCGGACCGGTAGCTTATCGTCTTGCACTGCCACCCCACTTGTATAAGACTCATAATGTATTTCATGTTTCAGTATTGCGACATTACATAGCCGATGAGTCTCACAAGATTCATTAGAAGGACTTGCAGGTCTCGGACGAGGGAACCTTCACGGCCGAACCATTACGTATACTGGATCATAGGGTTCAACAGCTCCGTAGTCAACACGTGGACCAAGTTAAGGTCCAGTGGGACAAGTATAGCCCAAGATCTTCTACCTGGGAGGACACAGAGACTACGCGCCGAGATTTTCCCTCACTATTTTGACCATAACTTCAGGACGAAGTTTCCTGAAGGGTGGGTGTATGTAGTGCCCCATATTTTGACTCCGGCATATTTATCACTTAGACTTATTACACTGTATTTACTTATTATCTGTGGACTCAACTATACTTCATAAACTATATTTTGGCATGTTATATGTGATTATTTACTGATGTTATGATGTTATCAGGATTATGCTCTAATTATGATATTATGATGTTATCATGCTTATAATATGCTTTGATCATGATGTTACAACGATTAACATGCCTATGTAGATGCTTTGATTATGATGTTATGATGATTATCATTTATATAAAATTATTGAGCTTATGTGATTATCATGCGGTAGTCGTCATCAGATTCATTTATTTATTTCATAACAAAAACATATAGTTGATTGTAATCCTTGATATGATGTGAAATGTATGATGTGGTACATGGGCACCCATCCATGATGCGATTAATTTTATGATTTTATGTGATGAAAGGAAATAATGTTGATAATATGGACCAGCTATTGATTTAATATTGTTATGAATGCATGTTTGCATAGTGCTAACCTGCAGGGTACAGGGGCTATGTGATAGCCAAGTGTGTGATGCAAAGTATGACTCAATACATATCTTGGAGAGAGCCTTAATTGCCAAGCGATGGTACGATAACACATACCAATAAACTCGATAGCAACGCAGTATGGTTTTGATGAGTATATACCCAGTATGTTGAGAGGGATGGATGCATTTCCCACCCTATGTCACTTTGATTCCCGAGGTCATGGGAAGGCAGTGCTGAGACATGCTCCCCAAGTTGTTGTGATGACAATGGTCGGATGCCTGCTAGGAGAGGCTAGGTCCGCTAGTTAGCCGACGCTACCACTCTCAGGTTCTGTGTGGGAAGGTCAGTATAGCTGGCATCCACTTTGTACTAGCAGAGGAAGGATAGGGAGGATGTAGACGTAGGTTAGGATGGTTTCACATATTAGTTATTATTGTTGAGTGTTGGACATTTATGATACCGGATTAGTGATGGTAGGTACCAATCTTAATTGACTGATTAATAAGAACATAACTGTTAAATAACTCTGAATGTCAAAAGAAATCATATTATATCTGTATATTGGTCTTGTTGCGTGAAATATTATTTGTATCAGCTAGAATTTAGGGGTTTTTGCTATAGTAAATGTGTAGCCTGTGCATGTACTGGCCATGCATGCACACCTCACACATGCACGCTAGTATGAAATATTAATTGAAAAACATTAAATAGTTGGATGGGTTAACTAAGTAATTGTGATTTATTTTAAACCTGTAAATGTACCTTATTTATTAAAAATCAATGTGCGGGGGTGGGGGGGGGGATTTAACAATAAACATAAACATGTCGATGTTATCATTTCAATCAATTAATAACAATACCGCAATTAGTTATTTATTGATTAATAATAATGAAGGAGGGAAATATAAAAACTTGTCCTTTAATTGACAAGTATAAATTACCCAAATCTTTTCACCAAAAGAAATGCAAAAAACAAGTATTGTTTTTCAGCGCTTGTTGTGAAAGCATACATGTATGTGATGGAGGGGCCTAAGTCAACTGAATCCTCGCAACTCATTGTATTTCTAAGTCTCAACACTCCTTTTAAATTGAACCAGAATACCAAAATAAGTTTATTAATGGCTAGATTTGAGAAAGTTATAGGTGTGTGTAATTAAGTGCTTGGGGCTCTAAAATTTGTTGTGTTTTGTACTA
Source organism: Pseudotsuga menziesii (assembly GCA_001517045.1). Lineage (NCBI taxonomy): Eukaryota > Viridiplantae > Streptophyta > Pinopsida > Pinales > Pinaceae > Pseudotsuga > Pseudotsuga menziesii. Next base: position 654,874 of record LPNX011166302.1, read on the forward strand.
GTCCACGGTTCACCGAATCGATAGTCATCGGTAGGAAATTAAATTATTTAATGAAAACAATTAATGTGTATAACCTCTATTCCTAAAACATTTTCCATGCTGATGCAGGCTGCTACCCTCTTTATTGTCTTACCAAAAGGCATGATAATGAGGAAGAAGACCTAAAATTATGGACTTCACCATCAAAGAATGCCTTCCAATCACATTGGTAAGGAGTTGTGGTAAGAAGATCAAAACAATCCAACGTGTCAAATCTCAGTTGATACTGTTAATTAAAGACTTATAAGATAAATTTAATATAAGACTTATAGTTGTATCTTACTCTTTGGGTCTTGACACATTTAATATTTTATGGTTGTCTATGGGCCTTGACCCAATTCGTATTATAAGGTGAGGATGTGCAGGCATAATAATCCTTAGTTATGACTATGAGATGAGGATTTAAAGAGAAGAGGATGTAAAGAGAAGAGAAATTTATATGGATGGATAATTTCAAAAGTTGCACTTCTTTTGAAATGCTGATATAAATTATGCCCTTCTTTATTGGAAGGGTAAAATTCAAATTTTAATTTTTTTTTAAGGACAATTTTAACTTTACACTTCTGAGAAGGGCTAGAACCCTTTGGAAGGGCTGTGCAGGGTTCAATTTTGAATGCTTGCCGGCATGGTAATTTCAATACCGCCTTTTAAGTATTTGACGGTAATTTGATTTTATAGGAATAACAAATAAATATATGTATCTATTTAGTATTTTAATTTTATGCAATATGTATTGCCGTGAGTTAATATATCGTTTGTTATTTTATTGCTTTTTAATGTTTTAACTTTACTTTGTTCTTGTTATTAGAAGGAAATAATTTTTCATTCAAATTATTTAACTATGTTTATTTTACATAAATTTATAAAAAAATATACAAATTTTAAAATATTAGTGATGATTTTTTTATAATAATTTAATAAAACTATATATAACGAGTAACTTGATCGAATTTAATTTCATGAGTATTATAAAAAGTTATTTAAAAGGTTAAACTAGTTGTAAAGCGCCACAAGGTGGCAAAGTCTCGGATATAGTTATTGGGCTCAATGGAATATCTTAGTGATTGTAGATTGTAGGTAGCCAATCCTTTAAGATTATTGGACTATCTAGTCTATAATGTCTTAATGGTAATGATGAAGATTAAAACATGATGAATAAATTGGTAGTCATATTTTAAATAATATTTTTGACATTTGCAAAAATAGTATTAATTAGCTTGATTTTGAGTTATTGGTAATTTACTTATGTAGTCTGATAATGTAGAATTTATATCATACTATGTTAATCACTTTAAAATAAAGCTAAAATTGTTTTTTTTTCTGAATTCCCAATGTTGTAAATATTAAACATAAAATTGAGATAGAAATATAAAACAATGATTAAATAATATAGCTAAAAATCCTTCTATTTGAATACATTCCTCATGGAAAAATAATGTAGGAACCCTAAGACTATACAAAGACAAGCCGGAAATTAATACTTAGAACACCTTTATAATAATACGAGGTCAAGGACAAGTTGGAAATAAAATTAAAATATTTACATTCTCTATGGACTTTATTAATCCATTTTGTTTTTCTTAAAAAAAAGTGTAAAATGAAATTATAATAAGAAAAGAGCTACCATTCAAAAGTGATCAATAAGTTTTATATATTTTTTATATTTCATCGAACATAAAACAAAGATAGAAACAAAAATCAAGTCAAAGTAAAACAATATAATTATGTCTAAACATACTATCATGATAAATATTTAATTTAAATACATTCACCACAAAACAACAATTTAATATCTCTACAAAATAGCAATTTAATATCTCTCACTCAATTTAATTCAATTTATGACAAAATATCTTAACAGAATGATTTTATTTGTTTTGTTTTTTATCTCAATCTTTAAGTCACTTTTTATTAAAAGAGTATAAAATTTGCTATATATTAATGAACAATTTCTATTAACTTTATAGTAATTCACTTTAATTTATTACTTTTCTTATTTAACATTAATTTACTATCTTTTATTTTGAGAATTGTTGTCAAATTTTTTAAAAATAATTAAATTATTACATGATCTTAAGCATCTTTGTAGTGCTTTTTATTAGGATTTCACTTTGTAAGTTCAAAATATAATCAATGATTTGTGCTGACAGTATCATATGTGTTTCAGCTGTAAGCACTTTAATCCCCAACTAATGGCCTTACCGTAAAGTGAAATTCGAGTTGTTCCCAACAATGCATTCTCATTACAATTTGCAGGTTTCCCAACACCCTTTGTTAGTATGTTCTAGCAGTCTAGAAGGTTATGGATTGCTCCAACATACCATTATCATTGTAATCCATTTTCAGACGTAGCAATTTACAAATTTTCATATATGTTCATAAAAAAAGGTGTCAATCTTCATATTCATCAATCTACAATGTTTATATTACTCTGTCGTTGTTCTCCAGTTCAGAATTATCCCAATCTTCCTTAATTTGTGGGTATATAAAGAACCTAAAAGATCAAAAGGCGGGTATTTCTGTGCACACAGTATGCATTGCATATTCCAGTTCTACAATCCATTTATTTTCAAATCTCTCGAACTTGTTCACAACGTCAATATCCCAGGGTTCCTTTTTCTTTCTAATTAAGCAATTCTAGAAAATAACTATAAGCCATCCTACAACTTTATGCATTGATCATGATATGAAAGTATTGGGCTCTCTACAACTTCAACATACCATTGCTTTCTTAACATCTACTACTTCCATTTTCGTTTCGTTAAATAAGTGGGATTGGAAATGACCAAATATAAATCATTGCATCTTACTAAGTGCAGAACCTCATCCCATCATCTGTCTAGAAGGAATAAGCCTCAATGTCCGTAGTTCACAACAACAATTTATGCAATTGCCCTGTTATAGGAGCTACATTTTTATTTATTTATTGTAGTAAAAATATCTCAATTTTGAAAAATTTCAAACATGGAATTTGAGGAAAGTGATCCTGTGACCTGCCTGTCCACCTTCTATGAACTGTTTCCAACCATTTAGATGCCTTTTTTATCTACATGAAGGGAGCTAGGAAATGAAGGAGCTCACACTTTCTTGCATAGTCTATAATTTCCACATTGGTTGGTATACTGCACGTGAATCATATTCATTTTCATCTGCTAAACCATTTCAATGCCTAAGTTCATAAACTTTGACAATAGAAAGATAACATTTATATCATTATTGCATTGGTTCAAATGTTGTATCTTGATAAGAGAATCGGATATTGATGTGGAATAAGAAAATAATGGAAGAGTCTAATGACGCAACGATTTTTCCCGTCGGCAATCGCCATGCCAGCCCTCAGACCACCGGTGACCCACTCCTCTCCATTTTCGGTCGCTCGTTCTACCACCGTCGTCGTCACCTGGTTACAACCTTCGTTACACCCTTCGTCGTCAGCGTCCCTTTGTCGATGTCCCTATCCTTGTCCATGCATTAATGCCACCCACCTATGTCCCCCTCTCCCTGCACAATTCAAACAACCATCCCGCCTCTTCTTCACGTGTAACATCCCCCCGAGTATGCGACTGGAAACGCCAGAGTGTAAGTAAAAAACACTGTAAGTAATATCCTAGCGTCATCAAATTATAGATGAAATTAATATTGCTAGGAGACTGAAAGCGTGTGCGACTAAAACGATGATTGGGGACGGAAACCACTAGGGGAAAAGGAAAAAGGTTGAGGGAAGCTTTGGGAACTTGGAAAAGAATAAAAAACTTCCTTTGACAACCAAACTCTTAGTTATAAGTCAAAGTAAGTCCTAAGTGTACTTTTAGTCCTTTTTATGATCTCATTATTTCCTAAGTGAAAAGATAAGCTTTACCCCATACTTATTTATAACATCAAAGGTACCAAGAAAGTGTGCTTAATACATAAATAAGATGACTGAATTTTATAAGTATAGATACATACTATACTTATAATGCAATAGCAGATTTTTTTTTAAAATAATATTTAATTATCAGCATAAGCATGTGGTTGATGGAAAGAGACTTGATGTTTGGACAAACGTTGCAAGTTCCATTCCCATTGATCCAACCACAGTGATAATTACTATAGTACCTAAGCTAATATTTCAAAAAATTAACGATTCTTTCTATATATATATATATATTTACTATAATTTATAGTCATAAGCTAATATTTCAAAAAATTAACGATTCTTTCTATATATATATATATATTTACTATAATTTATAGTCATAGCACGTGTGCCCAACCATGTAAAATTTAAATTACGATTTGATGTAAATCAAGTCGAGAGGGCACTAAATTAAGCACAAAAACAATAGATGGAGAAATTAAACATGAATGCCGCTCAGCATTAGATTTTAATGCGACTATCCTTGACTAACAACCACGGAGGTGGGTTCTTTAATACAAACAAGAAAACGTGGACGATAGCTATGGCCAGGTGTCTTATTGCATGCTGAAGGATGGTGTTTTCAGGCACATGCAATTCTCCATTGAGGGGGCGGTGAGATGGTTTTTCTTAGGCAAGGGCTTTCATGTTGGCACACGCCTGCAACAGAGAGAACACAATCGAGTTGGCATAAGTTCTTCTGGTTTCCCATCGTTTTTCCCATCGCGCAGAGTGACAGAACCAAGACACCATCCCCATCGTCACCGTTTCCGGGCTTGTAATCAAGAACACGGCTCTACTAAATGTTGTTACTGCTGTCGATAGCAGTAACCAGAAGAACTTATGCCAACTCGATTGTTACTGATGTTATCGACAGCAGTAACAACATTTAGTAGAGCCGTGTTCTTGATTACAAGCCCGGAAACGGTGACGATGGGGATGGTGTCTTGGTTCTGTCACTCTGCGCGATGGGAAAAACGCGTCATGCACTATGAAAGATCGCCAGAAAAATGAGACGAAGTGTTGGATTTGGCTGGAGCATCTGTATTCAAAATTCCTTCAACGATCGAACCAACTCAAATATTAAACACCGGTAATGTATTCAGTCATCTATGTTTTATAAAGGATCTAGAATTGTTTTAAATAGGTCTGTGTTTGATTTCTCCACACCTGTATTTTGGTTAAGTTGGAAATCTAAATAGATACGGATTATGATTTGTGTTTTGAATGATTTTGTCATTTGCATTATAGTATCCGGTGGAGTAGTCTCTTTTCTGAACATGGCATTTTTTCTGTATATGGCCTCAACTCTTAAGCATAAGGGCAATAATCTTACATCTGAAGAAAGTGGATATTGTATTGTCTCTATAGTATTCCTATTGACAATTTATAATTCTATCCATCTAAAATTTCATAGTAGATTGTAGGGTAGTTTGTGATGGGCTAATGCATTCCTTGAATGAAAATAGAGAAGTTGGGAACAATGCTTATTGTTGATATGTTATAAAGGAGAGTGCAAAATAAGAACAATAGCATGCCAAATATTGATCAAACAATGAATCCATGCCTGGGACTTTCTAAAATATGGTGTATATAGTAATTTTGTGGAAGCTGATGTCATAATCATAGTTCACTCATTATGGTCATTCTACTCACTACAATGTGTATCCTATATAGGTGTTGTATTTCATGTATGAAATACATGGTTTAGAATAAAAGGAAATCACACTCCAAACTCATATATAGGAATAGGAAGTTCTAATTACATCACTAGTAACAGATCACACTAATATGGAATAGTTATAATAGAGTACAAAACCCATATATGTGATATAACATAGAGTAATAGTACTTTTACTTACATTATCTATGTAATCTATCAATATGGTTATGCTTAATTATGTAAAATAGATAGAGCTTGATGCCATATCATTTCCTTTTACTATTCTAAAAATAACTCTCTTATACAATGGAATTGAACCATACTATGCTTATGAAAGTTTGGATAACAGAATTTGTTTGTGTTTTGACCTTGTTGCCATTTTCATAAATGTGCAAATATGAGATCCAAGATGGAAAATTTGTCAAAGGTTTCAGCTACACTGATGTGTGAGAATCAGGAGATATCACATTGACTGAAACACCTATCTAGGAAACATGTATAAGCCAACATCCATTCGGGGCAGAGTTCTAGCCGGGGAAAAGTTATAGCTGGGGTAGAGAATGGACACACCAAACCAGGAACCCTACATGCATCAACCTGCTTGCTCCTAGACCAAGAATGCAATGAGACAACTAGGGGCCCTAGGGTACCTTATAGGGTCTTAATCCACCCTAGTTAACTGAATATGGTACTATCCTACCTAAGAATGGGTCTCGCATCTACATGAACTTTAACAGTTGTTAGCCCTAATGTTGTCACATATAGTGTACTTATAGATGTCCTTTGCAAAGAAGGCAAGTTCAACAATGCAAACATGCTCTTCTATGAATAGTACTTTGGTAGTGTGTCATTTGATAGTACTTAGGCAAGTTCAACAATGCAAAGGGATAGTACTTTGGCACTGTGCCAGTTGATAGGAATTTCCTACCAATCAACTTGATCGAGTTTAGCCTTATTGCTGATTCCTATGGTTGGGTGGTGAATTGCTTCTCAAAAACTAGTTTGATGAGCTATAGTTGAAAACAGATAAGTATTCATAGTCATCTATGTGGAATGCTTATGTTCACATTCTGTTATCTTATGGACAAATAATGAATTTGAAATATGCATGGTATTTCCACTCCTATTTGTATGTGTATATCAATTCTATTTGTTTTGCAGCTAAGAGTTTCAAATTGTCTTACCAACTGATTAATAAAGAAAGGATTTTTGTATGGAATCCCCAATGGCCAAGGGAGGCATCTAGGTACATGACATTATTGTTGTTGTTTAAGTTTCTGTTGTTGCTGCTGTTTGTAATTATCAATTTCTAGATTTCTTTCAAAATAAAAAGAAAAGAAAACAAATCAGATTGCAAGTTTTTGGTTCATAACATTGAACCTTACTGAGTGATCAATGTGGTATTCTATGCGAATAAAAGCAGAGTTTTAAGGGTTTTAAGGGTATATCATAGCTAGCAAAAGTGTGTCATGTTTTTCTCTTTCATTGATTGCTTTCTACTATAGTTTATTGTACTTTCCTCATTTATGTTTGACTAGCAAACTAACAGTTTGTTCATGTTGTCAATGGCTCTTCCACAGTTGCACTGTGGAAGTATCTTAAAATGGGAAGACCCCACATGTAATTATTCTGTAAAGGAAGGTTATTCACAAATCTAAAAATCTAAAACTCACTTCGAGTGATCTCCCTACTCTTCTTTGTATAACAAGATTTGTTTCCCTATCTCTCCCTAAGATGAATTTCTTACTCTGGCTCTTATCTCATGGTAAACTATTAATAGGTGATAACCTTCTTAGGAAAGGAATCCCTAGTCCCTCAAGGTGTCTTCTATGTAAAGTGAAGAATTGTATAAGATAAGATAATTTTGATAGTGTTCAGCAAGTTGACCACAGTCCATAAGTTATCCTATGTGACTCAAAATACAACCAATGTGTTATGTGAAAAAAAACAAATAAATAGCTAACTAATTAGTCAGTACAAATGCAAGAATTATTGTGGATGTTGAGATGCAAAACCAAGAGAAAAACCATGTCAATCATACAATACTTTTGTTGATTCATGTTGGGTTGAGGGGCATAATTTTCCCTTCACCACGCATCATATGAGAAAAAATTAAAACAAGGGAATAGATAGCTTGGTGTCATATGATCTATTAAATACAAGATCTGTACATGAGTTGGCCACAGGAAGACAAGGGTGTAAGGCCTCAGATTAATTTTGAAGACCCAATCTACAAGTTTACCTACTCATGAAGGATTCACTTAACAAGTTTACCTACTGATGCTTATTTTTTTAAGATTTTAGGTATTTAACACAACTGAGTATAAATGTATATCATATTTGTCTTAGTCTCATTTAGAGTAGTGAAGTGATGTGCTTTATAGCCTAGTATGGAGAAGATGTTTTTTATTTATAAAATTAAAAATTAAAAAACAAAATAAAAAGATTAAAAAAATCAGCTTAGCTGGTATAATTAAAATAATTAAAAACCAACATGGATCCATCTAAAACATGGATCTATCAAGCAAGGAAAGGGATCCGATTTCTAGAAAAAAATATGGACAGAAAAAAAATTAAGATGGAAAAAAATAACTCAAAAATTGAATCCCTCTCTATACTTGATAGATCTAGTTTCATGATCAATCTATGTTAATTTATAAAAATATACAATTTCAATATTCATAAAATGTAATTTTGAACAATTATACATCTCTAAATCTACTTAAATGTTAATGTCAAATTTCAAAATGATTAGTTAACCAAATTTCAAAATTTCTACCACACAACTTGAATACTCTATATCAAAATAAAAACCCTATTTCAAAATTTGAACACAATTTGAATACTCTATATCAAATTAAAACCCCTATGTCAAAATTTGAATATATGCAACAAAATTTGAATACTCTATATCAACCCCTATTCAACTCAACTTTTTTGTGAGCATAAAAGGACAAGGCGTTCAATATTTGGCTAGACTAGTCTGATTTGATTAACAGGGAAGCAAGGGGAGTGTGTTCAATGGGGAATGGAGCCAAGATAAGTGTCTTATTCATATTTATCATTGTCAATTTCTTCTTTTGGTTGTCGTCCTTGTCAATAGCGTTCTGACAGGAGTTATGGTTGTCCTTGTCTAATAAGGTTCTAGCTAAGACAATTGTGAGAAACCAAGATAGCGTATCCTGTGCAAAAAGAGGATGAATATATAGAATCTAGACCACTTATTTGTGCTTTGTCCATTTTCAAAAAGAGATATGGCAACACACATTGAAATTATATGATGGTAAAGGAAAATGGGAAGGAATTCCATTGCTTGAATGTTGGAACAGGTGGCATGAGGATGCTTAAGTAAGAGATCATAAAAATCTGCCCTGCACAGTGATATGGGCAATCTCGTTGGCTAGAAATGAAAATCTATTTCAAAAACAAAGAAACTATTCCAATACAAGTCAATCACCATATCATATATGCGCATAGAGGAATCTGACATCCTCGAAAGGTAAAAAAAATAAAGAAATTTGAAAGTTTCAACAATAGAAAAAATTCAAAGGCATGGGGTTATTTTGATGAGGCATGTCAAGGTAACCCTAGTAAATGTGCAGCAGGAGACTAAATATTTATAAGAAATAGTCACGTGATTAGTTTTAAAGCAGCAGTCTCAATATTTACAAGGGGAGATCAAGTGATTAGTTTCAAAGCAGCAGGAGAGGGATCTAACAATAGGATTGAATTATATGAACTTTCTATCCATGTTTAATCTGTTATCCAACTTTTTGTACCATAAGTTGGGTTACCTGAGGAGCCGCCACTTGACAGACTTGTTCAAAGTCTGATTCCAGTGTATCAGTTGATCCGTCTGCTTGTCTAGCCAATATTGGCTAGTCACTTTTTTATTTGAATAATTTTGACCATGGCCCCGCGGGTTTGTAATAAAATGTGCTAGTAGGATATTTTTGAGTGGTTCGGTCTCCTAAGACGTAGAATCTCAAATAGGGTATTCCAGGGAGTTTTTTGCCCCTGACAATTATGCTTTTCCTTCAGCCGAGTATAATTGACGAGGTTTTCTCCCGCTTCCTCCAAAGCTGGAATGCCCGATGTTGAATTCTGGGCCTTGGGGGGTTATTAGAGCCCAACTGAGTGTTATAAGCCTACTAGACATTATTTAGATAGATCATGGTCATGTCCTAAGTCATCTGGACACATAAAAAAATTTCGAAAAAATCTTTTTCAAACAATGAAAAAATATTTTTTAATTTTTAATTACTTTTCCTAAGTTTTTTGGGTTAATTTTTCCATAAATTAAATGGAAAAAACCCGTTCGTGATCCAGACTCAGAATTCAGTGATTGAAGGCTCTAACCTTAAGCCAAAAAACATTCTTGATCAGCCAGCCAGTCAGAACCAACTTTCAGATCAACAATTGGACACATAATGCCTTTTTACTCAAAAAAGTCAGTTTTGAGTAAAAAATATTTTTTAGTAAAAAAATGATTTTTATTAAAAAATGATTTTTATTAAAAAAAATGATTATTTTGGAGAAAACTAAAACTCTCCAAATTAAATCAAATTTAATAAAATAAAAGGCTAAATGACATCTCATGGAACACTTATGATGATTGGAGTTATCATAACTCATCTTCAGTCATCATTAAGAGAGCAATTAATTTATTATCAGTTATTAGACATGTCATCTCCAGCTAAAGATGAGATGGATAGCTCTCATTGGTCCGGTGATTTGATCGAGGTGAAGACTGAAGCTTACACCATCAGTGGGCTTCCCAAACCTAGCTCAAGCTCCTGCCATACCTAAATGATGAGCTTACCTACATCCAGACTCACACATGTGGCCTCATCCTTGGCTTGTTTTCAGTGCACAGGTTTGGAGTGGGGGCGCCTTGCCTAGGTGGAGGCCTCCCCTCACTCCCAGTTCTCCAATTTAGTTCTGGGCTCTTTGTTAGGTGGCTAAGCTGGTTAGGGTTGGTTTTTTGGTTTTAGGGTTTTAGCACTCTCTCATTTGTTAAAAATAGGCTCTTTCAGCTCTATTTAGATGGACTTTTGTAGCAGAGTTACTCGGAGAAATTGTATCAAGCATTTGCTTTAATTTGTTAATAAAGATCAGACTTTGGAGGTCCATGAGCTCTTGGATGTGGTAGTTTTTTGCAATTGGTTGAGGTGATATTGTCTCTAACCCCTATTTTCTTTAATGCTTATGTGAGAGTAAATTGTTTATTTGTTAGCTCAAGAGGGCCATTGTTGGCACAGTAGAACAATCATTTGTAGTTCAACTTGATTGTTTATGCGAAGTAGATTAGTATTTTGATGGACATGATTAATCAGTATATACGTAATGTTGATCATGATTCAATTTTCTTAGCATAATAGCATGTATTTTGATCTCACGTTTTGTGTTGAGTTGTAGTGTGTTTTCAGGCTTCACAGGTTGAAGAAGGGTGTGAGCTCAGCTGCTTCTATCCCAGGCTTCAAGCAACCTTTTTAATCTAACACTTTCATTGCAGGACCTACAAAGATCTTCTTCTCCAAAATACAAAAAGAAAGATGGGAGTCTAGCTCTCTCTCTTGGGTTCCATCCGTAATTTCAAATTCTTTTGGTTACCGGTTACTTAGGAAGCCCTTAGTTTACATCTTTCCATCCTTTGGCTTCCCTTTCTTTGCCTTGTTTGGCTCGCCTTTCATCCTTCCTTTTCGCAGCCCTCTTTTTCCTCCTTGTGGACAGCCCTCTTTTG
>LPNX011166302.1:666466-682163 GCA_001517045.1 Pseudotsuga menziesii
GGACAACCCTCTTTTGACTGTTCTCTGCCCTCTTTTTTACTGTTTTACAGCCCTCTTTTTCCTCCTTGTGGATAGCCCTCTTTTGACTGTTCGCTGCCCTCTTTTTTACTGTTTTACAACCCTCTTTTTCCTCCTTGTGGACAGCCCTCTTTTGACTGTTCATTGCCCTCTTTTTTACTGTTTTACAACCCTCTTTTTCCTCCTTGTGGACAGCCCTCTTTTGACTGTTCGCTGCCATTTTTATTTTTATTTTTTATGACAGCCATTTGTTTTCTCTTTCGTTGTCCCGTTTTCTTAAATTTTTGTCTTCCTTTAGCTTCATAGTTGGCTGCCCCTTTTTTCCCCTTCTTTGGTTTTGATCCTCCTTTCGTTTTCTTGCCTTCTTTCCCTCATCTTCCTTTGTTTCAGCCCTCTTTTCGCTTTGCTCTTTCTCTCTCTTTCAAACTTCCTCTTCCTTTTTTTTGAAAAGTATTGAGAAAATTTAAAAGTAAAATTAAAAGTACTCTCCTTTTTTTTTACACAAGTCCTAATATTAAGTAGAGTGATTTTGCTTTCATTTGAAAAGTCCTTTCAAGGATTAAAATCCTTAAGGCACTTTGTATAAAGTTTAATAAAAAATATTGTGTTTGAGTGGGGTTTTGAAGTCCCCACTCTCATCCTCCCCCATTTGGGGAGGCTTGTGTTGTGTGTATGCTTAGATTAGTGCTTTTTTTCATCATTGATTATATCTCATGCTTAGATCACTAATTGTTGATTCATCACTTCTAGATCATTAATTAAGTTGATTACTCTATTTTAAATTGTCTACCATTCTAAGTAAATCAACTATGCAAATCTCTTGAATCACACCATAAGGTAGATCAAGAGTGCTCTCTATCGGAGAGTTGTCTTTTCATTGTTTAATAAGTTAATCAATTAATATTGAAAGTCTCTTGAACTTGCCGTAATCCAAGTCAAGAGCACTCTCTATCGGAGAGCATTCCCACTGCATATCCTTGCATCAAGCATATAGATTAACTAAGTCTCTTAAATCACTATCATTATAAGACGAGGTCAAGAGCGCTCTCTGTCGGAGAGTTTTAATTAATTAACTTAATAAAATTCGCAACTCACATCTTTTTAATTAATTAACCCCCTTCCCCCTTTGTCGGAGTATGCTCTGACCGATCTTCGATCGAAATACCTAGAAACAGCATTGGATCTTTAAACCCCACAAGAGGAACTTAACTAAAACTTTTCCCCATAACCAACGCACCGGCGTTGTTCGATAAATACCGAGGCATGTGGGAAAATTCCAAGTGTGGGCACCGGGCTACCTAATCTGGGTACTGGTAGTTAAGTTATTGAACACTTACTTTTGACCCCAGACAGGTCCGTCCTGTCTTCGAACGGAGCCACTGAAGGTATTACCGGTTAGGACATCCAGCCACCATAAGTGAAGATCACAAACAAAAAACTCGTAAAATATACCAAGAGAACTCGCATCACCTAACATTCACTAGCTTGATTTCTAGACTTGTGTTTAATTCTCTGGCGCATTTCTGCTTCATTGACTCCATAAGGCACTGGTCCTTTTTAATTTGCATAATCATATTATTTGATCAATGGTCTATGGTTTATCATAATTTCTTTCTCTGAATGCACTATTAAAGTCTAGAATTTTTGCTTATCTTTGTAATATCTTGTTAGCAACGTGGATTGCTTTTGATTTAGTGTCATATTCATAATAAACAAACACTTCAAATCATAATAACTCCTAAACAACACCCATCCGCATCCGTAACTAATCAAAACACTTTAACAACTTAAGAGCCATAGAAACTCTTTTGTAGGGACTACCCCCCTTGGCTTTGTTAGGAGTTAGCCTAAACGGAGGAGCTAGGAGTAGGTGACAGTACCTAGCTCTTTGCTTTCCCCCAAGGTCACACCTCTCCCACTTTCTCAAGTGAGGAGACAGCTTTCGGAATATTTTTGCTGCTGGTGTGTAATCGACGGACAACATCTTTTGGCGCCGTTGCCGGGGACAAATCTTTTTGTTCCTAGACGACCTTTGTTTCTTTTAGTTTTTTACCTTTTTATCCTTTTTGGAATATTTTTAGTCCAATCACTCTCTGAATTTAGACTTAAGTCCACCTGGCGACTCCACTGTCAGTTAACACCTCAAGGTATTCTACTAGAAGAAACTCTGTAGGTTTGGTTGATTTCATCCCTGACCCTGAAAAGGTCTTAAGGAGGAGATTAAACAAACTATCTTCTCGCAGGATCCTTGCAGAACTTGGATCTGATTCTGTTTCAGACATCCACACTTTATTTCCTGAAAACACTAATACCACTATTTCTGACATAATGGGCGAGTATTTTACTCAGCTTGACTTTTCTCAGATAGCAGGTCAACCCCACCGTCTTCCAGACAAAGCTGTCGAGAAGCTCCCGATGTATACAGACACTGATGCCATTACCTCCGCCATGCACCTTAGGAAATTTTCTAGGTGTATCAATGCTTATATAAATGATCCGGTCAGCCAACATGATGACATGTATATGAAGTTATTTGCTCTATCTCTGGATGGAAAGGCAAGCGATTGGTATAGCAATTTACCAGACAATTCCTTTAATAGTCTAGCAGCTTTCAAAACTTCTTTCACCAACAAGTTTGGTGAAAAGAAAGAACCTCGACATCAAATTGCGTCCTTGACCAACATAAAGAAGAGAGACACAGAAACAATGGATGAGTTCAATACTAGGTTCACGGAATTTTCAAATGCCATCCCTACTGAGTATGCCCCAACTAAACCAACTATCCTGCTCTATTACATTGAGGCACTTAGTGGCAAAATGCAGTACCAGATCAGAGACAAGGAGCCTACTAACTTGCTCCAGGCTCAAGAGATGGCAATCAAGATTGATCTGAACATGCAGTCATCTGGTGAATCTAACCTCCACGGTTATTCAAGGTCTTCAAATCCTTTGAAAATCAGTGAACCAAAAGACAAGGATCCTTTATCGGCTATGAAGGATGCCTATGAAAAACAAATGATGGAGATGAAGAAAAATATGGAGGAGGCAGAGCAGAAACACTTAGCATAGTTAAAAGAAATTCAAAATAGGGTGATCACAATGGAAATAACTCAAACTCACTCCACTCCTAGAACCTTTCCTACCAAGCCAACTTGGAAAAGAAAGCCTCCCAACCATGAGCAGAGGCCTCCTCATCAACTAGATGTCACTAACATGGTTGAGCAGTATAAGCCATTTTGCAGGGCATGTGAAGACCTTCATGAAGAATCTTCTTGTTATTATGCATGCTATGTTCAGGAGCATGGTTTTCCAGAGGGTTGTGCTCCTAAAGCATCATCAAGCGAGCCTGAGTACATAAACTGTGTAAATGACATGCATGATATTTTCGGAGAAAGTTGGAGAGAGACAAAACAATATTCAAGAGAGCCTGAATACATTAACACAGTTGGACAGCTTCATCCTGTCACCATAGAAACCCGAGGTCAAGTCGAAGATTATAGTCAGCAATTAAATGATCTCACTAAAAACTTTAGCACTAATCCTACTAATGAGCATAATGATGATAGTTTGGAAGGTTTACTACCTTGTGACCTTTTTTCGAAAGAAGATGACTATGATCATGAAGAGGGATATAGAATCAGATGTGATACAAGTGAGGAAGAATCCCTTACATATGAGATGGATGATAACTTTGAGACTTCAATTAAAAATCCAATATTAGAAGTTTCATGTGATGAGATTCCTCCATGCACTCCTCCGGGTGACAAATATTTGGAAAGTTGGGTCCCCTGTGATATCTTTGAAACCCAGCTTTTTGAAGAAGATGGTTTTGAGCAAAATGAGAAGTACAGACATGGACTTGATACCAGTGGTGAGGCATCTCTCATATTTGACATAGATGGTGATGATAACTATTGGACTTTTATTGAAAATCCAACCTATGATACCTTTGAAAATATTTTTGAGAATCTCATCTATGATATGTCCAGCAAGGGGAGTTGTTCTTCTAAGACTTATGAAAGTTATAAGGAAGAGCAGTCAGAGTTTTTATATGATCAGTCAGAATTGTATCTAAGGATCGGTAATAAGGATTTGAAAAAGCAGTGCGGTGAAGAATCAGATGGGATACAACTAGTTGAAGTTTTTTATCAGCCATCGTCTTCACATATAGATGTTCCTTATGTTTTGGAGCACCTTGGGGCTTATACAACGAGTTATTATTTGATAAGCCTTGATGATCAGCATGATGGAGTACTCAACCTGCCACATTATCCCGATTTGTATATCAGCACTATCCAGTCATGGATAGAAGCAACCTGCGCAAGCATCTACCAGTGTGGGAAGACATTTGACGACATTATTCATGCCTATGATTCCCCATCCATCCCGCCCATTCTGGATCACCACGCAGGTTTGCATTTTCTAGAAATTGTGTCCTTACTTTGGTTGGTAACCAAAGACAAGGAATTTTTTTTTTATATTAATAAAATGCTTAGGTGGCTACACTGGATTTATGATTACACCTAACATTTTTTGTATCATGCTTAGAGTAGGAAAATAGGCTCCTTAAAGTGAGCATTTACTTTAGCATTTTCTTTTTGTACTTAGAAATAAATAAAATTTTCAGTTAAGTTCTGTCATTTCTTTGAATAAAGTAACTTTTGGATCATTGGCTCGTTTTCATAAAACTTGTGCTACTAAGGTTTTCTTTTCAAGTTGAGATGTTTTTACAGGATATGGAAACCACATATTATGGGGTTCTCGTATGCTCTCCTTGCATAAGAGACTAGATCGAGCACACGTCCCGCAGTTGGAGCCAGATGTTATCCAACTTTTTGTACCATAAGTTGGGTTACCTGAGGAGCCACCAGTTGACAGACTTGTTCAAAGTCTGATTCCAGTGTATCAGTTGATCCGTCTGCTTGTCTAGCCAATATTGGCTAGTCACTTTTTTATTTGAATAATTTTGACCATGGCCCCGCGGGGTTTGTAATAAAATGTGCTAGTAGGATATTTTTGAGTGGTTCGGTCTCCTAAGACGTAGAATCTCAAATAGGGCATTCCAGGGAGTTTTTTTCCCCTGACAATTATGCTTTGCCTTCAGCCGAGTATAATTGACGAGGTTTTCTCCCGCTTCCTCCAAAGCTGGAATGCCTGATGTTGAATTCTGGGCCTTGGGGGGTTATTAGAGCCCAACTGAGTGTTATAAGCCTACTAGACATTATTTAGATAGATCATGGTCATGTCCTAAGTCATCTGGACACATAAAAAAAATTCGAAAAAAACTTTTTCGAACAGTGAAAAAATATTTTTTAATTTTTAATTACTTTTCCTAAGTTTTTTGGGTTAATTTTTCCATAAATTAAATGGAAAAAACCTGTTCGTGATCCGGACTCATAATTCAGTGATTGAAGGCTCTAACCTTAAGCCAAAAATCATTCTTAATCAGCCAGCCAGTCAGAACCAACTTTCAGATCAGCAATCGGACACATAATGCATTTTTACTCAAAAAAGTCAGTTTTGAGTAAAAAATATTTTTTAGTAAAAAAATGATTTTTATTAAAAAATGATTATTTTGGAGAAAACTAAAACTCTCCAAATTAAATCAAATTTAATAAAATAAAAGGCTAAATGACATCTCATGGAACACTTATGATGATTGGAGTTATCATAACTCATCTTCAGTCATCATTAAGAGAGCAATTAATTTATTATCAGTTATTAGACATGTCATCTCCAGCTAAAGATGAGATGGATAGATCTCATTGGTCCGGTGATTTGATCGAGGTGAAGACTGAAGCTTACACCATCAGTGGGCTTCCCAAACCTAGCTCAAGCTCCTACCAGACCTAAAGGATGAGCTTACCTACATCTAGACTCACACATGTGGCCTCATCCTTGGCTTGTTTTCAGTGCACAGGTTTGGAGTGGGGGCGTCTTGCCTAGGTGGAGGCCTCCCCTCACTCCCAGTTCTCCAGTTTAGGTCTGGGATCTTTGTTAGGTGGCTAAGCTGGTTAGGTTTGGTTTTTTGGTTTTAGGGTTTTAGCACTCTCTCATTTGTTAAAAAGAGGCTCTTTCAGCTCTATTTAGATGGACTTTTGTAGCAAAGTTACTCGGAGAAATTGTATCAAGCATTTGCTTTAGTTTGTTAATAAATATCAGACTTTGGAGGTCCATGAGCTCTTGGATGTGGTAGTTTTTTGCAATTGGTTGAGGTGATATTGTCTCTAACCCCTATTTTCTTTAATGCTTATGTGAGATTAAATTGTTTATTTGTTAGCTCAAGAGGGCCATTGTTGGCACAATAGAACAATCATTTGTAGTTCAACTTGATTGTTTATTCAAAGTAGATTAGTATTTTGATGGACATGAGTAATCAGTATATACGTAATGTTGATCATGATTCAATTTTCTTAGCATAATAGCATGTATTTTGATCTCACGTTTTGTGTTGAGTTGTAGTGTGTTTTCAGGCTTCACAGGTTGAAGAAGGGTGTGAGCTCAGCTGCTTCTATCCCAGGCTTCAAGCAACCTTTTTAATCTAACACTTTCATTGCAGAACCTATAAAGATCTTCTTCTCCAAAATGAAAAAAGAAAGCTGGGAGTCTAGCTCTCTCTCTTGGGTTCCATCCGTAATTTCAAATACTTTTGGTTACCGGTTACTTAGGAAGCCCTTAGTTTACTTCTTTCCATCCTTTGGATTCCCTTTCTTTGCCTTGTTTGGCTCGCCTTTCATCCTTCCTTTTCGCAGCCCTCTTTTTCCTCCTTGTGGACAACCCTCTTTTGACTGTTCGTTGCCCTTCTTTTTACTGTTTTATAGCCCTCTTTTTCCTCCTTGTGGACAACCCTCTTTTGACTGTTCGCTGCCCTTCTTTTTACTGTTTTATAGCCCTCTTTTTCCTCCTTGTGGACAGCCCTCTTTTGACTGTTCACTGACCTCTTTTTTACTGTTTTACAGCCCTCTTTTTCCTCCTTGTGGACAGCCCTCTTTTGACTGTTCGCTGCCCTCTTTTTTACTGTTTTACAGCCCTCTTTTTCCTCCTTGTGGATAGCCCCCTTTTGACTGTTCGCTGTCCTTTTTATTTTTATTTTTTATGACAACCATTTGTTTTCTCTTTCGCTGTCCCGTTTTCTTAAATTTTTGTCTTCCTTTAGCTTCATAGTTGGCTGCCCCTTTTTTCCCCTTCTTTGGTTTTGATCCTCCTTTCGTTTTCTTGCCTTCTTTCCCTCATCTTCCTTTTTTTCAGCCCTCTTTTCGCTTTGCTCTTTCTCTCTCTTTCAAACTTCCTCTTCCTTTTTTTTTGAAAAGTATTGAGAAAAGTTAAAAGTAAAAGTAAAAGTACTCTCCTTTTTTTTACACAAGTCCTAATATTAAGTAGAGTGATTTTGGTTTCATTTGAAAAGTCCTTTCAAGGATTAAAATCCTTAAGGCACTTTGTATAAAGTTTAATAAAAAATATTGTGTTTGAGTAGGGTTTTTAAGTCCCCACTCTCATCCTCCCCCATTTGCGGAGGCTTGTATTGTGTGTATGCTTAGATTAGTGCTTGTTTTCATCATTGATTATATCTCATGCTTAGATCACTAATTGTTGATTCATCACTTCTAGATCATTAATTAAGTTGATTACTCTGTTTTAAATTGTCTACCATTCTAAGTAAATCAACTATGCAAATCTCTTGAATCACACCATAAGGTAGATCAAGAGTGCTCTCTATCGGAGAGTTGTCTTTTCATTGTTTAATAAGTTAATCAATTAATATTGAAAGTCTCTTGAACTTGCCGTAATCCAAGTCAAGAGCACTCTCTATCGGAGAGCATTCCCACTGCATATCCTTGCATCAAGAATATAGATTAACTAAGTCTCTTGAACCACTGTCATAAGACGAGGTCAAGAGCGCTCTCTGTCGGAGAGTTTTAATTAATTAACTTAATAAAATTCACAACTCACATCCCTTTAATTAATTAACCCCCTTCCCCCTTTGTCGGAGTATGCTCTGACCGATCTTCTATCGGAATACCCATCTTTAAACCCCACAAGAGGAACTTAACTAAAACTTTTCCCCATAACCAACGCACCGGCGTTGTTTGATAAATACCGAGGCATGTGGGCAAATTCCAAGTGTGGGCGCCGGGCTACCTAATCTGGGCACTGGTAGTTAAGTTATTGAACACTTACCTTTGACCCCAGATTGGTCCGTCATGTCTTCGAACGGAGCCATTGAAGGTATTACCGGTTAGGACATCCAGCCACCATAAGTGAAGATCACAAACAAAAAACTCGTAAAATCTACCAAGAGCACTCGCATCACCTAACATTCACTAGCTTGATTTCTAGACTTGTGTTTAATTCTCTAGCGCATTTTAGCTTCATTGACTCCATAAAGCACTGGTCCTTTTTAATTTGCATAATCATATTATTTGATCAATGGTCTATGGTTTATCATAATTTCTTTCTCTGAATGCACTATTAAAGTCTAGAATTTTTGCTTATCTTTGTAATCTCTTGTTAGCAACGTGGATTGCTTTTGATTTAGTGTCATATTCATAATAAACAAACACTTCAAATCATAATAACTCCTAAACAACACCCATCCGCATCCGCAACTAATCAAAACACTTTAACAACTTAAGAGCCATAGAAACTCTTTTGTAGGGACTACCCCCCTTGGCTTCGTTAGGAGTTAGCCTAAACGGAGGAGCTAGGAGTAGGTGACAGTACCTAGCTCTGTGCTTGCCCCCAAGGTCACACCTCTCCCACTTTCTCAAGTGAGGAGACAGCTTTCGGAAGATTTTTGCTGCTGGTGTGCAATCGGGAGACAACATAATCTAAAGAAAGGAAGCTGGTGTTAAATTTTTGTTTGATGTTCTTGTAATATTAGAAGTATAAATGCATTTGTTTTATGTAAATATGTGATGAAGACATGTTTGTATATTTCCAAAGAAGACAATGTTAGTATATAAGCAAAACATGTAGTATTTGCTTTGGCTGAAGCATACTCATTTTGCGTTTTTGAGAGTGCAGGGTGGCACCTGCATCTATATGTTTGAATTCTCCTCTCTTTATATATATTAATTGTGTAAATGTGGGAAAATAAAACATGGATTCAATCAGAAAAGAAGAGAGGAAAATAAGCTTAATGTTAAATAATAATGCATGCTCAGTGAGGAATAAAGGCATGGAAATGCATATATTTCTCCACATTTACTATGACCAGATTTCCATTCCAAGGTTTTGGAATAATTGTAACTCCGGGTGCATCCTGATCAGGGATCTCCATTAGTTGTAAAAGGTGCGAGGACAGAGAATAAATATCCATATGGGTATATTTTGCAATGATGAAATTTATGTCATAAGGATCAGGCATTGGTGGGATTGGGAGTTAGTTACTATTGTAGCAAGATTTCCTTCAGTTATCAAATCCCATGATACAAACAGTTAGACTACAAGTTCAGGAAATTATCGTTCAACGTGAAGAGAGGGAAAAGGATGGAATGATGGGGAAATCACATGAAAAAAGATAAAAAGATTTTGAGAAATCTTGAACTTGGTGGCAGACAGGAGTTGGGCACATACATATTTACTTTTATCAAACCCTTCATGTGTGTAATATTGACAACCAGCTCACAACTGGCACACTCCAAACATGTTCCCATAGGCCATTAATGGTGGGTATAATTGTCCTCAACCATGGAAGAAAGATATATGTGCCCATTCAATAGCTTCACCAAAGACAATAAAACACATGCAGTATGCAGGGTATTACATTACAAAATCTATTGGCTGGGTATTCCATCGTAATAAAGGAACACCATAATCAAATATTTCTAGAGAAGAAATTTGAGCAAAATGTCCGTGTACATGTTCTGTATTTGTAGAATGAGACTAAACAAAAAGCTTGTATTTTCCTATTATCTTTATTTTACATATACAAAAAACCATGATCGTATCCCTCCATCCATCTACAAAAAAAACCATGAATTCGATGGCATAATACTTACTTGCTTGAAGAAGAAAGCGACTACTGACCGGTCTCCACCGTGCTGAGGCTGAAAGTAGGCTTTGCAGGAGAGCAGGGTCTGTCAAGCTACCTGCAAATAGAAAGCTACCTGCAAAAATAAGAGCAAAATATATAATGAAATCCACCACACAGAAGGAAGAGTCTACTGAATAACTCAAAAAAACACCATCTGCTACCTACTCGTTGCACTCACCTCCAACAATAGCGTGAGAGGGAACCTGCGATTGCCTGCACTCTTTTGTAGTTTTCTGAAGGATAGAGGGCGATCATTGAAGATAGGGAGTGGTGTATCGAGATTGTCCATATGGCGCGGTCAGGGAGGAGTTAGAATGATGATTCAATATCAAGGGCGCAGGATAATGGAAAAGATATCTAAAGCATGAAGAGTATCAAGGGCGCAGGATAATGGCAAAGATATCTAAAGCATGAAGAGTATCAAGGGCGCAGGATAATGGCAAAGATATCTAAAGCATGAATAGACCGATCATTGCAGGTGCAATGGGTGGAGTTTGAATGATGGTGTAGTGGAGGGAGGGAGTAGGTGGCGACGTAATGGCATGGCATGGGACTGAGGAGACGGTGACGGGGATAAAGGGACGGTAATGGTGGAGGGTGTAACAGGGTGACAATGATGGTGGTAGAATGAGCGACAAGGATAGGAGGGGTCGCCAATGGTCGGAGGGCTGACATGACACGACGATTGCAGACGGAAAAAATCATCGGGCCATTATACTCTTCCAAAAGTAATACTTTCTTAAAATACCATATATATACATTCACATGACAATAATTGAACCTTACACCAATTAAGTCAAACTGGATGTAGAAAAGAATAAAAGAATAGCTTAAAAAAAAATTGGATCTGTGTGTTCCTTAAAACAGTTGAGGAACTTCTTGTTTAATACTCCCCTTTGTAAATTAGAGGATTAATGACCATTCATTAAGTACAATTGATCATACAACATAAGAACATTAGAAGATAGGTTTCATGCATTAATCATTGCATCAAATGAAAGAAAATAAATTCCATGCATTAATTAAATAAAAACAATGATTTTATTTGATAAATTCCTTGATTAGACATTTCCATTTTTCTTTTTCTTTATTTCTCCTCTCGTAGACAACATAGAAAAGACTAGCAACCTTTGTCATTCACATTAAATCAATCCAACCAAGAAAATCCACAAATGATGAACTCATCCGAGCACGTGATAAATTATTCATGACGCCGTCAAACTAAACCCCACCGCCTCCATGAAACTATTCCCCTGGACAACAAATGCAGAGGAGTAATATCATCAAAAAAATAAGATCCATGATGTAAGTTTGACATGTTTCAAAAGAAGCATATATTCTCACCTTGAAATCTTCTCAAAGCTTTAAAAATCCGATGTTTCAACTCTTTTTTCCTTGCCTTATTCCAGATTCTCCATGCTGCTCTAGCCTCCTCCATTCTGTCGGCTTGCCATGGTTGTATTCATGTATCTGTATCGTCCAGTATCTTGACGACGAGTCTTCTGTCAATGGACGACCCTCCAGACACAGCCAACAGTGCAACTCATTATCAGTAGTTATGTTACAAATATTATTATAGCGATAATTATTGTGATGCTAGTGAGTCATGTCTCATCCCATGGAAAAAAACCATTAAATTGACATTATGGACTTGACAAACTAGGTTGCATGCCAATAACCTGTTGACTCATGACAAAGGAATGCGAGTACCTAACGATGTGTAAGTGGCGACGGCGGCGGTGGTTTGGTTTGGGTACTAGGGCAACTGAATGGTATCCACAACAATCCACACATCAAAAAACTCTACCAACTTCTGTTGCTTAGTAGAAATTTCCATTCATTGCATTAAACTTCATTAATTTTTCTTTAGCCTCGATATAACGAAGCGACATTAATGCCACTAGTGTGAATATGACCAGAAATTTTCTCTTAAATGCGAGATGATGTCACCACGTCCTCGAGTGATGGGCACCATTCCACGAAGATGACATCACAACATACCATCCAATCATAGTTTAAAAAAATATTATAAAAAATTCAATTAAATTAAATAATTCTAAGGTTTAAGTTTAACGTTAGCTCCGATAAAAAATAAATCCTATACACACAAATTAATACAGTTGAACGATCCATATATATCCCCATCGAGGACATAATAAATTCCATGCAGAAGAGATACCTAGGATTCTGGACGTCGTTCGGGATAGATGCATAATATTCCAGTGGGATCCGGATAAGTTAAGATGGGGCTACTCGACAAAAGGCATTTTCAACTAGTAAGGAAGCCTACGAGCTTTGGACCAACCAAGGGGAGGTGCTAACAGAAGAAATTTGAGAAAAGGTATGGAAGACAAGCCCTTGGCTTAAAGTGGCTACTTTTCTGTGGTGAATTATATATCATTGAATTTTAACTGGGGAGAATCTTATAAAAGGGGAGTGATTGGCCCCTCGCAATGTTCCATGTGCAATTGTGAGGAGGAAACTATGGACCATCTCCTCGACTCATGCCCCTTTGCATCTTCATTATGGGAAAAGGGAGCTATAATCTTTCGAAGATCAAATTGTAGACGAGGGAAAATCAATGAAACACTCCAAGATTGGGATGTTAAAGCTTTCCAAAACCCCATTGTTGCATCCATATGGCTCACGTTCCTGAGATTCCTAATGTGGGAAGTCTAGAAGGAAAGGAACTGCAATATTTTTCAGGGTATGAATACCAACTTACAAAAATTCTGGAGCATAATTGAAACCCACATTCATGAAACAATTAAAATTATCCAATGGGATGAAAAGGACCAAGAAACGAGAGAGCTAGAGAAAATAATTACCGCAGAATGGGGCTTAAACAAAGCATACCAAGGTTGGGTTTGAAGGAAAACTAAAACGGTTGCCCAAGATAGCCAAGTTTTTTGTTCCCCTCCTTTAGTGGGTTACTTCAAGCTAAATTTTGATGGTGCCTCCAAAGGCATCATGGGACCAACAGAGTTTGCAGGTGTGGTGAGGAATCCATATGGCCTTATTCTGCAAGTATACTACGATTATATAGGAAACGATCCGAACAATGCTATGGAGTTGGAGGGGCTTCTCTATGGTCTCAATTTGGTTGCTCACAAAGTATGGGAGCCAACTATAGTCGAAGGGGTCTCGAAATTCATCATACAAATGGATAAACAACTTCATCATGGCCAACGGGTCTCCAAAGTAGTAGAAAGTTGGAGACTGGTCTATTGAGTGGAAAAACTGGAATCCTAGATGAACAAGCCCCATGTGTGAACCTTTGTCCACGTCAAGCATGATAGTAATAAATTCGTTGACCACATGCCTAATGTTGGTGAAAGAGAGAAACGAAGAGGTGGAGGAGGGCCCACTGGCAAGTTTAGGGCAAGTTAATAATGGGATCAATCTGGAATTGGAACGTAGCGAGCGCTATAGAGATGCAGGGAAAGCTCGAGAACAAATGAAAAGTTCTGAGCTTTATTATATGTCTAGAGCTTTTCTGAAATCTAAATAGGAAGATTCAAAGCATGGAAGACTGGTCGCCCCCATGGCAGAGAATTATGCCTCTCACGAGGAGGAAATCTAAGGAGGTTGTGAAGAAGGAGAGGAAAGGGAAGAATGTGAGGGTGACTCGAGAGCAGAAGAAGGCCTATCATGCAGCTAATTTCTTCCGCGACAGAATCCACCTTTCGATTCGAGGGGAAATTGAATGAGTGGATAAGGATTTGTGGGATCAAGTAAATGCCCTCAATGTGGAGGAAATTAGAGAGGAATTGGGAAAGTGGGTTCTAGACCCTGGTTCGAGTGTTGGTCGTTTGTCCGCCTATGACCGAATTATAGTAACCTATTGATCTATGAAGGGACTCCTCTTCCATGTGCTTATGGAACATGAAAATAAAGTTGTTGGAGATGTGGAACATGTGCATGCTTAGAAGGAGCATAATCGGGACTATCACTTAATGCACATAAAAATTGATCTTATGGCTAGCAAATTGGGCATTCAACTTTACCCTCCTCCTGCTGCTGTTGGTTCTAGTGTGGGCCTGTCAACTCAAGGAGAGAGAATTTCAGGTATGGTGTTGGGTTCTGGAGGTGTCAAGTCTATTGGGAACGTTGATGGGGGTTTCGGCCCCAGCGTGGATCATCTACATAATCATATTCCCCACTCTAGGGAGGGGTCATCCAAGGAGCGTTGACATTTGGCTCTGGTACATTGTCAATGTTTGTAGTCTGGTCTCTGCTTTTCCTTTTCAGTATATATATCTTTCTATCAGATATTAGTGGTCTTAAGGGTTTCAACTGGTATGGGATGTTTTATATAGAACAATGGGTTATGTAATGGTTGGGGTAGAAGAGTCACTATTTTTTATGACAATAGTTTGTTGCAAAATGATGGATAGTCTAGAGGATGCGAGGAAGAAAATCAGTTTGTCATTGTGTGTCAGGAAGGCCTTTTCTTTGGATGGCATGTAATTCTATTTTATATAGTAATATAATCTTTTACTTGAAAAAAAATAATTGCAAAATGATTTAACTAATAATAATTTAAATATTTTAGTGAATTTTGAAATATCAACTCTGAAATCATAACTTTTTTTAGATCTTTCATAGATTTTCTTTTAAGATTAAAAAAAAATTATAATAAATTTAAATGATGTAAATGAATATTTTCAATATATATTTATAAGAGAGGAACCACGGGAGGCACCTCTAAGATGTGAATTTGTTCGTGTAAAATAAATTTAAAAATATGAAAATCAGTGAATGGAATTCTCTTAAATTTAATTTAATCTATTATTTTATTTTATAAAAAAAATGTTATCAAAATTAAAATAAAGTTTTGTATAGTAAAATAAAGAAGTAGTTTATTTATTCATTTTGGACTTTTTAGTAAATTTTGATTGGGTTTTAATTTGTTTTGGGTTAAATTTAAATTTGGAAATTGAATGCATAAATAGATTCAGCACCTTCAAATATTCCTAGGGCATTCATATTATGCAATTTTCACAACTATGTATGTGACTAAGATTTTTTAAAGATTTCCAATAAAAGTCCGAGCAAAACAAATAGAAAAATATAATTGGAAAAACAATTTCCGCAACTATATATGTGACTAATATTTTTTAAATATTTCCAACCAAAATTCGAACAACACAAATGGAAAAATAAAAAATAACAAATAAAAAAAACATAGAATATTTAGACTACTCTATAAAATAAATATATCTATAAATAATTTATTCACCTAAATAAAATAAATTTATATTTATGAATAGCAATATGAATCTTAATTTTTTTAAAATTTTTTTATAGTAAAAATATATATCATAGCTAATTCTCAAATGTTATAATTTGATTAGAGAGGTTCTCGTATGGAAGGTGGGAGAAGGGAATTCTAAAAAGGTTTACACTCCTAGGCTTGGATATTGTTCCTTAGTTGAAAGGAGGAGCAAAGTTTTAGAAATTTTTTTTAGTAAAAATATATATCATAGCTAATTCTCAAATGTTATAATTTGATTAGAGAGGTTCTCGTATGGAAGGTAGTAAAAATATATATCATAGCTAATTCTCAAATGTTATAATTTGATTAGAGAGGTTCTCGTATGGAAGGTGGGAGAAGGGAATTCTAAAAAGGTTTACACTCCT
>LPNX011166302.1:688681-731410 GCA_001517045.1 Pseudotsuga menziesii
TCATCATGTGTCACCTACTTTAAGGAGTGATCTAAGATAGTTGAATGTCTTCTCTGTGAAGCTCTTGGTGAAGATGTTAGCAATTTTCTCTACAGATGGGAAATACTACAATGATGTCACCCGCTCATGCACTAATCTCCTGATGTAGTGCATGTGAATCTCAATGTGCTTGGTCCTCTGTCTCTATACTAGATATGTGGATATCTTAATTTCAGTTTGATTGTCACACCAAATGAAAGTGGGTGAATCAAATGAAAGACCAAGTTCTCTAAGAATGCCTTGCAACCACACACATTGTGTAGCTACATTCACTGCTCCTCTATACTCGGCCTCAACTAATGAAAGGGAAATCATTTTGTTTGTTATTACTTGAACATCATATGGGACCATGTGCAAGCATGAATACATAACCTAAAGTGGACTTTCTACCAGTGGAATCTCCAACCCAATCCAAATAAGTAAATCCCACTAGTTCTAGTGGAGAAATAGCAGCATAGTGTATCCCATAGTGTTTGGTTCCTTGCACATAATGAAATATACTTTTAGTATCCTTCCAATGGATCCAATGAGGCCCTTGCATATATCTTGCAACAACACTCACTGCATAATCCAAATCAGGTCGAGAGTGTGTGAGATACGACAAGATCCCAATTAGTTGCCTTTACAATGAGTTGTCCACTAATGGAGATAAACCTAAATCACCTAGTTTTACTCCTGAAAGAAAGGGACACTTAGTTGCTTTATATTAAACCATTTTAAACTTTAATAAAAGGTCTGAAGCATACTTTGATTGGTTGATCTTAGTACCTGCATCAGATTGCTTAATCTCCAAGCCAAGTATTGTTTTAACAATCCTAGGTCAGTCATAGAAAATGAATTGTGCAATGAAGACTTAATTGAGCCTATATCAACAAAGAAACTTCCAGTGATCAAAATATCATCAACATACAATACTATGATCTGAATAGAGTCATCTCAATGCTGCAAATACATATTAGGATTACATTTGCATCTTTCAAATCCTTGTGGTAGAAGAAAGTTGTCCATCTTGGCATACCAAGCCTGGGGGGCTTGCTTGAGGCCATAAAGATATTTCTTCAACGTGCAAACAAGTGAAGGATCATGAATGAAACCTTCAAGATTCTTCATATAAATATCCTCATGAAGAAAAGCACTATTCACATCCATATGCACTACAACAAAACCCAGCGATTAGTGTCTCTTTTGGTTTCCTTTTTTGCGTATAGACCATCTTTCAATGTATTTTTCTTAATTTTTTAGACAAAATGGTGCAATTTCACGAGTCAGTGCTATTTTAGGTGTTTTCTGCATCCTTTTTCTAAATCTGGTGCAAATTATGGCATAATTTGTGCCAGGTTTTGCACCTTGTTATGCGCCAGGTTTTGCATCAATTTTTGCGCCAGGTTTTACGTTTAGTTTTGCGCCTATTTTTGTGCCTAGTTTGTACATATACTCTTGTTGCACCCCCTTTTACATCTATGTTTTCCTCCACTTTTACACCCATGTTTTCATCCACTTTTGCATCCTTTTTTACATCCTCTTTTGCATCCACTTCTGCTTCTTATTTTGCATCCCTTTTTGCATCCCCTCGTGTGCCAAGTTTTGCATCAAAGTTTACATCCCGTTTTGAGTCTAGTTTTGCATCTAGTTTTGTTTCACCCACTTTTCCATCCACTTTCGCATCCATATTTTTTTCCACTTTTGTACCCACATTTTCATCCCTTTTTGCATCCCATTTTGCATCCATGTTTACGTCTTTTTTTGCATCCACTTTTGTCACGTCCCAAAACACACCCATTTTTGCGCCTACTTTTCCACCCGCTTTTGCTTCAAATTTTGCATCCACGTTTGTATATTTTTTTCATCCAATTTTACATTAGTTATTGCATCCCTTTATGCATCCATTTTTTCATCCACTTTTGCATCGGGTTTAGCGTTGGGTGTTATGTCTAATTTTGCATCTAGTTTTATGATCCACTTTCACATTCAATTTTGCATCCAATTTTACATCCATGGTTGCATCCACTTTTGTGTCAATTTTTTCATCATGTTTTACTTCCATGATTGCATCATTTTTTGTATCCATGCTTGCATCCACGTTTGCATTCACTTTTGGTGCACCCCATTATGCGCCCACTTTTGCACCTACTTTTGTTGCATCCATGTTTTTATCCACTTTCGCATCCATTTTTGTGCCCAGATGTTGAAGATGACAATGAGGATAATGCTTATGATATTGACGATGGCTATGATGATGATGATAATGTTGTTGATAATGAGGAGAATGATGACAATGATGATGATGATGACAAATATGATGATGATGATGATGACAATGACAACATTGACGATGATTATGATGGCAATGAAATGAATGATGATGATGGAAATGAGAATGATGATGAATACAATGAGAATGATGATGTTGATTATCTTAAAAAATAAAGTTGTTATTTATAATGAATAAATTGTATGTGTCCTCCATGAACCTTTTCCACTAATCACATCTTTTGGCTAGATGATATTTCTTATGCCAAAGGTAATGATGAATAAGTGATGACAATGTCAATAATCAAGATGATGATGATGACATGAATGATGATTATGACGATGATGATGAATATTGTGATAATCATGATGACAATGATGATGATGATGATCATCATTTACATCATCGACATCATCAAAAACACCATCACTGTCATTGTCATCATTTAAAGCATATGGGATATGGTTACTATTTAAAGCATGCATAACAAGTGGGATATGGTTACTATTTAAAGCATGCATAACAAGTAGGACGTGGTTACAATTTTAAGCATGCATAACTTATAACTATGATTGAGCACATTTTAATCTTTTAGCTTGTAGTGAAACTAGGTTTATTTACCTCTACCAACACTTTCTTATAAGGATCACGATGACATTGACAATGATGATGATGACGAAAATGAAAATAACTATGACTATTTCGATGCCAATGACCTTGGAGAATCTTCCCAGTTCTTAAAATTCCATCATTGTAATCATCATAATCATTATCTTTGTCATTACCATCTAGGTCATCATCATCAACAATGACATGAATGATGACAATGACAACGATGATGCCATTAATGACGAGGATGATGATGATATGATGTCCATGATGATGATAATGACAATGCCAATGCTATTGATGATGAAGACAATGACAATGATGTGATTATATGAAGATGATGAAAACAATGGTTATTTCGACGATGATGATAATGATGGAAATGATGATGACAATGATTATTGTGTTGTTGTTGTTAATGATGATGATGATCATCATAATCATGACCTCGATGATTAGTCATCATCATCATCATCATTGATGATTATGACATGGAAATGGCATGGATGAGGATGATGATGATGACAACAATGATGACGATGACGATGACAAAGTCAATGTGGATGATGATGATGTGATTAAATTGAGGTGATGATGACAATGATTATGAGGATGATGATGAAGATGACAATGGAAATGGCGACGACGATGACAATGATAGTGATGACGATGATGACAATATCAATGATGATGATGATGTCAACAAAAATGAAGAGAATGACGATGCTATGACAATGTGGTGATGGCGATGACATTGATGACGACAATGACAATGATGATAGTGACAATGACAGTGGCAATGCCATGAATGGTGATGTTGTTGGTTATGATAAAAATGAAGATGAATTAGAGGAAATTTCAATTTAAAATGGGCCTTCCAAAAATAATACAAATTCCATGTCATCATGTATTAGCCAATCAAAATGATTTAAAATTCAAAAAGGGAGCACCTCTTA
Source organism: Pseudotsuga menziesii (assembly GCA_001517045.1). Lineage (NCBI taxonomy): Eukaryota > Viridiplantae > Streptophyta > Pinopsida > Pinales > Pinaceae > Pseudotsuga > Pseudotsuga menziesii. The sequence goes on from LPNX011166302.1 coordinate 692,537, forward strand.
AACATTTTTTTAATATAAATTTGGGGATAGGTATCATAAAAAAATACTTTTTTTATTCGTATTTTCGACATATCTCCTTGTGTTTTTACTCAAATTTTGATCGAGAGAGCTTGTTGGATGCGGAATTAAAATCCACATCCAACGAGTACTCACTCGACATACTTTTGATGGGCTGTGCTACCCCAAAAATAAGAAATACCTGAAAAAACGTGATGATGACATCATCATCACATTTTTTTTTAGGTATTTCTTGTTTTTGGGGTAGTAGGTCTCGTCAAAAGTATGCTGAGTGGGTACTCGTTGGATGCAAATTTTAATTCCTCATCCAATGAGCTCTCCCGATCGAAATTTGAGTAAAAAAACAAGGAGATATGTAAAAAATACAAACAAAAAAGTAGTTTTTTCTTTTCTTCCTCAAAAATTAATAAATATTATTTTATTAATTTTCCTTAGGAGGCCCATTTTGAGTTTAAATTTCCTCTAATGTGATGATGAAAACGATGATGACGATATTGATGCTGATGACATTAATGATGATGTGATTATATGATATTGGCGACGATGATAATGACAATGATGATGATGGTGATGATGATGACAATGATGATGGTGATGATGGTGGTGATGATGACGACGACGACGACGACGATGATGATGACGCCGAAAATGAAAATGATAATGGCAATGTTAACGGTGATGACAATGATGATGACACTAATAATGAGGGCATGATGTGGGGGGAAATCAGATAGAGCTGCTAACAACAGGTCTAGATCTTCAGGTGAGTGAGTTTTACAAGGGAAGGTAGGGGTTTAATAGATAGTAAAGGTTATAAATGTGGACCCCACCCCAACCATTCAGTCATAATATGATCTGATATTGTATCATAAGTTCTAGCAGTAATTCATTAATAGGGAGTTCGAGAGTTCCGATCCAGTGATCCAATGGTTGTCCGAATGTAGTTCCTCAATCAAGAAAGCAAGCTAGTTTATCCCTCCATTCGATCTAGCAAAGCCATCCATTTAAGTGAGAAGGCCAGCAACCATATCATCAGCACACCCATCCAATACGCCATCCATGATCCAACACTAAAATGTATTAGCTAGCTGTCTAGCTTACAATTCGTCTTCTTGTAGGACAAGTTATCTATTTATGAGGCTCACAGACCATGTTTGGGTCCCAAGTCTACCAAACATGGCATATAAAGCATCTTATAGTAGTTGCACAGTTTAAACCGCATAGCCCAAGTTCAGGATGAATCTTGACAACATAATGGTTCAATTTCCATCGAGAGCAAGCTGCACTCAAGCTAAATATCAATGGCCCAATGATAATTGATTTTGAATCTAACAAGAAGTTCGAGGGAATTTTATTAATGGTTGATTTTGAAAGAAACTTTGTAAGTTCTCGTGGAAAAGGGGAGATATCACCTATTCCTACAAGGTGGAAAACATGGCAATTGTTGTTTGTGGAGACACATTCGAACTAGATAGTGATAGTATGATGTAGGAGGTAAAATTAATTACTTACAAAGAGGAAATTGGGGATTCATATCTTGAAGTAAATGCTCTCAATATTGATATTTCCTTGAAGCTTTTGGACATAATGATAGAAAAGTATTTCCAACCCACTATAGATACTTATAGTGCACTAATAGTTGGACTATGCAAAGGAGGCATGTAATTGCATGAGGTAGAATAGTTAGTAAAAATAATGTTAGTGAGAGGCTTGCTTCCTAATAAAGAAATATGTAACTCTCTTACTATGGGGTATTGTAAACAAGAAAAATATGAGCACGCCCTAGGGATTTTTCAATTGATGAGTGAAAATGGATATGACCTACTATTATTTATTCTTTAAGGTAATATTTATTGGAAGGATCCAATTGGCCCTATTCCACTCAAAAGTTTTATGGAAGAAATTGGTCCTTTAATAGTAGATAATCATAATGAAATGTATGGAGGTCATTATGCATGACGAATTATTGCACATAAGATTTTGAGAAGTGGTTTTTATTGGTCGCCTCTTTCACCTAAGAGAACAAGATGGTCACAACATATGATGAATGCCAATCAGTTGTAGGAAAAAAAAAGGTTTTCTTCTTTCCCTTTAAAACTTATTAAAGTTCAAGCTCTATTTCAATAATAGTGGCTATATTTTATTTGTGAAATGCATCCTCCTTCAAGTGGAAAACATAAATGGATATTGATAGCGACTGATTGTTTTACCAAGTGGGTTGAAGTAGTTCTTATAAGAAATGATCCTGATGTTGTAGTGATAAAGCTTATGCAATCAAACATTTTGTCCCAATTTAGCTATATATAGAAATTTATCATTAATAATGCAAACTAATTTACTTTTACTGCAATAATTGTAATCTTCCAGAGGTATGATATAAGTCTTAGGAATTCAACTGCTTATTGTCCACAAAGAAATGGCTTGGATGAATCTTTCAACAATAATTTAATGAGTATCATAAGGAAAATCCTATATGAGAAAAATAGGTCTTGGGATTCAGAGTTGAGATATGATTTATGAGTAGATATAATAAGCACTAAAAGATCTACTAGAACATCACCTTTATGATTATTATATGGAGTTGATGTCATTATTACTATTCATCTTGGAATCCTAGTAATGAATATGCTCTAGGATAAACAAGAAGAACATAATGATATGAAATGAAGAATTAATGAAGTTATTCATGTATGATAGACACAAGAACAATTCAATGACAAATTACAAGCATACCAAGAGAAATGAAAGTACTATTTGATACAAAGTCTAAATACATGGCGTTTTCCCTAGGAGACTTGTCCTAAAATAAGATAGGAGGAAGGGCAAGCCAAGGCAACATGGTATGTTTGATAACATTTGTTGCAACCATTTGTTGTAGAACTAGTTGAAGGACATAACTCTTACTCTCTTAAGAAATTCCAAGGAGACAGTCTTGGGTTACCCATTAATGGGTGTTTTGTTAAACACTTTTTGTTTTATTAAGCATACTAAGTTACTAGTCATTGTAAATATTCAAGCCTTTGAAAGTTTTGTTTTTTATTTATTTATTTTCGATTAACTAGCTAAAGTTTTATAAATTGTTTGATTTTGAACAATAGTTTAAATTCTATAAAAAATCTTTTTCATTGATTAGCATAAATAATTAGTGTTAAAATATAGAATCCCATTTTCTTTCTCCTTTGTTCTATATTACTTGTTTCTCTACTCTCTATAATTTGAATATACTTAGCTAAGCTTTGCATTTTCAACCTATAATGTCTTGACTAAAGATGAGATAATTTAGGTTTAGAAATATTACTTTTGATACTTAGAAACATTGACAACAATATAACTTCTCTTTCTTTCTAATTAACTCTTTTTAACTAGCTCATGTGAGATCAAGTTTTTTCTAAAATGACTAAATTTTGTTAGACATGGTAAAGCATCAATCTCCTACGAGTCTAAAAGAAATTATATAGAGAAGAAGAAGAATCATAAATTATATAGACAATCATAAATTATATAAGAAATATGCTTCTCGATATAATTCCATGTATGCTCAAAATAGTTTTCGTTTCCACCCTCAATTGTTTTTGAAAGACTTAAAAAAAAATGAAAAAATATGAGAAACGAAATCCAACTAATCTCTAAATATTTGAGTGAGGTTCAAGCCACTAAGGGAGGTGAAAGTGCTATGGCCATTTGGTAAAAGATTATATTGAGGTTTAAGCCACTAAGGGAGGTGAAAGCGTTATGGCCATTGCATAAAAGATCAGTATGATCTAATGTATGGAACGAGTTTGAGTGGGGTTCAAGCCACCAAGGGAGGTGAAAGCGTTATGGCCATTGGGTAAACAATTATATGATTAATGTATGGAACGAGTTGCAAGGTTCAATTTCTAAAGAATACGTTTGAAAAAATAAAGGGATAGTCTCTTTTGAGTGCCATAATTGGTGCTTCTATGCAAAATGTCCATTATGGATATCTCTTCTCTGCCCTAGATCTCAAGGAAATATGGTAATGCATTGGGATGCCTGGGGTTGGATAGACGAGCATTCCCAGATTCTGAGTAAACATAATATCTATTAAGTTCCGAGTACTTCCTTAATCTATAAGAACTGTCGCTTTTGTACCAGCCTACAACCTGATTTGTTTGTGGAGTGAAAAATCCTACCAAGGCATGTACAGAAATAGTAACAGAATTAGATATTAACTGTGTATCTATTAGAATATAAGAACTCCATCATTCCATGGTGTCGAGAATCCCGATTGAAGGAAGCAACGGACACCTTTCAATACATTTTTCAATATATTTATAAGCAGGTTCTTACAGTCGACATAGACTCATTTGCCTATGTATTTCAAGCGTGCGCTTCATCGCAGGTTGTGCAAGAAGGTAAGCAACTCCATTCTCATATGATTTTAATGGGAATAGAACAAAATGATAGATTTAAAACAGAGCTTGTAAATTTATATGTTGAATGCCATATTGTGGAGGATGTATGCCAAGTGTTTGATAAAATCTATGAACCATATGTGTTATGTTGGAATACAATATTCTAAACATACGTTCTTTGTGAAAGCACTCAAGTTCTATTATGAAATGCATCAGGTAGCAACCATACGAACACATTTATTTTTCTATGTGTTCTCAAGGTGTGTACAGGGCTATTTGCTCTCCAAGAGGGAAAGAAAGATATATGGGTATAATCAGAAGTGGGTTTGATTCAGAGTTTTTTTTTAATTCTCTTGTAGACATGTATACCGAATGCAGAAAAGTAGATGATGCACGCATGATCTTTGACAAAATGGATGTAAAAAAATGTGGTCATGTAAATTCAATGATTGTGGATTTTTACCAGAATGACCTTAGCAATGAGGCCTTAATTCTTTTTTGACATATGCACCTTCAAGGATTGGAACCTAATCTAGGTATCATTCTTAACATCCTATTGTCATGTGGTAATTTCATAGCTCTACAAGCAGGCTGTGAAATCCATTATTATAGTATGAGAAGAATATTTAATTCATATGTTTATGTGGGTAATTCCCTTATAGCTGTGCATGTTTAATGTGAAAGTATGGAGGATGAATGACAAGTTTTTAAGGAGATACCCCAAAAGGATGTTTTCTCTTGGCCATGGTTGTAGGTTATGCTTTAGAACAAATGTCCTTGTGATGCGTTAGATATTTTTCATCGAATGTAGTAAGCATATGTGAAAGCCAACTCAATTAGAATTGTTAGTCTTGTTATAGCATGTGCTAACTCAGCATCCCTCCAATAGGGAAAGGAAACCTATGATTAGGAATATAGACATGGGAATGAGGTGGATGTCATTGTGGGAAATTCCCTCGTGGCCTTGTTTTCTAGATGTGGGAACATAGAGTATGCAAGACATGTATTTCATAGAGCATATGAGAGAAGCATGATCTCATGGAATACCATTCTTGTATTTATGCCCAAAATGGTTATGCCCAAAATGGTTATGGCGATCTTTCCTTGAAACTCCTTTTCCAAATGCTAATGGATAGCATAAAGCCTAATTCAATTTCCAATTTCCATAGCAAGTATTATTCTAGCATGTTCCTATATAATGATCTCTACAATGGGACAAGGAGATCCATGGCTTCATACTTTGAAGTTTATTTGAACCATATGTGTTTGTTGGGAGTGTTGTTGTGGACATGTATGAAAAATGGTAAGTTTAAATGATGCTTGCCAAGTATTTAAGAAAATGTATAAAAGGGATGTAGTTGCATGGACCACAAATTATTGTGGGGTATGCCATGCATGGGAATGTTGAGACCACATTTACACTATATCCCCAAATGCAATTGGAAGGCCTAAAGCCAAACAAAATTACATTTTGCTGGTGTCTTGTTTGGATGTACCCATGCGATAGGCCTAGTGGATGAGGCTTGGCAATACTTTCATCTTATGAGAAAACATTATGATATTAGACCTAGCATGGATCACTATCCATGTATGGTGGATCTTCTAGTCCATTCTTGTTTTCAAGATGAGGCACGTGACTTTATATAAAGCATGCCATTCAAACCAAGTGCTAGAGTGGGGGCTCTGCTTGGTGCCTGTAAAATTCATTCCAATATTATCCTTGGAAAACATGTCACAGAACAACGTTTTCAATTGGAACGAGAAAGTCATGGAAATTATGTACTTTTAGCAAACATGTATGCTACTTTAGGTAGATGGGATGATGTAGATATGGTGAGCAAAAAAATGAAAGAGAAGGATTGATAAAGGATCACGGATGCAGTTGGATTGTGGTAAAGAACATGGTGCACACATTCTTTTCAAGTGACACATCACACTTACAATTATAGGAAATCCATGCAATATTGGAGATCTTAGTTGGATAGATAAAAAAGATAGGGTGTGGACTAGACAAAATGATAAGTTTCTCAACGTAGAGGAGGATGAGGAATATAACATGTTTTACAATGTATATTGATAGATAAAAATTTGCAATTCCTTTTGGTTTAATCAACATACGACCAGAGGCAATTGTCCATATTAGGTAATTGTCTAGATTTGTAATAAAATATGCTTATTTCAATAGCCATAATGCCATTAATTACATATCTAGAATTATTGAATGCTAAATGTTTCCATCAATGTGATCTTTGTTACTTTGGCAATGGTATTTGGAAGTTGAAACATGCAACATCGAGAGTGTGGTAGTTTGTTAGTACAACAACAATAGTCGTAACATTTGGAATTTTTCTTCTACTTGTATATTCTTATCCCCTACTGATTAGATTGAGCCACAAATAATATTTAGGAATGCTATGGGTTGACGTTTCCTCTAGGGATAATGTTTTAGTTGCAGCATATTCCATTCATGGAGGTACTTGTCCAATCAGGGACAACCTTTATGTAACTTAGTTGTGCCCCCCTTTGATTATGAAAAACCTATAATGCTTCAAACACTTCTCCAACAGAAATTTTGTGCTTCTTATCTCCACTCGTACTAGAGGGTTCATACAATAGAGCTCAAACAATAGAGCCTTCATACAACATAGCTCCCACCCACACATGCATATTTTAATTGTTAATTAGGAGGTTGAAGGATGCTACAAGTAATGGTACTTCTAGTTCTAGAATCCTTCACTCTTATATGCCAATTGATGGTATCATTCCCATTCTCTTCTTTCTACCAGCCCATTTTCAACCATTATATATTCATTTAGTTACCAACAACTGGGAGTATGGACAACATAAGTGCTTGCTAGAAAATCTAAGTAAGAAGCAGAGAAATTCTGAAGGGTATTAGCAGACTTTGAAAAACCACCATTCCATCCAATTCAATTTCTTTGAAATTCTAATTATAACTCCTAAAAATGTCTATACTGCTGAAAAAAATCTCAAAAAAGAAAGTACACTTTTGAGGAGTAACAACCTACACACTTAAAAGTAGGCCCTTCTATCCTCTTTATGAAAGGAGAGCCTAAATTGAACAGGCTACAATTTCCTCCTCCTATTGGGTCCTAGGGATCCAACTCCTAGGAAATAGTTTTCCATGAAATCCAAAACCTCTTATGAATAGTTTTTCAAATTTGTCAACAGTCCAATTTGTCTTTGTCAAACTTGTTAATTTTTAAAAAGGTTAACCATATTTATTTGCATGAGGTTCAAACTAGCAAACTTGGCTTGTTTTGGAGCTGAGTGTTGAATTTTAGCATGTGCACATATTCTTTAAATTTTGCAGACTATAAGATAGATAACAATAAGACAAATGCAGTAGATAATCAAGCATCAACGCAAATGAACACCAAATATTCTCACAGGGAAACCTTTAAAGGACAATATCCCTAAAAGCATTAGTAATTCATCCCTTAAATGAGATGACTGAGTTTGTTGCAGTAGTAAGAAAAATATCTCAGAATTTTGAGATGAATGTTTACACAAATTTGTCAAACCCTAGCAATCTTGAACAATATTTCAAACCCTAGTATACTTGACCAAAACCTACCACGTGGAGGATGAAGAGAAGATGCCCGGAAAAATTCTTCTGTTGCCCAAAAACTTGCAGACTAGGGTCTGCCCGAATTTTCTTTCAGCTTCTCGAGACTTCTTACCCACTTCCCGAGCTTCCCAGAACCTGTCTGCTACTCCCTGGACCAAATTAGGGCTCTCGGATCTTCCTCAGGGCTGCCCAAACTTTCCTATGTGCTTCCCGAACCAAATTAGGGCTGCTCGGATCTTCTCGAGGTCTTACCAAACTTTCCTGTTGCTGTCTGTGAACAATATAGGGATACGGAAATCTTTTTGTAGGCTTCCCAAACCTTCATGTGGTTTCTCGTGAATAATTTAGGGCTTCCCGAGGATTGTTGTGAGCTGCTCGGGTGTCCCTATGTTTGCCTGTGATTAAAGTAGGGTTGTTCAGATCTATTGTGGCTTCCTGGATATGCTTTGGAGCTTCCCGTGAGTGTGGTGGCATGTTTAGGGCTGCCTGTGGGACTGTCCAAGTGTGTGAGCAGGCTGCCCTAGATATGGAGTGGCAATGAGAGTTAGCATCCCTCTTTTGTTGTTGCTAGTGAAGATGGAGACTTTAGCTAGCTAGGCCGCCAAGCTAGAGGAAGATACAAAGAGAAAACTTATCCACTATTTCTTCTTCAACAACCATGAAGGAGGAAGCAGTCAAGATGATGAATATGAAGTGTGTGAAATGTTTTTCAAGTGAACTTCATTTATAGACTTTCAATCACTTGAAGTGGTCCCTCATAAATGTGAATTTAATAATAGAGTTTTATTCTTTTTCATGTTTAAAGTTTTAACTTTAACCTTTGGTGGTACCATAGGCCTTCTTGTATTTTTACTTTAACTTCTTGTGGTACAATAGGTCTTCTTGTATTTTGAATTTAGCCTATTGGTCTTCCTCATGGACCAAGGCTTAGGGAAAGAAGGTCCTTCAAGTGTTTTGTGGTCAAAGAAAGTGGTCATCAGGGTCCTTCATTCCCACTCAAAGTACATCATCATAAATAGGGATAATTACTAATGCTTTTAACTTGAACTCCTTGTTCTACCAAGATTGGGCACTGGGTGTCTTAACCAGGGGTAGCTAATCCCTGGGGAAGGTCACAGAACCCATAGATCAAGGATAGGAGTGCATCACATGCCCAGACCTGGTCTAGGGATTATAGTGATAACTTGGTAACTAACCAGGTGCCTCATCCCTAGGCTGCATGAATTGACTCAATGTCAAATACTTGGTAACTAGCTAAGCACCTCCATTCTCCGAGAGAATGGCCCTTAGACCTAGGTTGATCCTCCCAATCCTAAACTGGTTCAATTTTTTGGTAACTGACTAGGTACCTCCATTCAAATAATGGCCCCTCAGCCCTAGTTTGAGTCCCCCAGTCTAGATTGGTTCAAATTCCTAATAACTAACTAGGTTCCTTCATTCAAAGAATGGCCACTCAGCTCTAGGTTGAGTCCCCTAGTCCTAGACTAGTTCAAATTCCTGGTAACTAACCAGGTGCCTCCATTCAAAGAATGGCCACTAAGTTCTAGGCTGAGTCCCCCAGTACTAGACTGGTTCAAGTTCCTGGTAACTGACCAGGCACCTCCATTCTCCAAGAGAATGGCTCTCGATTCTGCTTAGGAAAAATCAACACTCCCTCTCAGAGAGAGAGGTATTATCGGCCATATCAAGCTTGTCACAAAAGTAAACAAACTTTGTTGATGTTAGAGGCTTGGTCAAAATATATGCAATATGTTCATCTGTATGGATGTATTGCAGCTTCAGAGTGCCTCTCTGTACCAGGTCTCTAATGAAATGGTACTTCATTTCAATGTGTTTCGATCTATCTTGAAACACCAGATTTTCTGAAAGGTTAATGCAACTCTAATTATCACAATGAATAATCGTTGAGTCAAGATTTCCATTGAACAGACTAGAGAGAAGTTTCCTAAGCCAAACAACTTCCTTGCAGGAATCACTAGCAACAATATGCTCAACTTCAGTTGTACTATGAGCTATGGAACCATGTTTCCTGCTGGACCAAGAGATTATTGCATATATGATATTGAAGCAGTAACCTGAAGTAATTTTTTGGTCTACTACATTGCCATCCCAATTGGAGTCAACATATCCGACTAATATTACTCCACTAGTGGAAGTATACCTGAGACCATAAGTGATAGTATCTCACACATATCTAAGTACATGTTCAGCAGCTACCTAGTGTATGTGCTTCAGGTCGGACATGAACTGACTCAGAGAATTTACTGTGTAACATATATCTGGTCTCGTGTGCACAAGATACATTAGGGATCCAACGAGTTGTCGGTACATAGTAGAGTCCACATCCTGTGAACTGGTGGTTGAGGCACACAACTTCTTCAAGTTCATTTTCATGGGTATGCTCATGGACTTGCATTCCTACATCCCAAATCTCTGCAAGATATCAACTGCATACTTTCCTTCTATTAGGAAGATCTCGCTTGGATTTGAATAGACCTCCAAGCCAAGAAAATAGCGCATCAAACCAAGATCCTCCATTTCAAATTCAAAGGTAAGATTCCTCTTACACTGAGATATCAACTACTCCTCTCTAGTAAGGAACAATTCATCCACATACAAGAATAGGATCAAGATATGGTTATGAACAACCTTAAATTATAGATTGGAGTCATCGATACTTTTGGAGAACCCCAAGCTGTGAAGGTAGCCATCAATCCTTTCATACCAAACTCTCGGGGCCAGTTTGAGCCCATACAAGGATTTATTCAGTTTACACACATGGGACTTATCCCCATCAGTCACAAAGCCTTCTAGTTGTTCAATGTAGCAAGAGAGATGATGGTTCAATCCGAACACAACAACAAGAGAGATGATGGTTTTAAAAGTGGTATATTTGGCGACATGAGAAAAAGTCTCATCATAGTCTATGCCTTCCTTTTGAGTGAATCCATGAGCTACAAACATGTCCTTGTACTTCTCAATGATGTCATCAACAACATGCTTGATTTTGTAGATCCATCTCGATGTTACCGTTGACTTTCCTGTCGGTCTAGGAACAACTTCCCACGCATCATTTTTCATGATTGAACTGTATTCTTCAATCATAGAATCATTCCATATCTATTGGCTTGCTGCTTCTTTGTATGTGGAGGGTTCTACATTTATGAGCTTTCTCATAAGGCCTGAGTACTTATGTGGCCTTATGCTTTTTCTGAAAGTTCCGAGAGGAGCTTTATGCTTCTCAGCTTCTTGCATCGTTTCTCGGTACCAGGAAGGTCTCCTTTTGGAAGGAGGGACCTCATGTAGTTCTTCAGTTGGACTTTCAAATTCTTCAGGCACATTTGGAATTTGAGGCTCAAATACTTCTTCCTCCCTTTGAACTTCTAAATTTGGGATCTCGAAAAGGGATTCTTCAACATCCTTTGGAAGCTCTTTTGTTTGACGAAACACATCTTCCTCGTGGAATATTACGTCTCTACTGACTTCAATGTACCTTTGTCCAGGGACATAGATGTGGTAAGATTTTGAGTTTTCATTGTAACCAACAAATATGCCTTTCTTTTCGGAAGGCTCTAGCTTAGCCCTATTTTCTTTTGGTACATGAATATACACATGAGTGCCAAAAATCCTCATATTGTCAACTACAGGTTTCTTTCCTGTAAACAATTATTCTGGAGTCTTTCCCCCCAAGATGGCATGAGGGATTTTGTTTTGGATGTATACATCAAAACCTGTAGATTCAACTCAAAGAGATAAAGGAAGATCAAGGTCAGTTAGCATAGATTTAACAACTTCACAAATCGTTCTATTCTTCATTTCTGCAACCCCATTCTGTTGAGGGTTGTAAGGAACTGTCATCTCCCTCTTGATTCATGCTTCTCGAAATAAATCATCAAACTCATTAGACTCATTCACCTCCATTATCTAGACCTTAGCATACAGATGTGTCTTCCTGTTTGGTTTTCAATCTGAGCCTTGAACTCTTTGAACTTGTCAAAAGTTTCACTCTTGACATTGAGAAATTAAATCCATGACTTTCGAGAGTGATCATATATGAACAAAACATAATACAAGCACCCACTTAAGGAGGGTGAATACATAGGCCCACATATGTCAGAATGAATCAAATCCAAGATTCCTTTAGATCTATTCTTGCTTCTGGAGAAGGATTTCTTAGTGTTTTTACCTAGAGCACAACCCTTGCAAACACCATCTTGTTTAAGAGAAAACTATGGCATACCTGTAACCATCTTTTGAAGTCCTGGAAGAGTTGTATAGTGAAGGTGTCCAAACCTCCGTTGCCATAACTCACATGGGTCAACTGTGTTGTGAACCAAAGCTTGTGTGGAATTCTCTGAAGCTTTGTAAAGACCTCCCTTTCGAACCCCAATTGATACAAATGAGCTTAGCTTCTCATTCTTTTCCCATAGTAGGACCTTCTTGTCCATGAAGAGGACCCTCTAGCCCTTGTATTCTAAGCTACCAATGGAGAGGAGGTTTTTCTTCAAACCAGAGACATATAATATGTCTTCAATATGCAAAAAATGTTCCTGATTAAAGTTTAAGTGAGGTTGAGCCAACTCCTTAAATATTGTAAGTGGTGTCATCCCCAAGTTCTACTTGAGTAGTGAACTTCTTCTTTCTGTAGCTAGTAAGTGCTTCACAAAAACCTGTCATATGCTTGGAAGCACCACTATCTACTAACCAATAGTTAGCACTGTTAGTGATGGATCCAGAAAGAGCAGAGATTAGGTAATATTCCCATCTAGGTTCATATTCTTTGGTGGCCTTAGCATTCTTCTTCTTCTTGCCAGTTCTTCTTCTTCTATAGCAGAAGATTGAAACCTTATTTTTAACTTTCTCTTTGGTTGCCTACAGTCCTTGGAAAAATGTCCAACCTTATGACAATTAAAACATTCTAAACTTGGAGCGTTTGATTGTTTACCTTGATGTTTCTTTTCCTTCTTATTCTGAGTGAAGGGCTTTAGAACTTCCTTGTCTTAGGCCTCTATTAGGATGCTCACAAAAAGAAAACCATTTTGTGTGGACTGCTTATCTTCACGCTAGGTTGTTGAGCAGCTTGCACAGTCAGGCATATTTTGATCTAACATACCTGATGTAAGTAATATCACCAAGTATTTCATTGAGATTTATGGCATACAATTTTTTTCAAGATTTTTAGTAATGTTCAGAAAAGACACAAAATTTATAACTATGCAAAAAAAGCATATTCATGGAAGAAAAGTTTATCGATATCCCTAAAAACAAAATTAAAATGGAGACAAAAACTATTCATCTACATTCATCTGTATTTCTAATAGAAAACAAACTATTCCTTTACTGTTAACTACAAGTATTTTAATATATCGATAGCATGAAGCTATGTTCTATAGAAAGTAACAAGAATATGTTGTGACTCTATTCAAAGATAAGTAAAACCTAAGCCACCTGTTAAATCCATGTTCGTAGCAATGGAAATGTCAATATAAAGTATATGGCACTTGTAGTTATAGATCATCATTTTTATTCACAAGAAAATTAATAGGTATACTAGTTATGGGGATTAAATGAATATTGGAAAATGCTCTAATATATACAATTTAAAAATTCCTAGGACGTAGATAAGATAAGATAATTTTATTAATGTCCAATGAATGACCACAAAATTAGAGTGGCCAATTGGACTCAGAAGTACAACTCAATGCAAGTACATATTGGGAGGGAAAAAACAACTCCTATCACAAATCTACACAAAAAAGGAAAGTAAAATAGCTAAACAAATTACCATAGTAATAAGAATCAATACAATGGAAATGTCATTGGCATCCATAAAGTGAGGATGCCAATGCATAATGGTCCTATTTCCAAGTCCGGGCACATAAAAGTCACTTGCAGCCATCTAGAAGCAACAATTTATAAACTTGGGCATGTGTTCAACATCAAACAACAATAAGATCATGTCTGGGCAGTTTTTGGATATTATAACGGCGTGAAACCCCCTAAAAACCTATACTGGGCTCATGTAAAATTTATTGTAGCATGAAGAATCAATTATGGGAATGAACAAGAAACCTAAGCAGACCTGGTTATGGCCTAAAACAATCATCTTTGACATACTTTATGTGGGTTTCAGTGCTTTGGAGCTAAGTTACCAGGATACGGATTTGCTAGATTTTTTAAAACGAAGGATCCGGATACGACAAGGAAACAACAAGTACAAGCAAATATACAAATATTTTTATAATAAATAGAAAAATAGAATGAAGAAACAAAACTATTTAGGAAACACAAGAGTATAACTAAATTATTGCCAAAAAAGAGAGTTCATGTACCATAACTGATAATTTGATAAGTTGTGATATTGGTCATTTTAAAAACCATTTCAACACAAACGTGAAGCAATTTATAATAGTTTTTTTGTGAGCTACATCCACATGTCCCTATCAGCAGTGATTAAGGTGGTTTTCTTGAACGCTATATCAAGACTACAAAATAGTGTAGGTGAAGTGAGCAAAAACATAGTACATAAATATAGATCAGTCCTTGACAACAGACCTTGGCCATAAAGATATATCAAATAAAAACGTTGAGAGCAGACCTTGATATTGATATATCAGAGTTCAAGAGCATATCTTGACATAAGGATAGATCAAACCTTGAGAAGGAATGGGGTTTACGCTTTTAGCCATTAGGTGTTTAGGGTTTTTTACGTTTTTCATTAAAAAATCATTTTTGGGGGGATCAATGGGTCATATAAACACTGGAAGTTGCAAGATCCGTTTGAAAATTTTAGGAATTGTTTGTTTTTTTATGGGATCCATTTGAAAATTTCAGGAAGTTTTTTTTATTTCTGACAGGATCCGTTTCATGGGACTAGGATACATTTCCTTCTGTAGGGGATCCATTTCCATGGTGGATCCAAGGTCTATCCAATCCAGATACGTATCGGATCCGTGGATCTGCGGATCCTACACACTGGGGTGGTGGATCCGGTAACACAGCTTTGGAGCTAGTCTTAGCCCCTTAACAACATCACCTTGAAATGTGGGCATAAGAAGGTCGAATACGAGCATAATTTCAACATTGAAACAACATTCTAGGTATATCTCAGACCTCCAAGTAGCACTAGTAAGCATAATTTCATTGCATGTGCCTCCTAGAAGGCATGATCAACAAGTTATTGACCATTATTGAGACACAACAGCAATGAAAGGCACTCCTGTGCATAAAATACAATAGTACAAGACAAATAGGAGAAAATAATGGACTTAGTGTCATATTGGACATTTTTTTTGGTTGACTAGGGCAATCAAAAACTGGGTCTAGGCTGGTACTCACGTCACACGAGGTCTAGGCATCCATTCCTGCTACCACTATACCCCTAGGTGCCCCACACCTGCCTACAAGACATGAGACACAGGTAAACCTGTGTGGGATTTGATCTCGTGACCTCCTTTACAACAAGTGACTTCATATCAAGTGATGCCAATGAGCTGCACCCGTTCGGGCTAAAATGTTGGGCCTATCACTCAATTGAACCCAACCTCCAAGGTAAGATAAGCTGACACCACCACATAATCTATTGGTGTCATATTCGACTTATTGACAAATTTTATGCCAAATAACCTAACGTGAAATTTTTTTAGTTCCTAAGTAGGTGACTACTCTTACCTCTTATACTTGACCATATGGTGCAATAAAAATTCCTACTTAGTCCTTATTGCTCAAAATATTGTTTCTATGGGATAAAATTCACTTGTGTCCAAGTCTGAATATATAACTTTACCAGTTCAGGTGTTGTGGACAATGATAAAAAGTATTCCTTGGATGAAAATAACAAAGTTTATAGTCCAATCATGAATGTTTTAGGAAAGTCTTTGGGTTTATATGAACAACATAGAGTAAATTTCTTGAAAATATTTGCAACTACACCTTCCAGTAGTTACAATACATGTGGTTCTTTATTTATGTGCTAGGCTAATAAAATCACATTCCATGGCAATGCAGTTTCTTGAGAGAGGTGGATTGTCTTCCCTTTTGAGCCCTTCCTAGAACTTTTTTTTTTGTAGTGTGGCATTTGCTTTTATATGACATATTCTTTAGGATACTAAAACTGAAATGATAAATTTTGGCACCTAAAGTTGAGGCTTATGGTACATTTAAAAGTATTTTGATTGCTTTTGAAGCAATGGGCCATTACTTATGGATAGCACCGTTTATGTCACAATGAGGAACAAAAACTAAAAAATGACAAAGGGAGTGAAAATATCAAGCTAGAGAACGCCCCTTGGTTGTTAAAACATTACAAAGCCATTGTAGTCTTTTGGAGTACTTTGTGAATTCTTCTTTTTAATTAAATATGGCCTTTGTATCACAATTGTTAGTGCAAATAGTAGTTGGTGGCGGATGCATCTTCATTCGAAGGAAGCAGTAGAAATAGGTATTAACAACACATAATTCATCTGAGGTAATTGAGGGTAGAGAGTAGAATATTAGGGATAATGTAATAATCAATCTAATTCATCAAAATGAAGTTATCATTGTTTAACACTACTTTGAACAAAAAGGTGATGTTAAGTCCTAACTAGAGATGGTCATCATCAATTAATGGATGATTACATGAACGTGTTTTTCACACTCATGGCTCATTTTGACATTAGGGATATAGAAACAAATATTGCTCTCAAGTAGTACCAATAAAACTACACTAGAATTCATTATTGTGGATACACTTAGGACTATATGCAGGTTTGTGTAGAATAACATGTATAAGTATGTGCTAAAAAGTGTGTCAAATTTTTTGGTGACCAATGCGAAAATTAACATAATGCCAATGAACAAAAATTTAAAAAACTAGTCAAAGAAAACGCACTATAAATCTAATTAGGACAACATTGTGTAGCCTAACAAATAACCTCTCTAGGTAGAAGAAGCTCACATAGCTTGATGCCAACCAAAAAAGAAAAAATGACTTTGGTAAGAGGATGAAGGATATAATAACTCTAACCATGACAACAATATATCATGTATTCCAACCCCTTTATTATATTGTTGTGTATGATCCATTGTTACATCCATTCATCTATGGTACATAATCTCTACTTTTTTCTATAGGTCATTGCTCTGTTAGAGCTTTGGAACAAGAGGAAATAAATAAAGTATGAGTATAAGAAGGTCTATGTTTTATCCAAGCATCTATATTAGAATGTGGTTGTGTTAAAACTTAAAGGATCAGATCCAATACATTTGGAGACAAATGACTTCCCCACCTGGGAAATATGCAGGCCATTACACAGCTAAAGAAGGACATACCCTTCTCCACAATAAAAAGACCCTGGAAACTTCCTCGGATCCCAAATGGAGCAAAACTTGGTCATTAGTATACATTCAAATACTGCTTTTTTATTCTTGTTAATGGCTCATCAAAAACTTTTAACTGCATAAAATCTCCTCAAGAAAGGCATCTTAGGTCTGTCTTGGTGTCTTCTTTGCAAAGAAAATGAAGAGAGTTCATCTCATTTCTTCTTGTAATTTCCCCTTTTGATTCAAGTCATTGAATAAGAAATGAAAGATCTTAGCCTTTCCTTGACACGCCATGGTCATGGATTGAAATGAAGTCTTTTCTTATAGTATGTATAGTATTCCAGTACTACCATTTGAATGTGAATATTTTTTAGAGTAAGTTTTATTGTCTTTGCAGAGAATGGAATATATGCTCTAAAGAAGGTATTGACCCAAACTGACGAGCAATTATAGTCAATTAAACAAGAGATACATGTCCCATCTCTTTTCAATTATCCCATTCTGCTTCCTCTTCTTGATCACTCTATTATTGCAGTGAAGGTAGTGTTTTCACTGTTTCAACACTTTTTTTTATTAAGTTGTTGTTGAGCCTAATTACTATGCAATTTTTATGGAAATCTGCATAGCTGAACTCTTGTAGGCAGCAAGCTTTGCAATTTTTTTGCCTCCAATAGTGAATGAAAATAAGTTTCACTGAGATATGCATACCACCTCATATCAAAATTCAGATTAGTCATCATGAACACTAGTGACATGGTAACTCTTTCTTAGTATAAGTAAATTTCTTATGCATAATAGTTCAATCACGATATTTGTAGAGTTCTTGTGTAATCGTCATAGATCTTTGTTGTTTTGTAATGTACGTGTCTTAAATTACCTGCTACATAGATTTATTTGGTTATTTGATAGATTAGGGTTATAACTTATGTGGTGGAATGTTTTCAGGGAACCAAGGATTGCAAACATATACCTCTGGCATATTATTCTATGTTTATAAAGGGATAAGTCTTCAATATCCAAATTAAGGATGCATTTTCTTTTGGTCTATAAAGGAGAAATTTTTCATTGATAATTCAAAATGTTTAGTCTTGGTGGTGGTTGTTTAGTCTTGGAAGCCCTAGTGGTTGTTGTTGTTGTTGTTTACATTCCATTCCAAGGTTACATCAAATACAACCTTTTACCAACACATTCATTTGTAGCATGGATCTATTAAACAACAAGGGATAAATAACAATATATGTGCAAACCTCTCAATGCTTAAATAATTTTCGGCTAAGATGGATCTATGCTAGTTTATTTTAATTTTAATTTATATTTGTTGACTTTTCTTTTCTTGTTTTTTGTTTTCGATTTGATATTGGACGTCAATTTTTTCCCATTTTAGTTTTATGCACATTACAAACATTACACATCTCATCCATACTGGGCTGTAGAATGCACTTTTCTTTTCTTAGTGAAATAATTTAGGAAATGGGCATTCTTTTTATGATTCCCCCATATTGGATATTTTATTATCATTTATCCCAAGCTGATCCCATTGACCTAATTTAGTGGTCATTTGTTGGACATCAATAATGATCTTATCTACAAAATTCTCTTTGCTTAAAGGCTTCATTTCTTTGATCTTAAGTGTTACATATGGGTTCAATCTCTTTCTTTCGGACTTGCTCTTGGATGAAATGATAATGGAATTCAATATGCTTTGTCCTTGCATGGAAGACTGGAATTTTAATAAACTTAATGTCACTTTTTTGTCACAGAGTAATGGTGTTGTTTTTTCCTAATGAAGATACAATTCAGCAAAATTCCTCAACTAAATAGCTTCACATGTTGCTCCAATCACTGCTTTCTATTAAGCCTCTGCAGATGATAGAGAAACTATAGACTGTGTTGTACTCCATGAAATGGAAGTTGAACCTATGCTGAAATAAACCTACCATATTTGAGTTAGTGAAGCAAACTAACCTGAAATCTCTAATTTGACTATTGAAATTCAAAACTTGATGCATATTTGATGTTTATCTTTGGACACTTTGTTGCTTTTTAATGTATGATTTTGGGACTAGTCATAAATATATAAAGCATGTTGACTTAAAAACTTAAATCTAATCTAGCTTCAGTGAGAAATACCAATCTTCCTACCATTCTGTACAAAGTTGCACTAATGGCTTGAGTTTTTTTCAAAGATGAAAATTTGATTCCTTTCCTACTGGTGTAGTTGATGTTTTGCAATCATTCATCTTGAAACTTTTGATCATTGTACAAGAATACTTCCGAGACATGAAATGTAGTCACTTCCTTAGCATATCTCCATACATAGGAAACAATGTAGATCTCTCGAGTCCACCATTTCAAAAATCTTTTTAAGATTAACTTTCATATCTTTAGTTCAATTTGTATTGTTACATATACAAATTCTATCATCAATATACAATACAATGATAATGATCTGGAATTCCTTGTGAATATACTTCTCCTAAAGTACTCATCTATTTTTGAATACCATCCTGCTTAAGAGTGTAAAGTGTCTTGGGTTACAAACCAAATTTTCTTTTACCAGTTCAGTGAAACGTTCAGGCTATTCCAAGAACAATTCTCCTATGTTTTACCATTTAGAAATGTATGTTTACACTGATAGGTGTTTATATCTTAGAATATGGGGTGGACTAGTGCCTATGTTTTTCTTAGATTACATGAGGATGAGACAAGTGTATTGTCCATATTGATTTTATGGTAGTCATTCCAATTCAAAATAAACAATTATAAAAAAATAAAAATAACTGACATCTATTCAGGGATAACATGGAACTAATCCATGAATAACTCATAGCTTATGCACATGGAGAACAAGTAACTTGTTACTGGCACTTAGCATGGGACCTATCGGTGTCCACTAGCCACAAGTTATGTGGTTGTGACAGTTTACACCAATCTGGAAAACTTGCCATGCACATTGAGCTGCCAATGCAAGTGCAAGTAACATGGTGATCATGTTGTCCATTGGTGCAAATATCTCATCATAGTCTATGTCCTTTGTTTTCTCAAATCGTTTTTGTAACTTTTACCTACCTTTATACTTATATACTACCATCATATTTATAGCCCATTTACAGCCAGTTGTTTCTTGTATTTTTGCAACTCAATACGTTTCCATGTATCATTTGTTTTGTAATTTTAGTTTCCCTTTCATGATATACTCCCACTCTGAAGGTATGAAACCATTTCTCATGTAACGACAATTGTTTCTTAGGGATGTTCTGAATTTTCAAGTGCCAAAATTAATGTTCCTGGGATTTTTTATTTCTTAAGTTGGTTTATGGTTTGAATTTAGATTGGAATAATCATTGATTCCTTCAAAGTGTAGAAATAAGGGGGGAATATGGCTGGCTTTGGGTGGTTCCTAGCCTCGGTGGAATAATGACACATAACTTATCTATTACCTTCCTCCGACAATGGATGTAGTAGGTTTCTTTCAAGAAGCAATCTTCTTATGTTGGTTGTTGGGGGATGGAGATTTTTGTCCTGAATTCTATTCCTGGCCTCTTTTCAAGCTCTGGACAATTGAGGGAACCCTCTCTATCGACCATGAGAAACTGGAATAAAAGAGTTTCCTGAGAGTGATGGATATTATTGTTGTGGCTATGAAAGTGTGGGGTTCAATCCCTTTTAACCAGTTTGTCATCTTCTCCACCTTTTCAAGCGCTAGAAATTCAATTCTATGGGAAATTGAAATTCACTTCAATTCTGGCTCTATTCCATACCCACAACACAAATTGTAATCGAAGGTATAGATGACCATATTTTTTTTGTGTAATTTCATGATAAATTTTTACTTTTTTCTATGTTATCTTGGCATTTGATTAGCCTCTTCCTTAGTTCCATTTTAATTCTTTTGTATTTGTTGTATCCATGATTTAGGTCTCAGTCCTGCTCTATCGATCATTGATAATCCATTGTAGTTTGTGAAGTGGTTCTCAGTTTCCAGATTTCTTTGTGTAAAGCAGTGGGAATTCTATAAAAAAAATTTGTTTTGGTTAGAAGACTAACACAAATTATCAAATATTTAGGCTTTATTGGAGAGGACTTGCTGGGATTCAAGATCTTGTTTGCAATAAGTTTTACATGGCATACAAACTAACTAAGCTCTTGTTTACAACAAGATTTATCAAGCAAACCTACTTGACCCACAAATCAAAATCCATTGACAACTTAGACTGCAATTTTATTGTATCCAGGCTCTGTGATATCCGTGCTCTTCTTAACCATTAGTGTTGTTTTCTCTCTCTCCTTGTTTCTTCTATGTGAAACCTCTAAAACCCATTTCATGTACACATTCCCTTTTGTTTTTGCATTCCCATTTCTCATTTTTGGTAACATAACATTACATCTGTAGGCATTGTTGTAGGAAAACCAAGGTCGATGTGCAATCTATCAGAATAGAAACTAAGAGTTTCCATATGGAAGTGTTTAGAAGCCTGCTATTTCAAATGTGTTGGTTCTGGATGAGAAAGCATAATAATATTGAAATGAATGTCAATAGGCATGATAGGAAAAAACACATGACAAATTATACATAAAACAATAAAGGTGAAACAATATTTCATGAACAATGATGAAATCTAGTGTGTTAATATTGCTCATCTTCCCGATTCTTAAAGGGTTCCAGCTCAATGGAAGAGCGCCTTCCTTATAAGCAGGAGGTTGGTGGTTCGATTCCTCCATGCCCTAATAATATTGCAATGTATTTCTAAAGGTAAAAAATGTACTAGTGCAAGATGGATACAATATTAGATGCAACACTAAATGCAAAAGAGGATGTAAAAGTAGACGTCACACAAAACACAAAAGTAGATGCAAAAGTGGAACTTATGTTAGACACAAACGTGGACACAAAAATGGATTCCACACTAGTCGTAAAATCAGATGCAAAAAGAGACTCAACACTAGACACAATTAATGACTCAAAACTAGATGCAATACTAGGCCCAAAATTAGATGCAACAGCAGATGCAAAAGTGGACTCCTAACTAGATGTAAAATTGGACATTAAATTGAGCAAAAAATATGGTGTATTGATGGACATAAAACCAGGCGTAACACCGGGTGCAAAACTGGAAGCAACACTTGGCATAAACAAAAACTTAAAACGAGACACAATATTGGATGCAAGATGGGATGAAACATTGGATGTAAAACTAGACGTAATATTGAATGCAAGATGGGATGCAACATTGGACACAAAATTGGATGCAATATTAGATACAAACATGGTTGCAAAACTAGTCACAACAGTAGGCGCAACACTGGGTGCAACTTTGGGCTCAAACATAGATTCAAAAAAAGACATAAACTATGATGCAACACTAGCTGCAAACCTAAATGCAAAATACGACATAAAACGAGATGAAACATTAGGCATGGATACAAAAAAAGATGTAAAACAAGATGCAAATTAGATGCAAAAGGGGATGCAACATTAAAAGTAAAATTGTATGCAAAACTAGACGCAATATTGGGCCCAAAATTGGATGGAAAGCTAGATGTAACGCTACATGAAAATTGGACACATAATTTGATGCAAAACATGGTGCAAAATTGGGTGCAAGACTCGATGAAAAACTAGGATAAAAATAAGACGCAACATTGGATGCAAAATTGAGCGTCAAACTTGGTGCAAACAAGGATGTAACAAAGGACGCAAAACAAATGCAATACAATATGCAAAATTGGGCACAAATAAGGGTTTAACAAAAGATGCAAAAAATTGGGTGCAAAAATGGACACAAAAATTGATGTTAAAAAGGACGGGAAAAAAGATGCAACAGACGGCGTTTTATGAAATTGTACAATAGCGCCAGGTTTAGCGCCGGATTTTTCACCAAAATTGGGAAAAAATTACACTGAAATCCGGTGCTAAATCCAACGCTAAATCTAGTTTTTGTTGTAGTGATGGTGCACCTCCCATCGCTTAGATGCAACAATGGCCAAAGTAGCCTGATTGATTCCATCTTTGCAACCAGTGAAAATATCTCTATATAGTCCACTCCATGGAATTGATAGAAGAATTTGGAAAAAATCTAGCCTTATACATCATCAACTACCATATTGGTCCTACAAACCCACTTATCTTGCACTAGTTTCCTCTTAAAAGGTAGAGGAACCAACTCCCAAGTTTCATTGTCTTGCAAAGAATTGAACTCTTCTTGCATGTATTTTTTACATATTGGGTCATGTGATGCTTATTAATATGACTGTATATCATATCCAACCATCATAAAAAACCTCTCTAGAATATTCGAATCACAATTAGAGAAAGCATTGTGAAACTGAGATCTAGTCTTCCTCGAGTCTAGTGGATCTCCTGTAAGATCACCAGTTGCTTGTATGGATTTTTCAGCCCATTTTGGACTTATGGGAGAGTCATGATCTACATGCATATCATCATATTCATCTTCCATATCATAATTATAAAATCAGAAAGAGAAACATCACTTACATCATCATTGAGTGGAAGGTGTGAGCAATCCCCCTCTACTAGCTAGACCTCTTGCATAGGCTCTTCTTCGAATTGTACACTTCTATTAATGAAATTTTCTGATACAAGGGATCAAAGATCTTGTATCCCTCTTCATATTCATCATATACAACCATTATGGAATCCTTTCTTTGAGGTTAAAAGGATTTTCTCTTCTCGAGAGAAATTCTAGCCCAATCCTTTGAACCAAAAACCCTGAAATGAGAAACATTTGGATTGTGACCTCTCCAAGCCTCAAATGGATTGTTTTCTTCCAATGCTTTGTGTGGAACTCTGTTATGAACATATGTAGCACAATATATGGCCTCATATCATATCTTAGGAGACAAATAATTAGCCTCCAACATGCATGTGTCCATCTCTTTCAATGCTCTATTCTTGCGCTCTACCACACCCTTTTGCTGTGGTGTGTAAGGAACTGAATGTTGCATTTGAATTCCATTTTCTTCGCATAGCTGTTGTATTTTATTATTTACATATTCATTTCCATTATCAGTCCTTAAGACCTTTATCTCCTTTCTATTGAAGTTCTCAACAAAAGATTTGAAATCTTTGAAGATCTCATACACTTCAGATTTTTGCTTGAGGAAAAACACCCAACAATAACTTGAGAAATCATTTATGAATGTTAAGAAATACCTTGAGTTTTCATAGGAGGGTGTGGGAATAGGTTCTATCAGATATGAACGGATCAATTCAAGCACTTGTGCAACCCTTGTTTCCTTCTCCTTGTCATACTTGCGCTTTGCATGCTTCTCAACAATGCATCCCTTACATGTTCCTTTGGAAAACTTGATGCTTGGAAGTCCTTAAACCATGTTTTATTTTCTCAAAGATTGAAGATATATATAGTTGAAGTGTCCAAACCTATCATACCATATATTTCTGATCTCATTGGCATGTGACAAGGGCGCATTCCCTAAGGAGTAAGGAAGAATGTGTGAAAACTTGTACATTCTTGACTCATGATTTGTAATACCCACTGCAACAACTTTGCGTGTATACATTTATGATATTTCCACATCATCTTGTGTAAATGACACTCTCTTGGCCGAACCTGTATGTTTCATTTGATAGACAAAGAGTAAGTTTGCTGCAAGATCAGGCACAAACAACACATTATTCAAGTACCCATTGTCAAGATTGATCCTGCCAATCCCTTTGGCTGGGATCTCAGAGTGATCACCCATGAGGATGGATGGACCACTATATGGATGTAGGGCCGAGAAGGATTCTTGTGTAGAAGACATGTGCCTTGAGGAACCTGAAGCTATGATGAAGGAGGAAGAACTAGAAGATCTAGCAACCAATGCATGACATCTCTCCTTGTTTTTAAAATTCGAACCTCCATCCTTCTTCTTTGTGCCATATGGAAGGGGAATGTTGTTCTTCTCAAGGAGTTGTGCTATCATGTCAATGATTTTCTTCATGCATGCACTCTCTGGATTCCAACCTTTGTGATGGTAAGTGAATTTGGTCTTCTCTTGCTTCTTTCCTTTGACCTTTCTAGGATTCAAACCCCCATAAAAAGATTTGGTCTTCTCTTGTTGCTTCGTATCCTTGGGATTCTTCTATCCCTTTTCTTGATTCGAAACACCTACAAAAGGGATTTATCCTTAGTGGATTTTATGATACCCATTTGAACCAACTTATCTTGTTCTTGAGTCAAAGACTCCATGAAGTCTGCCAAATATGGCATTCTCCAATTTTGAACTATTAGCTTGCCTGAGTGGAATGTCGAAACAAACATTGAATATTTAGGCCCTAGCTCCAAAAGTATGGACAAAGTCATCTTCTGTTCCTTATTTTCGATGCCACATTGCTTCAGCTGAAGAACCGGGTATTTAAACTTGGTGAAGAAGTCTTGGATTGTCTCAAAATGACTTAGATTTAAGGCGATCAACTCGTTTTCAAGTTGGTGGCCTCTTAGCTCATCAGTCTTCCCAAACAATGACTCTAGCTTGAGCAACACTTCATTTGGTGTTGTGATACTGTCAACATGAAATAGGATGTCCCTTGAAATGCTGAGACATAATATCCCAAATATTTCATCCAATCTGTTAAAAAACTTTGACTTCTTGACAGCTGAGTTCGGCTCATTTTCTGTCCCCATGGTAACGCTATAGAGACCTATTGGTCTAAACTGGATCACCATATCAGCCTTCCACTCAAAGTAGTTGAATGAAATGCACAAGGTAACATGAGAGTTCTCCATTTATTGTTGTGCACTGAGTGTCAAAGAACACTTGAACAACATGCAATGCAAACTCTCAATCTATTAGAGGAGACCCTAGATTGCAATTCGAACTTGTTGCAGTTGCAACTATTATCCCCAAATTTTTTCAAATTTTGGTCCCCTCCTCATGATTTAGTGTTGCTTTAAATCGTTTGGATCCGTGAACCTTTTTGGTCATGCTTTAATTTTGAATGATTTTGAAGATTAACGCTCGTCCTATTTTCGGAAGTTGCTTGTGTTTGAAAATTGTTGTGGGTCGCAGGTTTTGAGTTTATTTGCTACTCGAAGATGAATCGAACTTTCTGTTCTTGTAAAACTGTTGTCTTGGAGGTGAAACAGTTTTAACCATTGCTAAATTCTTGAGTTTTCAAACACTTAGCACTTGTATTTTTCAGTTTGATCGGAGGCTCTTGTTTGTTCGTCTTCTGCCGTTGTGGCTCCCAAAGCAGCTAATCACCCGAAATGTAAAGCGCTCCGCCCACCGATGCGTGTTGGTATTTTAGTCGCATGACCGTAGTCTTTTCTCTTCCACCGTTGCGGCTGTGCAAAGCACTTGTCTGCCGATGTCAATGTCTTTCCGACTTTCGATTGGGAGCTTTCCTGCCCATATTTTAGGTCATATCTTTTCCGACCCCGATAGGCTTAAGTGGGTTCGCAGTGCCCGTCACCTTTAAAGACCCGCTTATGCGGCTGCAAATAAGTCTACCTTGCCAATGTTAGCGTTCTAAGCCGCCGATGAGTGTTTATTTCCCGTCATTGGTGATTCCTTCGAACCCTTAGGCGGACAAGATAGTGGTGTCAGCGCTTGTAAAATTCTCGTAACCGTGATGCAGTACATGGCTTTTCCTGCTAGCCGTTTCGGTTGATAAAATTTAACGTAGTTTGATTTTTATTAAAAAATACAGCCCCCATGAATGATAGATGTCGTTCTATTGTAGGAAGATTCAAAAGACTATTCATAGTGCCGCGGCGCGAAGGTATAGATAGGAGACAGGATCACAAGGAGGGAAAGCAAAGTAGAAGGCGAAGCCAATAACAACAAAGGCACATACCTGAAAGGTCTGTCAGTTACTCAGCAGATCATGAGTGCGCACAGAAAAGATAAAAAAGAGGGATATGTAACGTTTGAGGAACCGAAAGGTCACACGCTGGGGGCAGCCCAAGCGGTCTACTGTTTTAGTTTAAATATTGAAAAGTTAGAACTGAGAGGTGCTTTTTCCCCTCGGAAAACTTGTAAACTATTGCTTGTAAGAGGAACTATTTCGTTTTACAAACCAGAAAGTGCAAATTTTTCCTGTTGGAGAAAGTGTTATGTGGAATGGATCAATGCGTTTAAATGAGAGATGTTGAATGGGAATTATTTCGTTTTCAACTGTGTTTCATTAACTGTGAGAACGTTCTAACTTCTTGAACCTATGTTCTTGTCTGAATGTTCTTCAGTATCCTTATGATGTTTTTCCACTATGAGTAATGGAAGTTTTTTTAATTGTTGATGAGCTATCTTATCATGTATACTTTTATTCATGTTTATATGTTTGGTTATAAGAACAACTATCTGTGATTTGCCATAACATCTGGACAGTAGAGCATTACTCATGAATTAATATCCAGTTCACTAGAGATAGCTTAGTTAGTATTTATTTTCTCGCAATATATGTGATTTAGATGCTTGTGAGTTCTAAGACGAGAGGTAAAAACATGCGCATCACGTTGTGACTACTCTTTGCATCCTTATCACCCTACATTGTTAATTAGGCACGTGCATATCACACTTTAAGTCAAAATACAAAAACATACACGGTGGACCGGGCCGCAACTGGTAGACCCTTTTGTTACTTGACCTACGGTAGCCGGACTGCAAACCGGACGGATTCCCTATACCAAATAGTCATGGGCTAGTTGGGAACGTTGACTGGGGAGAATCCCTTGCTGTTGTTGCCTACAAATTTCCAGGCCTCAACAGTTTCTGGCGTTAGAAGGAGGGCCGCCAGTGCATGGCTGGTCGAGGAAACCCATTTTCCCGAGACTTTTCCACCGGTAATAGTTCTGAAAGTAGTGGACTTCATAATCCAATTCCGGAAGAAAGGAGTAGAGAACATTTGTTTTCTGTTGACAACGAGGTTGTTAATAATCTGAGAAGACACACCAGGGCATATGTGAAGAAGATTGGAGGATTGCCAATCATCCCTGAATTGCCCAGAAGAGAATATAAAAGGAAAGATCGTCCTATATTAGAAGACTCAGTGCTGGTTGGGGATTGGGAAGAACTTGTAGAAACAGCCTTACAGGAAGTTGTACTGCCTTTAAACCAGGAAGGCCCAGATACTCGTCACAGTTCTCCTGCTCACACTCCTATTTGCTCACCTCCTCACTCTCCACCCAGACTCATGGTAGGCGTCAATGCCAATCAACCACCCAACCCACCGAATCCACCACCTGCCTGGAGAGCCAGATCACCTTTAAACCTAACACCTCCGTTGCATGATTTACCTCAATCCTTTGAAAAGATACAGCCCAAATTCGACCCAAGTGAGAAAATACTAGTAGATGACCACTTGCAAAGTTTTTACTTGGCAATAAAAGGGTTAAGGGCTGGGGAGCATGAGGATGTAGTTTGCAGACTATTCCCACACACCCTTAAAGGAGCTGCAGCATCATGGTATTTTGGTCTGCCTGCAAACTCTATCCCTGATTGGGATACCTTTGAAACGATCTTTAGAAGTAAGTATGCAACTCAAAAGACTCATGCAGCCCTCATGAAAGGACTATGCGCCTTGAAGAAAGAGAGAAAGGAGAATGTGCACAGCTTTACTCAAAGATTTGCAGCATACCTCAAGAATTTTTCTGAAGTTGACAGACCTTCGGACAAAGTCCTGATCGAATATTATACTTCAGCTTTAGGACTCGAGTTGGCTATGTTCCCAAAATGAAGGCCAAGCCCACTTTAGCAGAAACTTATGAGGAGGCAGAAAAGGTAGAGGCTGAAAGAGAAAGTATCGAAGATTATCCTAAACGGTCAGGAGAGAAAAGTGTGGGAAGGAAAGCCTTGTTGTTTACTAAGCCTAAGGAAGAACAATCACCAGATTTTGAAAATATGGCAAAAATGATGCAGAAGCTTTCTAACAGAATCATAGACTTGGAAAAAGAAAAGGAAGCTCAAAAGTTCTACAAGCCCTATTACAAGAAAAGAGAGGATAACAATCAATCCCAACCTCCTCCACACAATTCAGCATCTATGAATTTAACAGAGGTAGGAATGGATAATTTTTGCACTTTCCACCAACAACCCCACTCTAAAAAGAATTGTCCTCAATGGATAAATTCAATGACGTTGGTCATGAATCAGCTGTTGGATTCTAAATTGACAGAGGATGGAGATGAAGAAAGGAAAGACAGTACCACTTCAACAAAAGAACAGGAAGAAGAGACCATGGTTATGTGGAACTCTGTTTCGTTATTCGATGCCGAGGAAGAAAAGAATTGGGGATACGAGAACGTCATGGAAACGAACGTTACAACAAGGAGCCAAGGGCCGGCTAAAGAAGACAGTCTCATACTCCCAAAAATCAAAAGGCTACATAAAAATGTTAAAAAGTTCCAGAATAATTCCTCAGCTGATAAGATTCTCGAATTCACCATTACCAGCCAGGATCCTACGCAGACTGATACATTCGCCAAGCCCAATGAAGAAAAAATGAATGCTGATAAGTCACATCCCATTGAACCGCAGATGGATAATGACATCGTGGAAGATATAAAGAAGGTAAAGGCGAACGTTTCACTATTTGAAATGTGTAAAGTGCCGCAGCAAAAAGAAAGACTATTGAAAGTGCTTGAAGCATCGGATGAGAGGCTGCCTACTGACAATCGACCCAAGGAAGAAGAAGAAATCGGAGAAACCAGTATTGGAGGTAAGTCTAAGAATAAGCACCCGCCTTTCCTCCTCACTTTTGAAATTTTTAACCACAATGTACATAATTTCCTGGTAGACTCAGGGGCGTCGGTTAACGTCATGCCAATATCAATCCGTAAAAGGATAAATGGGCAGCCTAAGCCATCTACTTGGAGAGTCGTTCAACTAGACGGGACGGATGTAAAGGTAATTGGTGAGATGGAGGATGTCCTGGTCCACCTGTCGTCAAATGATAAAGTGTGCCAAGTTATTGATATCATGGTGGCCGACATACCAGACGCTTATGGTCTTGTTCTGAGAAGAGATTGGTTGGCCAAACTAAATGGATATTTTGCCTCTGACTGGTCACAACTGTGGCTGCCGTATAAAGGAAGTCTGAACCAAATTAAGATTTTGAGGGAGCCTCACATGAAATACAACGTTACTCAACTTGAGGAGAAGAATGAACCAGTGGATTCTGTGTTGGGAAATTATTTTATTGAATTGGAACCAGGAAATTACCAAGCAGAAGAAGCTAGCAACATGTCAGACACCCAGCCTGATCTCCTTCGATTCTCACAGGCTGATGAAATCGACTGTAAAATAGTAGACCTAGCAGTAGGAGTAAATTCGCATGCAGTAGTTAGTGATTTTGGACATTGTTTTTTGATGGCTCTAAGACGTTAGAAGGGTCAGGGGCCGGCTGTGTCTTGATCGACCCCAAGAAGAATAAACATTTTCTTTCATGTAGATTAGAGTTTGAATGTACGAATAACACAACTGAGTATGAAGCGTTGGTGCAAGGATTGAAGAAAGAAATCGAATTAAAGGTAAGTAATCTGAAAGTTTTTGGAGATTATGAAATAATTGTAAAACAGATTCGGAATCAAATACATTGTATTTCTCCTCACTTAAAAGCTTATCAAAATGAGGTATGGGATCTGCTCAAATGTTTTAACGCATTTAATATTGTTTCAATTCCAAGACTTAAAAATGCAGCAGCTGACTTGTTGGCCACATCAGCCGCTAGGCTTGTACCTACTAATAATCGATGCTCTGTTGAATTGCTTTTCAGGCCCTCGGTCCCTGATATGATCACCAACCTACAAGTGTTCGATGATGACTAGCAGATTATAGAATGCTTAACTAATGACGAGGTATTTAAAGGAAAAATTATAGACGATGAAGAACATCAGGCCGAGTTGAAGTATGCTAATTTCATCCCTAAAGGAGTCAGAACCTTAGAAATAATGTTCAATCTAAATGAAAAGTTTAGAAGGCCAGCAAACGTGAAGAATCACAGCTCATCTCTACAGTTTGAATTGATAAATTTAGGGACTGAGACAAATCCTAAGTATGTGAATCTTGGCAAATGCTGTTCACCAGCCAAAAGAGATAAGTTCATCAGTCTTTTTAATCAATATAAAGATGTTTTCGCCTGGACATATGAAGATTTGAAGACATATGGCACCGGCATCATACAACATGTTATCCCCATCAAAGCTGGCGTCAAACCTTATCAGCAACCTTTAAGAAAAATGCACCCAAAATTGGAACCGCTGATTCAGAGTGAAGTTAAGAAATTATTGGATGCTAGAATCATTTTTAAGGTCAGACACTCAGAATGGGTCTCGAATCTGGTACCGGTGAGGAAAAAATCTGGAGAAATCAGGCTGTGCATGGATTTCAGGAATTTAAACCGCGCTTCAGATAAAGATAACTATCCTATTCCACCCATGGAGAAACTACTACAAATGGTCTTAGGTTCTGAACTATTTTCTTTATTGGACGGTTTCTCAGGCTACAATCAGGTATTAGTAGCTGAAGAAGACAGATTGAAGACAACATTCAGGACTAGATGGGGAACCTTCGCTTATCGAAGAATGCCCTTTGGGATTATAAACACTGGAGCCACGTTCCAGAGGGCTATGGACATAGCTTTCTACGGTTTAATTGGCCGTAGTGTTGTGATATACCTCGATGATATTACGATATTCTCAAAGAAGAGAGAAGAACACGCGTTCCATCTAAGGCAGATTTTTGAACGCTGTCGAAAATATGGCATCTCACTCAATCCCAAGAAGTGTGTGTTCGCTGTCACAGAGGGTAAGTTGTTGGGGCACGTGGTTTCAAAGAAGGGAATATCTATAGATCCGGAAAGGATCAAGGCCATTAAACAGATCCCCCTGCCCCATAATAAAAAGGGGATGCAATCATTCATGGGAACAATAAACTTCGTGCAAAGATTTGTGCTAGATTTTGCCCAGATTGTCAAACCTCTGCAGCAAATGGTGAAGCAAAGTGCACAGTTCAAATGGACTGAGATTGAGAAGAGCGCATTCATCAAGATTAAAACTGTTGTTGCACACGCACCCTCCCTAAAAAGCCCAGATTTTGATAAATATTTTATTCTGTATACCTTTGCATTTGATGATTCGCTAGCAGCTGTGCTCACTCAAAAGGAAAATGGGGGGGATGAATTTCCAATATCTTTCATGAGCACTGGTCTACAAGGGGCCGAATTAAACTACCCGGCCATTGATAAACAAGCTTACGCAGTATTCAAAGCAGTGAAACAATTCAGACCCTACATATTAAAAAATTGAACCAAGGTGATCGTCCCATACCCAGCTGTGAGGTCACTTTTTGTACAAAAGGAGTTAGGAGAAAGAAGGGGCAATTGGGTAACAACTCTTCAAGAGTATGACCTCGAATTCAAGCCAGCTTCCATAGTTAAAGGGCAAGGGTTGTGTAAACTAATGACAAAAAATGGAGGAAATGACGAACACGCCTGGGAAGACGAGGCTGAACTACATTTGATGGATGTATGTCCTTTGTTTACAGCTCCCGAATCTTGGTATAGAAACCTCGTGCATTACCTGCAGGTAGGGTTGTTGCCCGAACATTAGAATTCTAAGCAAAGAAGACCACTACGTCTCAAATCGACCTCCTATCAAATTGTTGAAGGAATATTATTCAGAAAAAACTACGACGGAGTTCTTCTTAGATGCTTAGAAAAAGAAGATGCGACGAAAGTAATGACAGATTTGCATGACGGGCCTGCTGGGGGACATTTTTCAAGAGATACTACAGCTCACAAAATTCTCAGAGCCGATTACTATTGGCCCACGCTTTTCAAAGATGCACACACCCATGTCAGGAAGTGCAACATTTGTCAAAGGTGTTTTGGAAGACAATCTAAAGCGGCCGCACCCCTAAAGCCTGTGATGATCACGGAACCGTTCGAGCAATGGGGGTTGGATATTATTGGGGAAATAAAGCCGAACTCCTCCCTGCAACACAAGTACATTCTGACCGCGACCGATTATTTCACTCGCTGGGTTGAAGCTATCCCGTTGCGCAAAATAAATGAGGACGCGGTCATCGGTTTCCTGCAGGACCATATCATGACCAGGTTTGGAGTTCCAGTTTCTTTAGTCTTTGATCATTGCTACTTACTTTTCATCGATAAAACTAACTGCTTTTGCTCATGAGAAAGGAATAAAATTGCATTATTCTGCTAATTACTATCCACAAGGAAATGGCCTGGCTGAATCTACCAACAAAAATCTGATTAGAATCTTAAAGAAAACTATAATAGAAAACCAGAGGAGTTGGCACTCAGCGCTACCAAACGCCCTTTGGGCCGATAGAGTCACCCCCAAGTCTTTGATAGGAGTGTCTCCGTATACCCTTGTGTATGGTAAAGAAGCCATTCTTCCCCCCAATGTCATGCTACCTTCTTCCATAACAGCTCAAGAATCTAAAGGGTCAGATGATGAAGTTTTGCAAATAAGGATATATAATCTCCTGAAAGCAGAAGAGGCTCGATCTACAGCTAGAGAGCGCTTTAAGCAACAACAAGAGGTAATAAAGAGATGGTTCGACAAACATAAGGCAGGAACAAAAGACTTTGAAGTGGGAGATTTGGTTCTCAAGTGGGATCACCCCCATGATGAGAAGGGAAAACACACGAAGTTCCAGCAGTTATGGGTGGGTCCTTTCCAGATTGCAACAAAGCTTGGCCCTTCCACTTATAAGTTGCAAGATCTACAAGGGTGGGAAGAGAACTTACCAGTAAATGGCTTAGTTCTCAAGCCTTATTTTTCCTGAGCTTCGTTTGTGTTCTTCTATCTTGTATATAAATAATCTGGCCTGGCCGTCTTTGAGTCATGATGTTTAATTTTGTTTTAGTTTAAGTTTTACTGGTTTTAATAAAGGAAATAAATCCGCAGTTGCATGGAGAACATCAGAATTTTTGAATGATTAAAGTTCTTGGGTATAAGACTGTGTATTGTTGTTTGTCTAAAAAGAACTTCTTCCAGTTTAGCAGTTTTCTCAAATAGCTATGTATGCATTGAAGTCCTGCTTAACCCCTGTGAATTAAACCAGAATCAGAGGGTCTGGAATACTATTTTGAGGCTCCACCCATGTCAAATTTAAAATGTCCTAAGGAGTGACAACAAAGGGCCCATGGAAAGAAGCGAGGTAAACAGTATATTAAATACAAACGATCCCATGCCAAGAAATGAGCGCCAAAAGGCAGATAAGAGTCAAAAAACTCCTTTGAAAGAATTATGTATCCAAGCAAATGCTGAACCATAAAAGTATTAAAATTGCTGAAAGTTCCTCTCCACCCGTGAGCTGAAACATCAATACACCTCTCACACAAAAGGACACTTGGGATAGAGGAGCCTGAATTAAAATTCAGAAAGAAAGGCATGCAGGAGGACTCATATGAAAAGGACACAAGTCCAAAAGCACAAAAGTGCTAAAGTGGCATGGAAATGAGGAACAAATGAATATTTTTGTTATCATATGCTACAATCCTGTGGTGTCCGAGCTACCAGCTACCTGAAGACAAAAGTAACAATGAAACTCATCTTTCGGCCTCAACAGAGTTATCTAGACTTGAAAATCTTGGTTTTCCACTCTCCCAAATTGGACTAGCATCAATGAGTAAAGGTACATACTTTTGCCATTTGAGAAATCCAGATAGCTGGAAGAATTCAATGGGTTCGTGTGTTGTTAAAGAGTCTGTCACTCAAGGAATGATCGCCCAGAGATCTAGGTTCACCAGGTAATCGCCAATTGTTGCAGCTGCAACTGTTATCCCCAAATTTTTTCAAGTTTTGGTCCCCTCCTCATGATTTAGTGTTGCTTTAAATCGTTTGGATCCGTGAACCTTTTTGGTCATGCTTTAATTTTGAATGATTTTGAAGATTAACACTCGTCCTGTTTTCGGAAGTTGCTTGTGTTTGAAAATTGTTGTGGGTCGTAGGTTTTGAGTTTATTTGCTACTCGAAGATGAATCGGACCTTCTGTTCTTATAAAACTACTGTCTCGGAGGTGAAACAGTTTTAACCATTGCTAAATTCTTGAGTTTTCAAACACTTAGCACTTGTATTTTTCAGTTTGATCGGAGGCTCTTGTTTGTTCGTCTTCCGCCGTTGCGGCTCCCAAAGCAGCTAATCACCCGAAATGTAAAGCGCTCCTCCCATCGATGCGTGTTGGTCTTTTAGTCGCATGACCGTAGTCTTTTCTCTTTCGCCGTTGCGGCTGTGCAAAGCACTCATCTGCCGATGTCAATGTCTTTCCGACTTTCGATTGGGAGCTTTCCCGCCCATATTTTAGGTCATATCTTTTCCGACCCCGATAGGCTTAAGTGGATTCGCGGTGCCCGTCACCTTTAAAGACCCGCTTATGCGGCTGCAAATAAGTCTACCTTGCCGATGTTAGCGTTCTAAGCCATCGATGAGTGTTTATTTCCCGTCATTGGTGATTCCTTCGAACCCTTAGGCGGACGAGATAGTGGTGTCAGCGCTTGTAAAATTCTCGTAACCGTGATGCAGTACATGGCTTTTCCTGCTACTTAGCCATTTCGGTTGATAAACTTTAATGTAGTTTGATTTTTATTAAAAAATATAGCCCCCATGAATGATAGATGTTGTTTTATTGCAGGAAGATTCAAAATACTGTTCATACTACCGCGGCACGAAGGTATAGATAAGAGACAGGATCGGAGGAGGGCAAGAAAAGTAGAAGGCGAAGCTAATAACGACAAAGGCGCAGACCTGAAAGGTCTGTCTGTTACTCAACAGATCATGAGTGTGCACATAAAAGATAAAAAAGAGGGATATGTAACGTTTGAGGAACCGAAAGGTCACATGCTGGGGGTAGCCCAAGCGGTCTACTGTTTTAGTTTAAATATTGAAAAGTTAGAACTGAGAGGTTCTTTTTCCCCTCGGAAAACTTGTAAACTATTGCTTGTAAGAGGAACTATTTCGTTTTACAAATCAGAAAGTGCAAATTTTGCCTGTTGGAGAAAGTGTTATGTGGAATGGATCAATGCGTTTAAATGAGAGATGTTGAATGGGAACTATTTCATTTTCAACTGTGAGAACGTTCTAACTTCCTGAACCTATGTTCTTGTCTGAATGTTCTTCAGTATCCTTATGATGTTTTTCCACTATGAGTAATGGAAGTTTTTTTAATGGTTGATGAGCTATCTTATCATGTATACTTTTATTCATGTTTATATGTTTGGTTATAAGAATAGCTATCTGCGATTTGCCATAACATCTAGACAGTAGAGCATTACTCATGAATTAATATCCAGTTCCCTAGAGATAGCTTAGTTAGTATTTATTTTCTCGCAATATATGTGATTTAGATGCTCGTGAGTTCTAAGACGAGAGGTAAGAACCTGCGCATCACGTTGTGACTACTCTTTGCATCCTTATCACCCTACATTGTTAATTAGGCACGTGCATATTATACTTTAAGTCAAAATACAAAAACATACACGGTGGACCGGGTCGCAACCGGTAGACCCTTTTGTTACTTGACCTACGGTAGCCGGACCGCAAACCG
Source organism: Pseudotsuga menziesii (assembly GCA_001517045.1). Classification (NCBI taxonomy): domain Eukaryota; kingdom Viridiplantae; phylum Streptophyta; class Pinopsida; order Pinales; family Pinaceae; genus Pseudotsuga; species Pseudotsuga menziesii. Next base: position 729,362 of record LPNX011166302.1, read on the forward strand.
GACGGATTCCCTATACCAAACAGTCACGGGCTAGTTGGGAACGTTGACTGGGGAGAATCCCTTGTTGTTGTTGCCTGCGAATTTCCAGGCCTCAACAGAACCCTATGAACTTTCTGATTTCAACTTGCAGCTCCAAAGAGATATGATACAATGCGAAATGCTGATTCACAACAAGATCTAGAAGCTAAAAGGATCCTCACAACAAACGAATTTGATAATACCTGAAGAAAACAGTGTATAAAAACAAAATTAACACATAGAGATGGTGCTAATAACTGAGTTTTCTATTACAATACAACATTTAAATATGTTTGGAACATGATTATATTAAAGTAGGATAAAATCATTATCCTTTGGAGGAAAATTGGTGGGATACATGTGGTAGGATTAGATTGGACCTCAAACCCCCTAAGTGGACCAATAAGCTCCCAAACCACCTCAAATGGTCATGAATGGCCATGTGAACATTGGGGAAGCATGCTTGGTTATAAATAAGGGTTAGGTAGGCGTTTTGGAGTGCATGAGTGAGTGGTAGTGGCCCTAGGCAGTCATAAATGGTCCAAAATAGCCAAAAAGACTAAAAAACAATGCATGAGCACCTTTGATCAAACCAAATCCATGATTTAAGGAGTGGGAGCACCCCAATGGACCAAAAGGTCATTAATGAGGGAGAACAAACTCCCGGTTTTAGCAAATTGTGGGCGTTGGGTGCAATTAATGGTCCAAAACCCTAAATAACCTTAGGAAGCCATCATAACCAATGTTTGGACTACGAAACATAAGTGAAAACGAATGAGACTATGGTCCTAGGTTGTATGACGACTATGGTACTAGGTGGCATGATGTTCTAACACATTGAGAATATATGTAACAACTTGTTTTTACCCTGACTGATGAGATTAGAATAACTATTATTTGAGGGATTTCTATGACGAATGACCCATCTATTTATTTATTTGAGATCTAAAAATTTTGTATGGGCGTATTTTTGAGGGCATTCGGTTTTAGATGACCTTGACATGTGTGAAGCAATGAATTACTGATGAGATATGACCCAAGAAGAATTATCTGACATATTGATTATATGAGAAGTAAAATGATTATAAAAATGATGTCGACATTTGGTCAATTGTGAATGTAGTGATATTATAATTTTAATTGTGAATGAAGAATGATGTGAAGTTATCAACAAGGATTAAATGTTGTATAATGTTTTATAGTAATGAATTATTGAAACAATTTATGTAGCATGTACTCTGATGGTCTATCGAGTGTGACAGGAAATGTAGGTACATGAAATGCAAGAAAGCATCAGTACGCAAAGACTCTAGCTGATTTGACGGCTATAGTAGGTGATACTAATTATCTTGTTTATAATATGATTTAACTGTGATACGTTTGACGCACTGGCATACATGGAATCTAGATGAGTCTGTAAACCTTGACAGTTGAGGTGGATTGATGTTATGTTATGGTTGAAATCTTATTTATGAGATTTGGTGCACGGGTTGTTATATGTGCAGGTGATGGGATACAATTTCCAGTCAGCCCACATCAAGTGTCAGGACTAAAAAATTATACGAGTAAGTCTACAAAATGAGCGACACAATGAGATTTGAATAGAGTGAGGAAAACTCCAACTCATCAGGTGCACGTTCCATGAGGGTACGCCGCGAGTCGGTCACTCACGAATATTATACCGGGAGGCAAGATAAGGACTCGATCTTATTCCCTAGAAACCACCTGGCTCTTCCCATGGTAGGTGAACTGAGGTAACATTGAATCAGTTGTCATAACCAACTCCCCTCTTGTGGGAATTATCAGAAGGACATGCAAGAAGCACAACACCTTGATAGTCATGGTTGTGACATGAATGCGACGATAATCAACATCAATTTTAAATCGGGGGGATTGATGAAATGTTTATAAAGAATTTTAATAAAATTCTTGTAAGCTAAATTAAAATAAGAAATAATAATAATAATAATAATGAATAATAAAAATTAAAATTAAAATAAATAAATGAATAAATAAAGATAAAACTATATA
>LPNX011166302.1:731842-774006 GCA_001517045.1 Pseudotsuga menziesii
GATTCAGAGAACCTATGATAACTAAAAAGTGGGTGGGTAAATAAAATAAATAAGTTAATTAATTAAAGTAAAATTAAGAGTTAACTGAAAGTGGTGCATGGAGTGCATTGCTATCTACATAAAGGTTAATAAAAACTTGAAAGAAGGAAGAATGAGAGATGATATTATTCTTTGGTTCTACCATAGTTTTGAGCCAGAACCGATTTGGTGGCTCTGAGGCAACTACGGGAGAGTGTGGTTCAATACAATGTGAGTGGTGTTGGGAGTCTCCCAGCAACATCCTAGCATTGCATTTCTATTGCTAGCCATGTATTGTTAGCCCCGTTGAGCTTGGGGGTCCTGAGGGAAGGAGAGTACCCGTTACGGAATTTAAGGGAGGAAATCAGTGGGTTCACTGTGATTGAAAATCCGTTTACAACATGCAGTGAATATTTCAAAAGAAAACAAGTCTTAGAGCACTAGCAGATCTTTGTGAGTTCGCAAGAGCTTGCGACAAGGTTTTCGACAATAAAAACAGCCTTTGACAACACTAGCAAATCTCAACAATTTTACAGATGAGATCAATGGTTGTAAATTATGTTTTTTATTTTCTTGCACTTATCTAAGTAAAATTCATTTGATTTAAAAGATTATAAGTTAGAATGTGTTCTAATTGTTTATAGTTGTAACAAGCACCTCTCGAATAGTGTGTGTATATATATATATATATATATGACTTGCTTGTATTATCTTTTAGAAAAATATTTTTGGATCCCATGGAGGTTTGTTACACATGATATTAGAGAAGGGTTCAAAAGTTCGGGCCTAAGGGTTCAATAGGATGTTCCAATATAAAATTGAAAATTAAATCTATCGTTTTAGGTTAAAAAAAATGTTACTGGTTTAGATATGTTGTTTCATCATAAAGATATGTATGCACTAGGTTTTTAGATCTGGTTAATAGGAAAACAAGCTTAGATTTTCCATACCGATTAATGATATATACGGTTAGTAGCATTTTTAAACACATATATTCCTAATATGTTGTTGATTTTAAAAGAGGTGTAATAGTAATGCCGATTTCTGACTTATATATATCAGTGTACAAATGTGGAATGAATTCAAGTATACACATATACTGTTTGTTCTTGTAAAATTCAAATACCCGTGGTTTACCATTCACTAAGTTCCATGGTAGATAGCACAAGTTTTATTTACCCACATAGGCTCTTAGCTCATTACATAACAATCTGTGGGCTTGAGTCTATGACTTAAACGTAATATTTAGCGCACAGATCCCTGATCTGATAATTAATCATAGCGTACAGAAGGATTTAAAAGGAATAAACAAAATATAGGTTAAGACCTACTTTTTATTTATATATATCTACTCCATTAACAAAAGGAAGAAATGAATGCCTCGAGAAATTATATAAAGAGTTGACTGTGCTAATCCTTTGCCATTTATATATGAAAATCTCCTCATATTATGGTTGTATTAATATATGTTGAAGCAAGACACACTAATCTGTATCTTATGAAATGTCTGGAGAATGCTAAAAAATACATAATACTCACATGGGATACAAGGAATAAATCAAGAGTTACGAATGTAGTAATGGTTGTTATGTTTCAGTTAAAGAAATTATAAATACATATGTTGGGTGTATGGTGCATGGAAATTAAATGGAATTTACAACGTTAGATATAATAGTCATCATTAATGTCTTTGATGTTAACATATTCACACGATGCCCAAACATAATAAGAAAGAATTTATGCATTCTATGTTACATATGATAAGGTCACATATAACCCATGAAACTCTTAATACCTAGTGATTTAATTAATTAAGTTACTAGTTATGTCATTGTGACATTGTATAACAACATTGTGAATAACGATAGATTTATATCAATATTTTATGTTTTGGGTAATAGTACAAATGTAATTAAATGGAATTGTTTATAAGAGAATGAAGGGTGTTAAAGTGTTCGGTAGATGATCAAGGATACATGAAGGCTTATATTATGTGCATTATAGCAGCAATAGGGGATGAAAGGGAATGTGTGATTACATAAGGAGTATTGCATAATAAATTTATATGATAAACCCTAAACTTTAATGTTGTGGAAATGCATAATAAATTTATATGATAAACCCTAAACTTTAATGTTGTGGAAGTAGGGTATCTATATATTGAATAAGTCAATAGAAAATTGAAGGAAATTAGGACTAGGTATTATGGTTGTGTTTGTGCTAGAAATTGTTCCGAGACTACCACAAGCACAAGCTAACACAATCTCACAAATAAAGAAAATGAAATTGGGTTTTAAATGGTTTTGGTCCGAAAATTCATCATCAAGAAAGAAAATAATCAACAAGCTAATACAAATACTAAATTATGGAATGATTTGAAAGACTGAGCTGTAAACACATGGGATATAAACCAGAAACAATATAAACATGATAAAGATTTCACCCATAACACATAAGCACTTGCATGAATAAAAACATTAAACAAGAAATGAAATTATATGTTAAGTGATCAAACAGATCAGAGATAAAACCAACAATAAAGATAATAATGGCTTATAAGTATGTATATTCAGTACCAGTCTTCAAAACTTACATAAGAGTAATCAGTCTTAGCTTGAGATACATCAGCCCTATAGCCTTTCCTTGAGCAAAATTTGAACCCTTCACTATACGCTTGCCCACCTTTTATAATTACAAAGAAGTAGTTCTATCTTCACTTCTTTAGGTCAAATCTGAAACTACTCAGCAGTTACATTAACCAACTTTCAAAGATTAAAAACTAATTGGCTAAAAATAGCAAAATCGAATTCCTGAGAAATTTGGCGAATTTCTGAAAAATGGGTCTCAAATAAGCCACCATATATCTCGATATGGGATGCCTGTACAAAAATGGAGAGAGTTTTTTGTGAATGAGTCCATGATGGACGAAAACCTCTCTTTTTTTTAAAAAATGACTCTCTAATCGATCAGAATATGCCCCACAAGATGAAGACTAAAACAGGAAAATATTAAATATTTTAAACCCTAAAAAATAGGCTGTAAAGATTAGATCGAATCTTTTAAACCTTGATAGGTGTTGCAAAACTGAGAGAGGTTTTTGTGAATGGGTCGGTTGTGAACAAAAACCTCTTTTATTTTTCTAAAATTCATCTCCATAAACTCGTGATAAATGCTCCATTGAAATGACCAAAATAAGAAAAAAAACAGAGCATAACTATGCATCTCTTTTTATTTTTAGGACTTCTTTTGCTTCTGGCTTCTTCAAGATTGAAACCAGTGATATTCTCAAAGAAACTAATCCATCCTGCCCTTTTAAATAATGCTACACATTTAGGAAAATCATTGTCCCAACTCGTATATGTAGGTTCAAATCTATTAGTTTTCCCACTTTTCTTCATCTCTGCGTTGAAACCTAACTTGTATATTTAATCTATAATATGTCCTGTGAATATCCTTTAAAAACTTCAAAGATTTCAAAAACTCGTTCTTTGCAACAATAAAATCATACCCAAAACAAAATTGTAACAGTTAAGACCACGACCTTCAATGATTTTTACCAAATGAAATCATGACAGTTAAGACCAAGATCTTCTCAATAATGTTTGCACATTCTCATACACTTGTCATGATCATGGCTAGGTTCTGAACATGCCTCATTATGTCCTCACGGGTGTCTAAAGGCTTCCACTATTTTCGATTGCAAACAACCACAAATTTCAATGATTCGAGATTCCTGTAACGCCTCATTACATTAACCTTGCATTTTGCGCTACAAGAATATTTTTATGCAATATTTTAAAAACAGGCTCAAAATGAGGGTTAGATTTTAGATATGAAGCTTGGAATAAACTATAATATAAGCTTTTCAGACTTTAATAGAAATATATGACACCTAATAAGCCAAAAGAAAAACTAAGAAATTAAATAAATTCAAACAAATATAATGTATAAAAGGAAACAAAATGCATTAAACATAATAAAAATTAAAACAAACCCAAAAATGAAAAATAAATAAGAAATGAATCTTTAAAAACAACATACATATACTAGAAACAATATTCAGTCATAACATTTGGATCCTGCTGCGGGATGAAAGCTTCCTTGTGAGGTTTCAAGAACTTGTAGATTAGTGCCTTCTGCCATCTCAACTGAAACTGTCTGTTATTCTGCAAAACTTCCATTGGGCTATGGAGTCTTCATTCAACCTATGTCACACCGTTAAACTTTAATTGATCAAATTGTAATCCCATTTCCAATGTAACCAAACAAAAATTCCATCAACCAACCAAAACTTGCTTGCAACTCCAAATATATGTATAATCAGAAATATTGAAAAACATGAAGAGCAAAGATCTAGCAACTTGTACTCACTTTCATCAAATGGTGTCTCTAAGATAAAAGATTTATAATTTAGTGTTGACTCTAAATAATCTGCCACTGGATCATAAAAATTGCCAAAAGTTACCACTTCCTATTCTATGAAAAAGATAGGTTGTCCATAAGAATATTTTGTTCCATGAATATCAACCAGACATTGGGGATAAAAGACATCAGGATCAGCCTAAATTTGCTCCGATATTTCTTGGACAGTATCATCAATAATGTTAACAAGCTGAACCTCTGTTTCCACACTGTCTTCAAATGGACAACTATCATACATCAACTCTGGTTGTTCAAGGATAATGAACTGAATGCATTCTTGAATCTGCTGATCAGATTGTGCCATATCACACACATCACACATTTCTGGGTCTTTCTGTTTAATTTCATCATCATATTTATAAAAAAATTAGAGCATCTTCATAATGGTTTTGAACAGCAGATTTATCATAACCATGAATATAAAAAACTTCTAATATAATGTTAAAAATGTCAACAACTTGGCTTTCATCGATTTTGGTATCAAAACAAAAAGGAATAGAATATAATTCATCACATAATTCTTGTCCTGAAACCCCAATCTCTTCATCATAACGAGGAGCATTCTAGGAAATTTCAAATGATGATGCTGAAGGTTCGTGTTTTTCTTCAATACATGGTTGATCTTCAGTATCAATGTTACAACTTATAATATTCTTTTTTTCCACACGTAGCATGCCATTTGTATCCTCATCAATGAAATATAGCATACAAGACCCCAAATCTTTCTCTACAGCATAAATGGGGTGATTTGTTGGGTTCTTATCATCTGTGACAATATAAGCATATTGTAACTCTCTATACAATCTCCTATTTTCTCCTCCAAAAACAAGAATAGTTGCATATGATAAATCCATTTGCAATGTACCACCTACCTTCTTAGCTCAAGACCTTGAAAGTAAGATTCCGAACTTAGGAGTAATATTAGCCACTACCATATCAATGATGACACTTTTCATGGGTAACTGAGTCAAGTTAACCACAAGATCCTTAATCACTCCCAAACATTTAACAGCTCTGGAATCAAATGCATTTCAACTCAAAATGGGCCTCCTAAGGAAAATTAATAAAATAATAGTTAAAATAATAAAATAATATTTATTAATTTTGGAGGAAGAAAATAAAAAACTACTTTTTTGTTCGTATTTTCGACATATCTCTTAGTGTTTTTACTCAAATTTTGATCGAGAGACCTCATTGGATGCAGAATTAAATTCCGCATCCAACAAGTACCCACTCGACATACTTTTGATGGGCCTCACTACCTTAAAAACAAGAAATACCTAAAAAAATGTGATGATGACATCATCATCACATTTTTTTTAGGTATTTCTTGTTGGATGCTGAATTAAATTCTGCATCCAACGAGCTCTCCCGATCGAAATTTGAGTAAAAACATAGGTAGATATGTCAAAAATACAAACAAAAAAAGTAGTTTTTTTTATGATACCTATCCCCAAATTTATATTAAAAAATTGTTTAATAGGTTCTCCCATTTTGAATTTTAAAGCATTTTGATTGGCTAATACATGATGACATGGAATTTGTATTATTTTTGGAAGGCCCATTTTAAATTGAAATTTGCTCTAATGTGATACTCAAACCCAGAGCCTCCATGACTGCTTTTGGCATCAAATTGTGAGAAGCACCAGAATCCAATCAACATTTATGAATCATTTGATCATGAACAGTCAATGTTATATAAAAAGGTGGAGAAGAATTTGAATCACTTTCAGTCTTATTAGCTAGGGCAGAACCAATAAAGATTTTAGGATGTTGTTCTTGTAAATTTACAGTATCTGAAGGTATTCGGTTGGCAGTTGAACCTATCATCTTTAGAACTAGATTTCTGTAGCAAGGATTCTTCATCAACTCAGTAAAAGGTACTGAAATTTTAATCTTACATAACTCATTTTCAAAATTAAAATTCTGCACATTTTTATTCACTTCTTGAATTTCAGCAACCTTATCTGGATCACCCTCATTTTGTCTTTTTTCCTGTGCTGAATTAGGTAATTGTTTAGGAGGAGCTATCTTCTTTTTTGGAATTTGAGAAACCTGTTTTGGAACAAACCTTAAAATAATAGACCTCTTAGGTTTTGATTGATATATTTTAGCTGAAACTTCAAGAGCTAAAGCAATTTCTATTTGATAAACATTTGCATAAAAAAACTCAGAATTTTGATAATCATGTTCAGTTAAAAACCATTCTGATAATGAATCCCCAAAGTAATTTATCTCTTGACTTGAATCTTCATACTGCCCATCTTCACCCTCTTCAACCTCATCTGTAACATTGTTTTGGAGTGGAGGAGGAACCCTCTGATCTTCATTTTCTCTTATCTCCCTCTGTATGTCATTGTTTCTTCTTTCTCTAGGGATAAATCTAGGTGCAAACGGGCGCCTAAATTGATTAGGATGGTTAGGGTTTCTTTCTCTTTCTTGTGCATGCCTATTTGAATTCTTTTCTAACTCCAACTTATTTAACTTTGCTGTTAAAAATTTGACTAACTTAGCCATTTCATCTATTTTTCTATCTGCTGACTGTGATGTAGAGGCTGCTGGAATCACCTCCTTCTTACCTTTTCTGTCATATATTTGATGGTCTAGATTTTCTTAAATCCTATTAGAAGCTAGAATATTTGACTTCACTTCCAATGTAGCCTCCTGCATGTTTACTAAAGTGACTGGCCTTCTTTCTCATAGATGCAAGGATAATTCATGTTCAAAGGCATTTGCATAGCTGAAGTTTCAGAAGGTTTGATTTCAGTTGGGATCCTACCATACATATTGTTAAAGTGTTTGGAAAAGTATGCTATAGTTTCATCCTTTTTTCTTCTTAAAGCTCCAAATTCGGTAATGTAATAGGTATGATATTTTGTGTCTCCCCACTATCTCATAAAAACATCCTGTAACTCCTCTATAAGAGTGATTGAATTTGCTAGTAGTTCTTTGAACCACTTCCTCACCTCTCCATCCAAACTCTGCTTGAACATCCTCATCCATACATCTTTTGCTTCAATATTTTGGTTGTCTGCATAACTAAGGAATGCATCCCAGTGCTCTTCAGCAGTTGTCTCACCCTAACCATTGAACCGAGGTAAGTACTTTTGATAATCTCCTCCAGGGGGAGCATTTAAAGGCCAAGGAAGGACTAAGGGAGCATATCTGGCAGCTACCATTCTATCCATCATATCAAGGGGCTAGTTTTGTGCCATTGTGAAACTACTTTGTTTTGATGAGGACAAAGACTGAACAACTTTGCTTGGACTTGGTTGAAAAGGAATTTTACTGGTTTTGAACTGAAACAAGGGAATCTTACCAGGAGACTCAGTTTTATCTTTTTTATAAGACTGTGGATTGGAAATGGCACCAAAGATATTTGTACTAGAAATTGTTCCTAGACTACCACAAGAACAAGCTAACACAATCTCACAAATAAAAAAAATGAAATTGGTTTCTAAAAGGTTTTGGTATGAAAATTCATCATTAAGAAAGAAAATCATCAACACGCTAATACAAATACTAATTATGGAATGGTTTGAAAGACTGAGCTGTAAACACATGGGATATAAACCAGAAACAATATAAACATGAAAAATATTTCACCCATAACACATAAGCACTTGCATGAATAAGAACATTAAACAAGAAATGAAATTATATGTTAAGTGATCAAACAGATCAAAGATAAAACCAACAATAAAGATAATAATGGCTTATAAGTATGTATATTCAGTATCATTCTTCAAAACTTACATAAGAGCAATCAGTCTTAGCTTGAGATACATCAGCCCTAAAGCCTTTCCTTGAGCAAAATTCGAACCCTTCACTATACGCTTGTCAACCTTTTATAATTACAAAGAAGTAGTTCTATCTTCACTTCTTTAGGTCAAATTTGAAACTACTCAGTAGTTACATTAACAAACTTTCAAATATTAAAAACTAATTGGCTAAAAAGAACAAAATCGAATTCCTGAAAAATTTGGCGAATTTCTGAAAAATGGGTCTCAAAGAAGCCCCCATATCTCTCGATCTAGAATACCTGTGAAAAACCTGAGAGATTTTTTTGTGAATGTGTCCATGATGGACAAAAAAATCTCTCGGTTTTTAAAAATTCTTCTCCAATCGATCAGAATATTCCCCATAAGATGAAGACTAAAACAGGAAACTATTAAATATTTTTAAACCCTGAAAAATAGGCTGTAAAGATTAAATCGAATATTTCAAACCTTGATAGCTGTTGCAAAAATGAGAGAGGTTTTTGTGAATGGGTCTGTTGTGAACACAAAAACTCTTTTTGTTTTCTAAAATTCATCTCCATCAGCTCTTGATCAACGCTCAATTGCAATGACCAAAACATGAAAAAAAACAGAGCATAACTATGCATCTCTTTTTATTTTTAGGAATTCTTTTGCTACTGGCTTCTTCAAGATTGAAACCAGTGATCTTCTCAAAGAAAATAAACCAGCTTTCCCTTTTAAATAATGCTACACATTCAAGAAAATCATTGGCCCAACTCGTATCTGTAGGTTCAAATCTATTAGTTTTCCCACTTTTCTAAATCTCTGCGCTGAAACCTAACTTGTATATTTCCTTTGTAATCTGTTTAGTGAATATCCTTTAAAAACTTAAAAGATTTCAAAAACTCATTCTCTGCAACAATAAAATCATACCCAAAACAAAATTGTGACAGTTAAGACCACGGCCTTCAATAATTTTTACCAAATGAAATCGTGACAGTTAAGACCACGATCTTCTCAATAATCTTTGCACATTCTCATACACTTGTCATGATCATGGTTGGGTTCTGAACATGCATCATTATGTCCTCACAGGTGTCTAAAGGCTTCCACTATTTTCGATTGCAAACAGCCACGATTATCTGCCACAATTTTCAATGATTCGAGATTCCTGTAGCGCCTCATTACATTAACCTTGCATTTTGCGCTACAAGAATATTTTTATGCAATATTTTACAAACATGCTCAAACTGAGGGTTAGATTTTAGATATTAAGCTTGGAACAAACTATAATATAAGATTTTCAGAATTTAATAGAGATATATGACACCTAATAAGCCAAAAGAAAAACTAAACACTAAAATAAATTGAAACAAGTATAATGTATAAAAGCAAACAAAATGCATTAAACATAATAAAAATTAAAACAAACCAAAAAATTAAAAGTAAATAAGAAATGAATCTTTAAAAACAACATACATAGACTAGAAACAATATTCAGTCATAACAGGTTGTATGCATTATATAGATTTATTAATACTTTAAGTCAATATGTAATTAGAGGGGTTGGGTGAATGTGGTACGATCTTATGTAGATAATTTATTGTAGTTTACAAGGAGTTGATAATGTTAATGTAATGTCCCCGACCCTCCGACTGGCGAAGAGGACTCTACCAAACCATCAAAAACCTCCGGGAAACTAGCCCCATGAACAAGAACATGCATATAACGCTGAAATAAAATGCTTAAAACATAAAATATGCTAAGATGCATAAAACATACACGGATGTATAGTTACTCAACATACAGTGGAAGCAACATATACATTCCAGCATCAACATGTTCATCATGATTCATTAGACATTAGACAGTAAAAGTAAATGCAGAAGCAAAATGGACAAGAACACTTATCTTATAAATATCTCGTCCCGCAACTAGCTACGTCGCTGCAACGTTCCACCCAACCATAGGCTAGCGTGCTCATTAATCTCTCAGCAACACTGCCACCCCCGAGCTGGGTATGATTCCCCAAGGAATAAGGGTCAAAGTAGGTGTACACATAGCCAAGGTTACACAAACAGCCAAGTCAATGCAGTTGGGTTTATCAGGCCGTCAAGGAACCAGGAAAGGCTAAATGCTAAGTTGGTGGTCTCAATGGAGAGATAAGGACACCTACACCAGAGCTAGCTTGAATTCTAAGACATCCACACACCCAACACCAGGAATCAGTCCTTTCTCTGCTTCACAGTCCCTCAGGCCCTAACTCCCCTTTCCAATGCTCTTCAAGGGTTGTGGATAAGAAAGCCAACAATCTAACTCTGTTTGAGTGGCTCCCAAACACCAGGTTTCTCAAGCATACCTAGCCTCTAATCCTACTCTAAACAGTCCGAAGACCAACCATTGCATACCCGCAGTAAAACAAGCAGTTCACAGCTCTGTGATGAAAATAAAGACAGCAGGGTGACAACCCAAACGAAAAGGTGAACATAGCTCAAGTCAACAAGATGCTTCAGAGTTGTTCTTGGCCATAGTGTGGCCAAAACCACTCAGCATCAACCCCACAAGATATTTGCACATGTAGCAACCAAAACGAGGGAAAGATCAACAACCCAATCCCATAATGAAACAACGGGAACCTTACATAGTTTGCAGATGGGGAAGAAGACGGATTCCCAACATTGATAGGGAAATCATATACATAGCAGAGTCATGCCCCTTCGGTCGCTCTTCCAGCTTGCCGCATGAGATCACAATCCCCCAACCCCAGCGTGAGGAAAACCATCCCATTTTCGTCCTATGCGTGAGGATTCCAAAAATGATGGGGAAATCCCCCCCAAGCGGTGCATGAGGAAGTCCAAATAGGGAAACATTCATGCGAGGGCAAACAATACTCCCTTGCCAGAATGGATTCATGGGAGGAATGGAATCGTGGTTTGTTCCCCTGCCCCCAGCGTGAGTGAAGAGGAAGAGTCTGCTGGTGGAGTGGGCACGTGGGAAAGGAATGATAGTCCTGCCACACCCACCACTACTCAGCAATAACTGTTCCTAGACAGCAGAAGTTTAAATGGGTGGTCGACACATGGAAAACTCCCAATGACCCCCACGGGTTGGAAACCCCCCCCCCCTCTTAACCTTAGGAATCATGTCCTTTTCATTTAACGTTGCATCGTCGTAGCTGGCTGTAGGTTTATTTGAATTAATGTGCATATTTACATGATGCCCAAAGCTATAATGTGCCGGATAGCACGATATACCATCGGCAACAATCCCTATTTCCGAAACATACACAACCAAATAGATGGTGGGGCTTTTGCCTTTAGCTCCATACCACGATTAATTACAAAATATACATCATGTACCTTTTAATGAAAACGGGGTCAAAACCAGGGTATTACAGTTAATGTTATATGGAGACCATTGTTTGTATGAATATATGGTGTTAAAGATAATGAATGATTTATGTTACCGATTTTGTGATGTTAAAATGGTCGAGAGAATACGAACTTGAAATAGGTGTGCCATGCTTTTCATATAAAGGGTATAGGTAAATCAAGGTTGGAAGTGTGGATGGAAGACTCATGTCAAATGATGTTTTATTATATAAAGTATATGTGGATAAAAGTAAACATCTCGTCCTTAAACATAGGTGAAATATTGGATGGTGCTTAAGATCATAAGGGGTTAACTAGCGAAGTCTTATGATATAGGAAATAAAAAAAAGGAATCTGTATGAGTTTTATACATAAATAACTATTGGGTTTGCTTTATATTAAAATTGTTATTAAATGTACCCATGGAGGTTAGTATGTTGTGTTGTACGTAAAACTGCAAAAAGGAATAGCTACATTAATGCACTAAAGGGAAGTCCATAAGAATGGCAACGTGGGTACTAATTAAGTTCATAAAAGAATTTAAAAAATGGACTGGAGCAAGAAAATGGGCAGGAGATTGAACGTCCTTTCATAAAGGTGTAATTATGGACTCAATAATATATATATATATATTTGATTAGTTCTTCTGCTTTCCATTATAGAATTAACAAGTAAAGGTTAACAATGAAAATCATGGGGTGAATTAAGTCATTACTGAAGAACTTACCGAGATAACAACTTATTCATGGTGGCAGTAGGTGATTGATTTATTCATAAATTGATCTCATAACTACAATGGTTGTAAGATTATATCTAGACAGTTATAGAGGAAATGATTGATATGTTTATCACTACTGTTGCAACATAACTCATACATAACTAAGGGAGCCTGCCACTGAAATGGATCAAACTATGATAAATTCCTATGCTTAGATATATTCATGCTAACTTCATAGGCATGATAAAGGAATACAAAAATCTTTGTAAATTGTGAAATTATTCTAGAAAGGTTAAGCATACAATGAAATATTCATACTAGATTTGAAGGGTGAAATAAGTTGCAGTATAGAGTTTAAAGGGTTGTAAGCATTTCCTTGATGTTTGGTGGTTTAATAGAAGGGTGTAATTGTAAATTGATAAAACCTTTTGTATTTTGGAAAATTTTTCTTTAGAAGATAATATGAGCACGTGGAAATAGAATCGATAATCTAGTCATAGGAAGCTTACAAAATTATGTCATGATATTTTAAATGGATCCAAAATTAGGTAACTTGTTAAATTCTTTATGAATGGAGTTTATATAGTAGTCAAGTCGAAAGAATGACGAGAAATGAGCCATATGTTTACATAATGTATTCAAAATAAATTGGTTTATGAGTAAAATATTATGTTTATATATAAATTGATTATGTGTACATTATGAATAGAAGATGAAGTGGTTATGATCAATGTATCATGTTTGTGAGTAATGAGTCTTTATGTTGTGTATAATTAAGGGATGTAAGGTATTGCATCTTGCATGACGAAGTGAGTTATGTCAATATATTTGGGTAAATCAAAGTAATGAGGGTATTTAATTGCTTTAGCTCTTGGGCATAAATGAGTTATCGGGTTTCCCAAGATTGCAAAAGGACTAAACAACTTAAAACCTGGTGCATAAAAAGATAGGTTTTATATCAACTTTGAGACAACATTTCCTAAAGAGGGGGAGCATGTAATACCCAATTTAGGGATAGAAAAAGTAATTGAATGAAATCATTATGTATATATAGAAATGACGACTCGATACTAAGATATAATGGCTAGTGTCTCTGTATAAACTAGCAGGGCATGATTCATCTACGATGATCTAAAATCAAGGACAATTATAGTCCTAATACTGCAACTTGAGAGGACACATTGGAAATACATAGACATTATCCATACTTATTCTAGAACTTTGGGATGAAGTTTCCTGAAGCAGGGGTGTATGTAACACCTTGTTTTTACCCTGACTCTAGAGATTAGAATAACTACTATTTGAGGACATTCTATGACGAATGATCTGATTATTTATTTATTTGAGATCTAAAAAATCTATATGAGTATATTTTTTAGGGAATTCGATTTTGGATGACCTGGACATGTGTGAAGCAACGAATTACTTATGAGATATGACCCAAGAAGAATCATATGGCATATTTATTAAATGAGAAGTAAATTATGATTATAAAAATGATGTCGACATTTGGTCAATTGTGAATGCAGTGATATTATGATTTTAATTGTGAATGAATAATCATGTGAAGTTGTCAACAAGGATTAAATGTTGTATAATGTTTTATAGTAATGTATTATTGAAAACATTTATGTAGCATGTACTATGATGGCCTGTCAAGTGTGACAGGAAAGGAATGTACATGAAACGCAAGAAAGCATCAGTATGCAAAGACTCTATCTTAGTCTATGACTATGGCATGTGATATTAATCTTGTTTATAATATGATTTAATTGTGATATGTTTGTTGCATTGGGATGCATGGAATCTAGATGAGTTGGGAAACCTTGACACTTGAGGCCGATTGATGTTATGTTATGGTTGAAATGTTATTTATGAGATTTAATGCATGGGCTGTTATATGTGCAGGTGATGGGATATGATCGCCAATCGACCCACATCAGGTGAAGGGGCTAAAACATCATACATGTAATTCTAGCAAACGCACCTGTAATTAGACTTGAATAGAGTGAGGAAAACTCTGTCTCATTAGATGTGCGTGCCATGAGGGTATGTCGTGAGTCAGTCACTCACAAAGATTATACTGGGGGTGCGCAATAAGGATTCAACCTTATTCCCCAGGAACCACTTGACTCTTCCCAAGGTAGGCGAACTGAGGTAACATTGGCTCGGTCGCCATAACCAACTCCCCACCTGTGGGAATTATCAAAAGGGCATGTGAGAAGCATAACACCTTGATAATCCTGGCTACGACGAGAAAGCACCGGTAATCAACATCAATTTTGAATCGGAGGGATTGATAAAATATTTAGAATGAATAATAATAAAATTCTTGTAAACTAAATTAAAATAATAAATAATAATAATAAATATTAAATAAATAAATAAATAATAAGAATAATAAATAATAAAAGTTAAATTAAAATAAATAAATGAACAAATAAAGATAAAACAATATATATATATATAATGAAATAAAGCTAAATTAAAAAATCAGTTAAAAGAGTAAATTAAGGAACTTGAACTAAAGTAAAATCCTAACTAATCGAAAAAGAATTAGAGAACCTATGATAATTAAAAAGTAGGTGGGTAAATAAAATTAATTACATAATTAATTAAAGTAAACTGAATAGTTAACTTAAAGTGGTGCATGCAATGCATTGTTATTAATGGAAATGTTAATAAAAACTGGAAAGAAGGAAGAACTAGGGATGATCTTCTTCTTCATTCCTGCCATAGTTTTGAGCCCGAACCGTTTTGGAGGCTCTGAGGCGACTGTGGAAGAGTGTGGCTCAAGTCAACATGAGTGGGGTTGGGAGCCTCCTAACAACATCCTGGCATTGTATTTTCGTTGCTAGCCACGTATTATCAACCCCGTCGACCTCAGGGATCCCGGAGGAAGGATAATATTCGCCAGGGAATGAAAGGGAGGAAATCAGTGGGTTCATTTTGATTGGAAATTCGTTCATAGCATGCAATGGAGATTTAAAAAGAGACCAAGTCTCGGAGCACTAGGAGATATTGGTGAGTTCATAGGAGCTTGCACCAAGGATTTAAGTAACAAATACAACCTTCAACAATACTAGCAAATATCGACAATTTTACAGGTCAGGTCTATGGTTGTAAATTATGTTGTTTATTTTCTTGCACTTATCTACGTAAAATTCATTTGATTTAAAAGATTGTAAGTGAGACTTTGTTCTAATTGTTTATAGTTATAACAAGCACCTCTCAAATATTGTATATATGTGCGTGTATATGTATATGCATATGTATATGAATTACTTGTATTATCTTTTAGAAATATATTTTGGGGTTCTTAGTCCAATTTGAGCTAGATTTTGTGATATTCATGCATATTAGTTTTAAATTTTTTTGGACCCTGTGGAGGGCCATTACAAGATATATGTATTTGTCCTTATTATGATGGATGATGAAGTGAAACAATCTATTGTGTTGGATTCACCTTGATACATGTCTATATTTTTTGTGTTTATTTTGAAATTTTTATTATAAACACTATGGTCCATATTATTTATGATGCAATAGGTGGCACTCGATTGGGGTCTAGAAAGATTCATATATAATGGTTTTACCTAGAACACATGTTTGAGACTAGTTTTTGGACTATTCAAAACCCTAACTTCCATATACTGTAACTACAAAATTATAGCAAAAGAGGACCTGGATTTTTTTTAATAAAAGGTACTTAAAATTATCTTCTAAATCTTGTAAAAGTTTCACTTTTTGAAACTTCTTAGAAATTTTTTAATAGTGAAAAGGAATTCGATACCAAATGTTAATGACCCAATTCCTCCCAAAAAACATAAAAGTAGAAAGAATAACTCCTCACCTTTGAGAAATAAATAAAGGTAATGAATAAAATCCTCCTTGAGGGGAGAACCTCCTCTTACAATATATCAATTACACAAGAGGAACTAATCTCTAAAACTAGGTCTTATTGGTATATACATCAGACAAAAGGTACAATTAATATTAAAGGGTCCTTCTATCCAACAAGGACAACACTAATATAAAAGTAGAAATGTAATAATTCAATATTTAGGTCTTAACATGCTATCTATAATATAATAACAAAGTAAATGTTTGAATTTTCATTTTAACAAGTCATACTTGCTACGATACAATTCATCTAACATATCTCATTTTTTTTTTCAATGTGGTTCACGCGCCGGCTTGACCGACAGGCTACATCCACGGAATAATTTCTGGCAGACCCACCCGAAGAGGCCTCACACCCGCGGTCGCTGCATGCCTAACCCCAAGAGAGTCGATGAGAATGGATCTCGCGACCTCACATGCTGGGAGGCCTAACTACGAGTACTCGACCGATTGAGCTAACTCTTGGGGATTCATCTAACATATCTCATACAATGATACTCATGTATATTAATTTTTTCTTGTGAGTATTCCTAAGGTGCCTATGCCAATTACCACTTATTATTATATTATTTCCCCTAACCATATAGTGAGACTATTTATTACCCAAAAAATATCAAGTGGACATAGTCCACGATGTGGCCAAATTGCATACATTAAGCTCTTAGGTATGTACACCTATGTACCACATATTATTCTCCCTAGGTACATTACAAATACTAGAATTGAAGAAATCAAAGAAAGGATTAAATCATTTATCATATAAAATCCACTCAATAAAATGAAACATTAGATTGAAGAAATAGAGGTTGATGTTGTTTAGGTTGTAATGTAAGAAAACATCTCGAGTGAACATCCCAAGTTCACAAGTTCAAGGGCCCAATTAGACCTTCCTTAGTTGAAATGGTGAACCCTCCAATTGAGGTTGTATTTCCAATATTTGTTATGACAAGGAGCACTATTGAGAACAAATTTAACATGAGTTACAAGGAGGTTCAAAGAGTACGAATAACAATCCCACAACTATTTTCAATACCAAACCTCAAGGAAAACTCTAAGGAACTAAATATCCTAAGGATCATTGAGAGAGAACCCATTATACATCAAAATGTTGAACATAAAAAAGGCATACATGCAAAGAGGAGGGAGAGTATTCCACCATCTACCAACTTCACAAACCTTGACTTATTCTAAGACAATCGAGTATATCCTACAAGTCATTAAGAGTACACCCAACTTGTTAGAAAAGTATATGATAAGTAAGCATAAACATAATGAGTAAGAGAATAGTCTAAAAGTCACAACCTACATCCATACAAGAACCAAGTCGACAGTTGTCCACCTCTTGAAAAAGTACAAGAATACAAGATAACCATTGTCACTCTATTCTACATATGAAGATGGCTTATAATTCCAAATGAGGGACCTAGTTTGCAAGAGTGCAAATATTCCCTTTATAGAAAATTCTAAACACTCTTAGTTTTCTACCTACTTAACTCTCGACCTTCAACATTCTCGGATTTTAGTCTTCCTAAATGAGTCTCAACATTCCTATCCAACTTGGACAGTCTACTTGACAAACTTTGTCCTCATTCCAAATAAGTTCATATTTACAATAAAAATAACTAAAAAATAAAATATTCTCCATCCATTTTCACTTTCATTAATTTATCTTCTAGTGGTAAACTCAATAATGCCTTGGACACTAGTTTACCTCATACAACAAAATTGGTGGGATGCACATCATAAGTCTCCTTTCATCTCAATTTGGAACTTGTACATTCTTATGAGATGATCATTATTTGTTACTTTTTTTTTGGATGGACATGGGTTGGTATTTCTACACCACTTTGGTTGTTCCAAGTTTTCCATTGATGTCTTCTCCACAATTTTCATATTTGTTCCTCCACATTTCCCTTAAAATCTACAATTTTCCTTTGAGTGTGAGGCTTTCAAGCATGTGGTAATAATAGGAAATAGGAAATATGTGATCAATGAATTCGAATTCTTCCAATCTAGTGAGCTATCCATTTCTTCTGATTTAATATTTTAATAACTATAACAATAAAACATTACAAAAATATAAGTTTCTTTATGTAAAGGAAAAATTAAAATGTACATAGTGGAGAGTGGTGAAACAATCTTAGTTTGAATCCTTTGTTATATTTTTATCAATTAGATAGTATGATCTTAGGATCTTATCTGAGAGAATAACATGCACAACAATCAATCCAAACAGACAATGGACACAAAGATTTTCCTCGGGAAAACCATAAAGGAGAAAACACCATAAATTCCTCAGAGATAGAATGAGCACCAATGGGAGCAATAAAACCCAAAGACAATAAGATGATCTCCAATAGTTGTTATCTCTCTTATCCGAACTCCTTCTCTCTCAATCATGTGCTACAACCGAGTGTGAGCGACTGTGTGATAACTAGAGAGGCCCACTCTCTATTTATACTAGTTTCTGACTTGACAACAACTTACCAGGGCCGACTTCTCTAGGAGAGTCTAATAACCCTAGTGCCCCACAACTACACAGACTTTAACCCCTGATCAACATGGAGGGTTAACCTCTATGACTTTACATGACTTGTTTACATTATTGATTCTCCCGATAGTAACATCGAGGAATAACCAAATACAATATATGAAATACATAAGTGAATACATTCTGAAGTTACAAATACATCAACACTCCCTCTTAACTAGGAAGGTATTCTCTTGACACAATTCATAAACACAAGTCTTCTTCTCTGGATCAAGTCTGGATCATCATCAAATATGGATCATCACTAGATCATCATCAAAGATGGATCATTACTAGATCATCACTGGATCATCATCAAAGCTGGATCATCATTGGATCATAATCATTACTGCTCCACTATCTCGATCAAATGGTGCTATCTCTCAATTCTACTCGTCATAGGAAGATCTACTGAGCCATCCCCTTTTCATGTTGGTTGTAGGCCTAGCCTCCATGTAGGTCTTCATCTTCTTTAGCGCTTACATCCGACCATGGGAGGTACAACCTCTACATCAAAGAGGCCCGCCCAACACTTATATCTGACCATGGAAGGCCCAACTTGTCACCATGTTAGAAAGGTCCAGCTCTTACATTTGACCATGGGAGGGCCCAACCTTCCCCCATGTCAGAATGGCACCAACCCTTACATTTAACCATGGGAGGGCCCAGCCTACCCCCATGTCAGAATGGCCCAGCCCTTACATCTGAACATTGGAGGGCCCAACTTGCCCCCATGTTAGAATGGTTCAACCCTTACATCTGACCATGGGAGGGCCCAGCTTACCCCCTTGTCAGAATAGCTCTGCACTTACATCTAAACATGGGAGGGCCCATCTTTCCCCCATGTCAGAATGGCTCAACCCTTACATCGGACCATGGGAGGGCCCAGCCTTTGCCCATGTCAGAATGGCTCATCCCTTACATCTAACCATGGGAGGGCCCAGCCTACCCCCATGTTAGAACAACTTTGCACTTACATCTGACCATGGGAGGGCACAGCCTGCCCCCATGTCAAAATGGATCAACACTTACATCTGACCATGGGAGGGCCCAGCCTGCCCCCATGTTAGAATGGCTTAGCCCTTACATCTAACCATGGGAGGGCCCAGCCTACCCCCATGTTAGAATGGCTCAGCCCTTACATTTGACCATGGGAGGACCTAGCCTGCCCCCATGTCAGAATGGATCCACACTTACATCTGACCATGGGAGGGCCCAACCAGCCCCCATGTCAGAATGGCTCAACCCTTACATCTGACGATGGGAGGGCCCAGCCTGCCCCCATGTCAGAATGGCTCATTGACTCATCACTTCCCCTTGGAAGGAACCTCTATCTGGAGAACACCTAGCTTCTCCCAGAAGTACTCAAACTTCACTCTAGATAATGCCTTAGTCAACACATCAGCTATCTGTTCGTCTGTCACAACATATTGGAGCTTCACTGCTCCCCTCTGCACCATATCCCTCATATAGTGGTATTTGATCTCGATATGCTTTGACTTGTCATGGAACACTGGGTTCTCTGACAACTTCACACAACTCTGGTTGTCGCAATATATACAAGTAGCATCCAACTGGAGATCAAACAAATCAGGTAGTAGCTTCCTCAACCACACTGCCTCACAACTAGCCAAACAAGCTATGACATACTCTGCTTCGGATGTACTCAGTGCCACATAGGATTGTTTCCTGCTAAACCAAGAGATCACACCTGATCCCATATTGAAGCAACACCCCAAAGTGCTCTTCCTATCAATGGAACTGCCTTCCCAATCAGAATCCACATAACCCTCCATGTTAATCTTCTGATTCACCTCATACTTGAGCCCATAATCAATTTTACCCTTCAGGTACCTTAGAATATGCTTTGCAGTAATCAGGTGAACATGTTTGGGATCCGTCAGGAACTGGCTCAATGTGTTCACAGCAAAGAAAATATCTAGTCTCATATTCATTAGGTACATCAAGGACCCAATCATCTGATGATACATCGTAGCATCAACCGACTCTGATGAAGCATCACTCAATAGCTTTAGGTTTGATGCCATAGGTGTGGTCGTGGCCTTGCATTCCATCATCCCAAACCTATTTAGGATCTCTACTGCATACTTCCCTTGTCTCGGGGAGATTCATCTGCAATTTTCCACACCTCTATGCCTAGAAAGTAGTGCATCATACCCAAGTCCTTCATCTCAAACTCGGCAACAAGCTTCCTCTTCATGTCAGCAATCAACCCATCCTCACGTGTTACAAACAGGTCATCTACATACATTAGGAGTATCACTCGGTTCCCTTCTTCAACCTTGTAGTAAAGGTTGGAATCCACTTTACTCTTGGTAAAGCCTAAATTAGTCAGGAAGCTGTCTATTCTGATGTACCATGTCCTGGGTTCCCGTTTCAAACCATATAGGGATTTCTTCAATTTAAATACATGAGTCTTCTTGTCATGTGTCTCAAAATTGAGTGGTTGCTCCACATACACTTCCTCTTCCACTACACCATTCAAGAAAGAAGTCTTCACAACCATCTGGGGTATCTTCCATTTCATTAATACAGCCAGAGAAAGTACTGATCTGATGGAAGTGTTTCTAGATACAGGTGTAAAAGTTTCTTCATAATCTATTCCTTCTTTCTGGGAGAAGCCATGAGCCACAAACCTTGTTTTATATTTCTCTATGCTTCCATATGCAGCATGCTTGATCTTGTAGATCCACTTGGAAGTCACAACTGACTTCCCCTCTGGTCTTGGGACAACATCCCAGACATCATTCTTCATGATCGACTGGTACTCCTCGATCATAGAATCCTTCCACTCTTTCTTTTCTGTCGCTTCTTCATAATTGGAAGGTTCTTTATCAATGATATTACATAATAGGTCTGCATAACCGGAGCAGGACTTGGTTCTTTTCCTCTCTCTGTGTATCTCTTCTAGAGCCCCATATCTTTCTGCACCTTGGATAGCCTCTCGTACCCATGCAGTTTTCCTCTTGTGAGGATTCATCTCTTGGGGTGGATCTATAGGTTCCTGGGGTTATTCTATTTCTCGATCTTCTTCTTGATCAGTTGTATCGTTCATAGTTGTATCTCGAATCCTGGGTGCTTCTATTTCTTCAGGTTCTTCAGCTGGTCTCTTTCTGGATTTGTTGTAAGTTGAGTCTTTGTCGAATATTACGTCTCTGCTAATGTCGATATTCTTGAATCCTCGGAAGTATATTCTGTAAGCCTTCGATCTTTCACTATATCCCACAAATATACCCTTGTTTCTAGAAGGATCTAACTTTGTCCTCTTTTATTTTGGAATGTGTATGTATACTGGACAACCAAATATTCTGAGATGGATTACCTTTGGTTTCTTGCCAGAAAATACTTCTTCAGGTGTCTTGTTCTTGAGTACTTTGTGGAGTATGATTTTGTACATACACAGTTGTCCTGGCAGCTTCTGCCCATAGATGCATGGGAATATCTTGATCATGAAGCATTGCCCTTGCAGCTTCCATAATCATTCTATTCTTTCTTTCTGCAACCCCATTCTATTGTGGATTGTATGGAGTGGTCAACTCCCTCTTAATCCCTGAATCTCTGCATAATTCTTTGAATTCATTTGATGTGAATTCTACGCCATTGTCTGATTGAAAGGTCTTGATTTTCTTTTTCTGTTTGGTTCTCGATTAAGGATTTTAACTCTTTAAACTTGCTAAATATTTCATCTTTGTTCTTCAAGAAGTATATCCATGTCTTCCTAGAAAAATCATAAATGAAAGAAACATCGTTTACATACCCACTCAATGACTTGGATGACATCGGACTGCATACATTGGAGTGGATGATTTCCAAGACTCCTCTTTCCTTTCTCTCACTACTTGGAAATGTCTTCTTTGTGTTCTTTCCTTTTGCACATCCTTTGCAGACACCGTCATGTTTTGTATATAATTCTGGAAGGCCTTCAACAACTTTGCTTGCAAGTTGTAGTGCCCTATAGTGCACATGTGCAAGCCTTCTGTGCCAAAGTTCATTTAGCTCTACTAAGTAATGGACCAAAGCTTGTTCTGGTTGGCCCTTCAAGTCCTCCCTCTTGCTCTCCAATCACTATTGCATAATTTATAGTCTTTCCCTTTGGCCACATAAGGACTTGGACATCCACAAATGCTACCCTCATGCCTTTTGCATCCAATGCAGATATTGAGAGGAGATTCTTCTTTAGTCCTGGTACAAACAAGACATCCTTCATCTTCATAGACTTTCCAGAGTCTAGCTTATAGGAGGATTCACCACTATCTTTTATTGGATACTGATAATCATCCCCAAGTTTCACCTTGTGAGGTGACTCATGTTCAGATAGTTTCATAAAGGATTCTTTGAATCCCGTCATATGCTTGGAAGCCCCACTGTCTATAATCCAATCATTGCTTCCATGTGTGACAGTTCCTATGAGGGCCGAAATCAGAACATACTCTTCATCACTTGAAGAATATTCACTTTCTTGTTTGACTCTTTTCTTGGGAGGATCATCATCCTCTGTAGTGTGAGCATTATGTTTTCTTTTGTTCTTCTTCTTGTGAGAGTTACTTTTGTTTCTAGGACAATTTATGGAATAGTGTCCTATCTCATCACAAGTGAAACATCTGAGTTGAGTTCTTCTAGAGTTATTTTGGTGAGAATGCTTACCTTTAGGATGATGATGGTCCCACCTAATTTTCTTGGAGTGTACTATGAGAGCTTGACCTTCACTTCCCATATTTTCTTCTCAAGCTACTATTTGAGCTTCCTCTTGTGAGCATTCCTCCCATAGTCTACTGAAGGTGACTAGCTTTCTTATAGAACAAATCCCTCGAATGAAAGAGTCCCATGACCTAGGGAGACCATTCAAGGTGGTCATCACAATTTATGCATTCTCCACTTCTTCATCCACTACTTCAAGTTGTTCTTTGATTTTGGAGACCCTTGTAAAGTATGACTATATGGTCTCCACATTCTGGATCTTCACACTCTTCAATTGGTTCCTCAAAGTCATATTCCAATTTATGTTCTTTCCTTCAAATAGCTTGGTCAGGGCATCAAACATTTCTTTAGGTGTCTTTAGGGAGGACACCTATAGTATGAGGTGATCCTTTATTGAATCAGCAATAATCCTCTTATCCATGACCAATTTCTTTTTGTGTAAGGCCTTAGCCTCATCTCCATCTGGAACTGGAACCTCTTCATTGATGTAAGAGTCCAACTCGTTTTCTTCCAGGACCAAGGAGATCCTATACTTCTAGGCTCGGAAGTTATCAACTCCCTCAATATTTTCATCAAGCTTGGTGTGATGAGACATATTAATTGAGAACCTCAAATGGAAATACAAAAGATTTAGATCTTACCAATTTGAGAAGCTAAAAACTGGATCTGGAGCTGATCTTCTACAGTGTTGGTTTTTTGGTTCTAGCGAAAATTAGGGTTTGACTTTCCCGGAGTTCTACTCAACCAAAAACCTCGATTTTTGTCTCTAAACTTTGATTTTGAGGAGGAGAGAAATCCTAGCATGGGCTCACTCAAAAATTCCTCTTTGGTGAAAATCCATAATTTCTTGATGTAGTGGTAGGTCAAAAACTGAAAGTGCTCAGAATCAGATTCTGCTTCGACAGAAAGATGCACCCTCAATGGAGATTCATCCTAGCCTCCTTTCGCTGATGGATTGTGGAGAGAGACCCAAAAAGTAAGAATCCCTAGCTTCCGCAGCTACACAGTTTCTTCGTAAAGAGAGAAGACTACTTAAATTTTTAAAACTTTATCCCCTACCCCAAAGTGGGGCTAGCCAGAGGAGTTATCAGATTCATTCCTATCTTGCACGATTAAAGATAAAAATAATTACTTGATGACTAGTGATGTTGTGCATTAGAAATTTTTGTGAATGTATATGAATAATAATCATTTAAATGGGGTTGAGGAGATGGTGAATACATATTTTTCTTAGAAAATTTTGTTGAGCTTTGATTCCTAAAAGGAGAGGAACAATAGTTGACTTTCATTTAAAAGGAGAGGATTGAATAGTTGACTTTCATTTATTAATTGAGGGCTTGAGGGACCTTGGTTGGATTGATTAAAATAATTGATTAGGAGGAGAGTCACCACCCACAAGTTGTTTCCCACATAGTTGCTGATGGTGAGAGTGAAAAGTTGTAGTATCACTCGTTTATCCTTAACAAATTGTAAGTGAGTTACTTGCGAATCTCTCACATATGTAGGCTACTTTGCTTAATTAATATAAATAAATGGTGGTTATTGTTAGATGTTTTAATATTGGAGGTATCCATTATAGTGATTCAATGCTTAATATGTTTATTTTTTTTCCTTAAGTAGTTTTAAGAATTCATATTTTACATAATATGGTAATAGTTTAATATTATGTTCTAAATCTAAAGACCAATAAGTTAAATTTCTTTTTTCTTTTTAAACAAATTAAAAAAATGTATATTAATTAAAAGAGAGTAGGATATATAAATTATGTAATGAGTCTAGAAATTAATTATTAGTTTATTAGGTTAATGGTCATCTTGTTTTATATTGAAGGGTTGTGTTAGCACCATTTTTGGGCTAAGCAATTGGTAAGCGATTTGGCTAGAGGAAGGAGGAACAGGGTTAGAAATTCCCATATCATAGAAACTTAAAGAATGTTGATGAAGGTCCGCAAATATTTGAAGGGGAATTCCTGGATTCGAAATGCCAAAATACTTAAGAGATTCTAATTGTTTACCTTGAAATTCATGTAAATGAAGAAATCCTCCCTTAGTTAAATGATGACAAGAAATGGACAGTTGGGATGCGCAGGGCAGAAGATCAAAGGCCAAAAAACCTTTCCGCCAAGGAAAAAATTGGGAGCGGAAGAGAGAAAAATGCAAAGGTTTGGTTATAAACAGTGGAAGATCCGCCTTCCATCTTTTGCAGTCCAAGATCTGCGGCCCATAATGTTTTCCCCGATCAAGATCCAATAGCTTGAAAGGAAGTAAAGGGTGGAAGTGGAAAATGTAAATTTTTAGGTTGCAAAACTTGGAAAACCCGATTTCTACTTTCCACGAGCTAGATCCGACCACTCAGATCACTTCTGCCAAACATCAACGACATGGGAAAGGATAAGGGAGTAGAGGTCGAAAAGCGAAAATGCAGAGTTTTGGTCATGGAAAAGTTGAATTTACCCTTTCCGAAATCCACTTTATGCTAAAGGCGGAAGCGAAAAATCGGAAGCAAAAAATTCAGAATCATACTTTACAAAAAGTTGAAGTTCCACTTTCCACTTTTTGGAAAGGTGCAGAAGCAGAAAGGAAGAAGTGGAAAAGGATGAAATTTTGTCATGGAAGTTGGCATTTTCGTTTTCCGCTATTTTGCGCAAGTATAAAGGTGGAAGAGGAAAATTCAAAATAGCATTTTAAAAAAAGTCGAAGTTCTACTTTTCGCTTTCCGGAAAAGTGCAGAAGCGGAAAGGCAGAAGCAGAAAATATAGAATCGCATTTTACAAAAAGTTGAAGTTCTGCTTTCCGCTTTCTGGGAAAGTGCAGAAGCAGAAAGGAGAAAGAGGAAAATAAATAAATATTGATGTGAAAAGGTGAAGGTCAGCTTTCTACAATCCGCCAGTATGACGGTCTGGAGGTTTCCTGCAGATGATCAATGGTCCGGAAAGAGGCAAAGGTCGAAAAGAGGAAATATGAAGTTTTGGTCAGAAAAAAAATCAGAATCCCACCTTCCATTTTCCGTGGCCCGTATTTTGATCTCAGATCAATGGCTAAGAATGAATCCCGCACAGATCAATGATGCAGAAAGAAACAAAAAGTCAAAAAGAGATAAAAGGGTGGAAAGGAAAGTAAGAAGCTGCTTTCCAGTTTTCGTAGAAGTCAGATCTACGACCCATAATAAATACGGAAGAGATCAAGAGTCGAGATTGATTCCACCAAGATAACTTGCACACTTAGGGGCAGAGAAGGCCTCCACGATGGAAAATGTGCAAAAATGACGTGTGAGTCTTTCCTATTGGATATCGCACTAAAAAATCAGAGGTACAAACATAAATTTTTGGAGCGTGATGGGGTATTTTTCAAGGGATGGGATCTAAGTTTATGAAGATCTATGGTCCAAAATCAATTGTGCGGGTAAATTTGGAGGGAAGGATAAAAAACTGTTGCAGGCCAGATGAAAATCCTATGATCGGTCATTTTCAGCAAGCGATCCTGAGTCCCTGTTGTTAAAACTCTCCAATTGATCCACCATGCGTGTCCCAGCATTCTTTTTTTGTTTGGTTTATGATCATGGAGAATCTTCCAGATCATCATTTGTTAGGATTTTCATTTCCATACTGCAACTATTTTTGGCTCTGTTTCGAGGTTGGTCTTGGGAGCCTAGGATACTATAAATTTATCATCAATAGAGGAAGAAAGGGTTGGAAGTCGTGATATTTTTGTGTTATGAATTTTGAGATCTACTGTTAATAAAAATTGCAGAGCCGAATGCTTGCACATTGCTACAGAGATTCCTGTGCATTTCGTAGTTACAGTCTGTTATTTCCTTTCCTTTGTGCATGTCTTTTCCTGTCAAGCTTGCCATTATGTGTTTTTCATAGCTGAAATAAGTGTATAATAGTTCAGAATTCATATTGTTATGCTCACTCTATTGTTTCAGGTATCCACCAATATTTCTTTCCAAAATTGATGCATAATTAATCTTTTAGGTGCTCTTTGTTGATGGACTTTTCTTGTTCTCTCTTTATCACCAGACAAATTGTTATTTGAGTGTAACCGAGTGCTTCCTTGCCTTTGTATAATTTCTCCTGCAAACTATTCTATAGTTCATGGATAATTTGTGACTCCATAGCCCAATGTATGCTTACCTCATTTCAACCACAAACTTAATCTGAATTTTGTTTTGTTTTTATATATGGCCCTCATAAAAATCTATCAGATATCCAACTCCCTTTCTTAAAGTGGTTCTGCTGTTACCTCGAGATTTAACTACCGCAACCTTGGGTACATTCTAAGTGCTAACAAATTGTCGTCATTTCCATGGATGCAAGTGCAAATCAGTCCTAGGAGACAACAAATATTCCAAGAAGAAAGGGTTTCTGTTTTTGTGGGAAACAGAGACTTCTGCATTTGAAATAAGTTGTATATTTTCCCTAGCGACTCCACATTGATTTTGAGTGATATTTCAAAAGGCATCCTGAATTCCTGGAGGTCGCATACACGAGGTAACCCTAACACTGAAATATTACCAAGTGTGGAAAATCCAGAAAGATTGCTTAGAAGTAAGGGAAAATAACAAATAAATATTTCTCAAATTGGTGCATCATCCTCTCAAGAATTTCACAGCATTCAGGATTTTGGGTGGGAAACAAATTTTGTAAGGTCCTTGGTGAAATCAAAACATGAATCTAATTTGAAGTAAACTGAACTTAATACCACTAGGTTAGAATTAAATTTGTTTGATTCTCTTTGGCACAACCTTCAAAACTCTGTGAAAACTAAAGAAAGAAACCCTGTTGTTCAAAGCTTCCAACCTTGTATCCCACTAACTATTCAAGCCCCTCCACCTTTTCAAGCTCCTCCCCATGTTCCAAATCCACCTAGACAGATGACTGCTAGGTTTTCTCCTTTGGCCTTACCTGTTGTGTTGCATGACCATCCTCTAAATTATGCCTAGAGAATTACCTTGTATGATGGGGAGGGAATGTTCACAGCAAGATAGCATGTTGATAGATTTAATGAGGTTGATGATGATGATGTTAAGATGAGGTTGTTTGCACAAATATTATTAGGGGAAGCAAATAAATGGTTTAGATATTTACCTGCTAGGTCGATTTCCATGTTTGCATCCTTCCAAACTTCATTTTTAGAAAGATGGGAAGATAAGAGAAGTCCTTTGCAGGTGCTTTCTCAATATAATAATCTTAAGAAAGGATGTTTTGAATCTGTCCATGAGTTTTCTAGTCATTTTATGAGGGTGATAACTCTATTCCTGCTTATATTAAACCCCTTGTAGGAGCTACAAAACTCCATTGTGTTGATGCCTTTGATCGTGGATTTGCATTATTGTTGAGAGAGAAAATAAACAAGTCTTCCTACTATGTTTCAAGATGCTTTAGAAGTGGAAGCTAATAAGATGGCAAGTGGAAAAATAAAGTAGAAAGTAGAAACAAATAGAAAGAAAACTAGAGAATAAAATGTTCCTTCTACTTCTGTTGCCTCTTCTCCTAATGATGTTAAGTTTGAAATGATGATGAAGACGATGGAGAAGTTGATGGATAGGCTGACTGTAAATAACAAACCATTGAACAAAGAATGGAATAAACTGCAAATCAGGAACCCAAATTTGAGAAGGGAAAATCCCCCCCCCCCCCCCCNATGTTGCAGATGAAGATGAGGCTGGATCTATTGAGGATCATATTCACCATTTTGGTGAATTGGATTCTAAAATATACCTTACAAAGAAAGAACATAGTATGTTTTCCTAGGAGGATGCCAATAATGATTTTGAGGAAGAGTCAGAATAGTACCAAAGGGGTTAGTTGCATGCTATTTATAATGTTCAAAGAAAGATCAAACTGAGGAATAGAGATGTTGTTGTGAATAAAGGAGGGTTCAATCCAAATCAGCCTTCCAATACCAACAGAATATAGAACAAAAAAATGAAAAAAAAAGATCCTATTATACATAAAGAATTTGTAAATAAAGTAGAGAAAACAAAGGAACTTAAACAACCAACACTAGTGGATGTAGAGAAAGTTTTTTCCACTTTTAACTTGCAGACAAAGCTCTCAAAATTGAAAGTTTCCATTCCTTTCAATGAATTGTTAATAAACAGGGAATACAGAGACAAAATAACAGACATGGTCAGGAGTCGGGGAGAATTTCAACCAGATATCTTAGAGGTGGATGATGATGCTCTTACCATTGTCTTTGGGTCAAAAATTGAAAATGTGGATGATGATGAAGCTCCTTGTTTTTACCCGGGTTTAAATGTACATGATATGATTGTGCACAACGCTCGGATAGATTCTGGTGCATCTCATAATCTAATTCCCAAGGGAGTGGTAGAAAGTTTGGGTTTGGAATTTACTATACCATATAAATGTTTGTATTCTTTTGATTCTAGGAAGGTAGTAACTTTGACAAAAAATCCATCTAAGACTTTGGTAATGGATGTTGTTGTAGCAGACATTCCTCCAAAATTTGGTATATTGTTGTCAAGGTCTTGGACTTCAAAATTGAATGGTAGTTTACAAATGGATATGTCTTATGCTACCATTCCTATGGTTGGGAGAAATTTATACAGTGAGAAAGGATCCCCTTATGTAGTTAGCAACCAAGATAAGCCATATGTTCATGCTATCTATGCTATTGATACTGACTCAGGATATTCCATTTTATTTAATGATGGTTTTCCCCGTGATCCTGAAATCCTTGTGCCCGTTGAAGTTAACGAAGATGAAGAGTTTGAAAAGAGACAAGAGGATTTGGAAAGGAAACATAAATAAGAGGGTCTCTGGACCATGTATTTTGATGGATTTGTGGCTAAAGTTGGTGCTGGTACAGGTGTGTATATTATTTCTCCTATCAAAGACTTTAAGGCTCTATCATATAAGTTAACTTTTGAATGTACCAATAATGTAGCAGACTATGAAGCTTTGTTACTTGGATTGAACTCCTTGAAATATTTGGGAGCAAAGAGAGTGCAAGTCACGAGAGATTCAGAGCTTGTAGTAAAGCAGGTAAATGATAGTTATGAAACCAAACATCCCAGAATGAGGGATTATAGAAATGAGGTATGGGATATGTTTGGTAACTCTTTTACAGAGCATAAAATAAGAGTGATTCCAAGATATGAAAACATAGTAGATGACTCCTTGGTTGTTTCTACTAGAAAAATCAAAACTCCCATTGCTGGCCAAAGAAAGTATAAATTTGACATTGTGAATAGACCCTCCATACCAGATAATTCCAAATACTAGTCAAATCAACAATAAAAGAAGGTTGTTAAAACAGTTAGCTGGCGGTGCTTGTTGAAGAGACGTGCACTAATGGAAGATCCGACCGTTATTAGGGTGAGATTGCCGACGGATTTGGTGTCATTACTGTTGGATTTGGTCATGATGGACACGGTGGATTTGGAAATGATGATTTTGAATTGGGAAGTGGATATAAAAAGAGCATGGGACATGGGAGGAAGGCATTGTTTAGAGCATTTCAGTTGAGTGAGCAAAGTGTTGAGCTGAGTATAGTTGAAGAGTCTTGAGTGTGAGTTGCGGAGTAGAGGTGCATAGTCGTTGGGTGCATAGTAAGGATTGGGGAGTGCAACATGCTAAGTGACCCCGATGCAATTGAGATTTCCAATGAGTAGGAATCCCCCATTCGACCCAGGACCATTGAGGAAGAAGTCATGAGCATGTCGGTAAGCTCTTTGTCGATCCCCAAAGGAAATCAGAAGGCTCAAAAGCCCAGTTCCATGCCACTTCTGATCTAGATTTATGAAAAAATGCAATAGAATACACAGAAACAAATATGCAGTGGAAATAACACTTCATTTCATTAATCAATAATTGAAACTTGTTTACATACAAAATGGAAATAAACTAGCTAGAGTGTTGGTAGCTTATCTTTGAGAAGAGATGTGGTGGCTACATGCCTCTGAACTCTATGTTACAATGAGGCTCGAAGGCCTATATATTATTGAGAAACAATGGAAACCCTACACATACAAAAACCTAACCCTAGGAGGTGAAAAGCCAGAATGTGAGCCTCGTTGGGTAACTCGGTAAATCAATTTCCCGGGGTCGTAACTTTAGCATACTACCTCTGTTTGACGCGCATGATACATTGTTAGAAATATTTGTTTAAGGACTACATCCATAAACAACAAATATCAAGTCTAGAACGGACTCATATTTTCCTGACCATTCGATGCCGAAAAAACGTCATTTAGGGCCTTAAAATGTCTCCAGAAATTTAGGACCCGAAAACTGCCAAAAATAGTAAATTATGCTACAAATAAGGAAACTGGAAAACTAAAAGAAACAATGGTGGGGGTCCAAGTGGAATAGGTGGGTGGCCACCAATATCCTCCTGGATCATTGAGGAGTGCAGCATGCTGAGTGACCCCGACGCAATTGAGATTTCCAGTGAGTAGGAATCCCCCATTCGACCCACGACCATTGAGGAAGAAGTCATAAGCATGTCGGTAAGCTCTTCATTGATCCCCAAATGAAAGCGGAAGACTCAGAAGCCCAGTTCCATGCCACCACAGAAGAGGCACACCCACACTTCGGCTAGAGTGCAAGGAGAGGGGACTGCACAGACTGGGTCATCGAGCTTGGGAGCTATAGAGTCTGTGGCACTTAGGGGTGTCTCTGTCAATGAAATCCTGGGATATGTCGCTCCAACACCTCCAGGAGCGAAGCCGAGGAATCCCACGAAGTGAGAAGTATCCACCCAAATTTCCTCCACTGCTGGAAGGGATGTTTTTCTCGGTAGATATCATCCCTGGCTTGATCAAGCTGAAGGTTGAAGACCACAATGTGCTGTTGCTCAAAGATGTCTGGGATGATCCCTATGAATCAGTTTCGAGAGGGCCTGGTGCACCGATTCAAAGGATTCCTCAACCATGGGTGAGCGACTTGAATAAATCTGGATTGTTGGGGCTCATTAATATGCCTCACTTTGAATGAATGAACGAAGCTCATGAATGCGTCAAATAACTCTTGGTCTGCTTTCATGGTGGGACGCTCTAGTTGAATAAGCCTATTCCTATCACGGTTGACTTAATTGCAAACATTATGGGATTGCCAAAGGTTGGGGAAGATCCGACGTAGTTTATCCGTGGGAGGGATACTAACAAGAAGCTTGCCAAGCAGTTGAAGGAGATATTTGGCTTGTAGTGTGATGTCCATGCCTATCGTATCAACAACATTAATGCACAGGCGTTGTGTATTGGGGCATGCATTTTGGAGAGCAAGATTGTCTGGGGGAATCGACCGGTTCAGTGAAACTTGGGCGTGGTCGCATCCACATAAAAATGCACAGAGGGCGTGCAAATGATTTGGTCCTTGTTTCTACTCAACAAGTTGCTCGACGATCCTCTCGTTGCTCAGGTCGGGCGTCCATTTTCCTACATTTGGTTGTTAATTCTCATTACGCTTGTCGCATGGAAAGAACCAGAAGATTATCAGCCGATGATAGTCAGTGTGGTGAAGGTGTGTCGAGGTGCACGCTATCAGAATTTGTGGTGGATTGAGGAGACTAGTCAGCAGACGGACTGTGCAATCCATTTTTGGGTCTATTGCGAAGCGCTGCAAGCCACAACTGTCAAAGTTCTCCTCTTATCCCATTATGTAGCAGCCACGTATCAACGGCTCATTCAGTTCACTATTGGGCCTCATTCCATTTATATCCAGGCATGATGGGACCTCGACAGGAAGTGGCTACCTCTGACCTACAAAGTCATTGATGAATAATTGGATTCTCTTGTTCAGGAGTGGCTGGATGAATGGTGCAACCCTATGAGCTAGAAGGAACTCTCTAAGGAGCCACAAGCTGATGCCTTGGGTGAGCCTATCCAGATGGAGCTAAGTGTTCATGACTTCGACAATGAATCGTCGACCCTAATGCCGAATCACAGCACATGTGGGAGGAAACTTGAACCAAATGGCGCCTAAAATACGACGCGGGTAGTGGTACCCGACCATGTATGGAGGACCAACTGAAGCGACACATCAAAGCGGTCACTGAATCCTCTGAGGCTGCGACGCAAGTGATACAAGAGTCCAACCAAGAAGGGTTTGTTGTGATAAGAGATAAGTTGAATTCTATTTATGATGTTTTTTCCTAGAAGACACCCAAGAAAGATGTGATGTAGGAATTCCCGTCGATCAGCACCGAGCCGCGGGCTAGGAATGTTCAAGTTCCCCCGAATGTGATTGATGCAAGGCATGAAGAAGTGAATCAGTTACTGTGACTGCTCCAGAGCATTGCCTTAGATCTTAACAAGTTACCGGCTCAGGCACTTGTGGAGCTGCACCATGTTGCCGCCTAGGAATTGGTGGATAGGTAGAAGGAGCTCAGTGATGGGTATTTGCAGTCACATAGCGCAGTCAAGAAGCTACAGAAATAAGCTAAGGAGCTACATCAGGTCAGGGTACAGCTGGAAAAAAAGAAGGTACAGGAGATTGAGGCATTGAAGGCATCACAGGCCGAGCTGTAGCGCAAGGATTTTGAGGAAATCACCAAGCTTAAGAAGACACAAGACCGCCTTATCATTGAGAAGGTGCAGCTGTGTGTAATTTGTGGCACGATCCAGCAAGCTGTCGATGACTCCTTTCAACATATCTTTGAGAGCACAACCGAGCTTACTGTAGTCGCTAAGGCCAAGTGACTTGGGGAAATTATTGTCCAGCTCTAGGACACCAATATTCTGCTCAATGCCCTAGTCCATCCAATGACGTCACTAGAGGAGGTTGCCGAACGAAAGGATACTATTGAGGAGATGGTGGCCCAGTTTGAAACAATGGAGCAAGAAGCAAAGACAATCATGGAGGCAATGATGCAATTCTGGAAAAGCATTGTCCAAGACAAATAAATCGACCAGTTGACCATGCACACGCAAGAAGCTGAAGGACAATTGATGACATTGAAGACGTCGCTGCGAGCACTACCACTCATGGTGCAGATCACACAGTATGAGTAGTTGAAGGACCTACAACAGAGAGTTTCCCGTGCCCAAGAAAGCCAACAAAAACGTCCTTCCCAGTTGGATGAGTTTCAAGAAGTTGGTGGGAAGCTGGCTGTCAAAGTAGTTGCAACGCTGCATGCAGTGCAAGAAAGTCAGCAGATGGTTGATGGCAAGGCTGGGAAATCCCACCCCATGCAGCAGGATTTTCTCAACTGTCAAAGTGTTACCAAAATATTCTAGCTCTAGGTTCAAGAGATCTCGCAGCATTTTGAAGATTTCAAGGCCAAGACATCAGCATATACCCTATCAACCTAACGTTGCTTGAGGATGAGCCACAAGAATGTGTTGGGGGCTTGTTGGCATGGGTTTTGGGTAAGTGAGTTGCGTAGTGTTGTGGCAGTTGCGCAAGTTCACGTGACACCATGCAAGGCTAGATCAGTGGGATGGGCAGAAGAATAACCGATTTTGAATATTTAATGTATTAATTGACCATGTTTTGTGGACATAGGTCATTAGTGGTTAGAATTTAGTTATAAGTGGACCTTTGATGTAAAGGCGCAAGCCTGTATATAGAGATAGCTCTGCAATTGTAAGATCATCAAGATCAACGGATACAAGTCCAAGTCAATATCTGAGAGTGATCAATCTTTTGCAATCTGTTTATGGTCTTGATGAGTCTTCTATTTTAAACAATTTGTGATATGTCTGTGTCAGATACTGAATTTTCGGATGTAATCAGTCTCCTGCTATGGAGAATAATTATTTATTTTGGATCTATTGCACAGAATTAGTATGACATGACGGTTGTTGCCTAAATGTTTCCTTTTGTTTTCTTATTTTCTCTGCTACGATGTCAATGAGAAGTGTATTGAATCTATTTATGATTTACTGATGTTGGTTCAATGAGATGATGATGCAATCTATCCCAATTCTATTTCAATTCTAATGAATGATGATGAAGCTTATTAAATTTGTTTTATGAAAGATACTGTTGCGATAAATGAATGATGTGATTTGTTAGATCCGTAGTTGTGAAGATGAATTATGATAACTATCTTAGTTCTGTCGAGTGACTTGGAGTAATCTGATAGTTATGTTATTGAAGCCGCAGATGCCATATCTTCCCTTCGTACTTCTAGAAACTTGGTTCCGACAGCTCTCCCTTGAACACCTCGGGTGAGACTTTGTCCGCTTTGCGGATGTTACTAGGCAGGGTAAAACCTGTCTGTGCCAGTGCTCAAGGAGATCGCACTGGTTGGGGGTCGACAGAGTGAGAACCCCTATCGGCAAGGATTTGTTGGTGGGTTTTCACCATCATGGACCCAACAATTAATTAAGGTTCCTAAGTTAGGCTAAATAATCTAATAGACAGTATGGTCAAGGGAGGATTAATAATCCTAACACCCCCCTGAATCCCAACTTGGACAACTGTGGGCCCTGATAACAAGACCACAGGTCACCCAAATACAATCTAAAAGACAGAATGTTGCTTAATACAACCAAGTAAATAGGGGAAAACCTCATGGGAACCCCCCCCCCCTAAAAATAAGCAGGAATACAAATTTTGAAAAAACTTGTGAAAATTTTTGCTACTATTTGCAGCAGCAGTATCTTGGTTCTGTGTAGGTGAACCCATGAATCCAAAAAAAGTGCTTATGTCTGGAGGAATCTTCCTCTTTGGAATAATAATAATGCACTCAACTGAATCAAAAATATAAACAGCTGCACGGTGAAAACTGGACCCATGTAGAGGAGCTGAAATCATCTGAAGAGAGAGAAAAGGTGCTTGAGAATTCAAACCATGTGAGTAATCCCTAAGAAACTGATATATTTCAGCCTTGAAAAACAAACCATGAGTGGTAAAATGAGCCCCAAGTGTTAGGATCAAGTGTCCAGACGGATGCATAATGTCTTCCTCTTTACTAGTTCTATGAGGAGATGAGCATGTGACCAAAGGCAGAGAAGCCCTGGGACTGTGGAGAGAGAATGCTTGAGCTCCATAATCTGATATAGCTTCATAAATATCTAATAATTCACAAAATCTAATATCATCAATCTCATAAGAGAAAACTAACATCGAATCCTCAACAACAAAATTGAAGGAGACTTGCGGTGCTTGATTTGTCACACCAAAATTGATGAAACCTATTACAAGCAATACTGTAAGCTATTGAATCTTAAAACTTGAACCAAATATTATCATATCAGAAAATAAATCATATCCAAAAAGGTTCATATCAAATCCAAAACTGTGAAGTGAAATAAAATCCCTAGCAGCAATCTTGAAGGAGACTTGCGGTACTTGATTTGTCACACCAAAATTGATGAAACCAGCTACAAGCAGTACTGAAATCTCATGAAACAGAAATATTAAACCAAGTAATATCAGATCAGATCTAAATAATATCATATCCAACCCAAATAGTTCCATATTGGATCCAAAAGTGTTGAATGAAATCAAATCCCTAGTAGCAATTTTGAAGGAGACTTGCGGTACTTGTTTCTTCACATCAAAATTGATGAGAACAACTACAAGTAGTACTAAAGGCTCATGAAACTGAAATATTGAACCAAGTAATATAATATCAAATCCAAATAATATCATATCAGATCTAATAAAGTTCATATCAGATCCAAGAGTTCTCTCCACCGAGATGGTAGATGCACAATTTTCTCCTTCTTCAAAATTCTGATTATCGGTGCATGCATTCATGTAGAAATTTGATGGAAGCTCAAGATCAATGAGAGTGAATGGATAAATCCTACAACCTGAAATTATTTCCAAAACATCCAAATATTTACAAAATATAATATCAGCAAATTCATGAGAGAAAACTGACATCAAATCCCCAGCAGAACTTTTGAAAGAGATTATTGGTACTTGTTTCTTCACACCAAAATTGATGAGAAAAAATACAAGCGGTACTGAAAGCTCTTGAACCCTAGAACCAAGTAATATCAGATAATATCCAAATAAGATCTTATCAGATCCAATAAATTCCATATCAGATCCAGGAGTGTGCTCCACCGAGCTGGTAGATGCATAGTTTTCTCCCTCTTCAAAACTTTTGAAAGAGATTTTTGGTACTTGTTTCTTCACACCATAATTGATGAGAATAGATACAAGCAGTACTGAAAGCTCTTGAACCCTAGAACCAAGTAATATCATATCATATCCAAATAATATCATATTAGATCCAATAAATTCCATATCAGATCCAAGAGTGTGCTCCACTGAGATGGTAGATGCATAGTTTTCCCTTTCTTCAAAACCCTGAGTATCGGTGCATGCAATCGTGTAGGAATTTGTTGGAATCTCTATATAAATGAGAGTGAATGGATCACTCCTACAATCTGATATTATTTCCAAAATATCCAAAGAATTACTTATATGCACACCAGCAACATCATTAGAGACAGAAAAATAAAATTCCTCATCCTTTCCTGGAGAAATCATCGGTAAACTATGCACAAAATTTATAATAGAAGAATCAGTGGAGAATTTTTGCATAGAATGGAAGGAGAGATTTTCTTCAACATCAGATATTCGACTGTCTTCTTCTGGATCAGCCATGTGAGGAGATGAGATATCAGAGATCTCATACACTTCTGAAGTAGCAGGAGAAGGGGTCACTCCAAGGAGACTTTCTTCAATTCGAATTGACTGTGAGGAAGATTCTACTTCTTCTTCATCTTGAAAAACTTCATTAGAGAGAGTAGAGGCCAATAATTTTGAGTAAATAACTCTTGTGGTTCTGAATGTGCTCCCCATATTGCTATAACAATCCTCATTGTGCTTCCCAAATATTCTATCCAATTATATCTAGAGATCCTTTGGGTATTATGCAAACTCAGTAAGTTCTATAAGAAAGCTTCAAGAAAAAGTCCCACATATTTCTCCATAAGCTCTATCACCGTCATTTATCCAGTCTTTCTCATATTCATAAGACTCTTTACCAAGTCCCATAGATACCTCATAGAGACCTTGTCTCTTCAGAGATGCAATCATCTTCGACTTCCATTCTGAATATCTTGTGGATGATTAAGAAGAGGAACTGATAATATTGAACCCATATGTATTTGAACCTGCAAAGTATCACTGCAAAAATAAAATATCTAAACTGTTAGAATCATGCTTTTCCTCTCGACATGAACATATTTTCAGTGTCCGTAACTCCCTCTCCGCTACTATGAATAATCTAGAGCTAGCAAATCATCATAGGGGACTTCTGTGGAAACCCGGATACTTCTGATGTTCAATGGGGAGAAACAAGCATGAAACCTGTCTGAGAAGGCTCTGATACCATATTAGAATTTGAATGCCATTTAGATCTTCAAGCATATAGTTCTAATAATGTTTGCAGCAAA
The DNA here is from genome assembly GCA_001517045.1 of Pseudotsuga menziesii. Lineage (NCBI taxonomy): Eukaryota > Viridiplantae > Streptophyta > Pinopsida > Pinales > Pinaceae > Pseudotsuga > Pseudotsuga menziesii. The sequence goes on from LPNX011166302.1 coordinate 770,597, forward strand.
TAGATGGAGAATGAAGATGAAAACTGAACAAAACAAACCACACAGGAATCGGATAAGTATTGCTCAATAATTTACAGTATCAGTCACAATAATAAAATCTATTGTTACAATAGTTTACATAGGAAAAGAATTTGAATGTGTGAAATGCAATTAAAATCTATCCACTGGATCTGACTGGAGCTAACTAACCATCTAACTCATGGTGTCTCAATCAATGTTGGAGTCCAACAGATCAAATCCCAGATGTCCAACAACTCAAACAATTAGTGACATCTATTTAATTCAGTGCAACTGAGTGTGGTAGGTGGGCAAAGGCACCTACTCCACATGTAGCCATGCATTATCCATGCAAAGCTTGCGCTAGCTAACTGATTGTGAACTAATTGAAAGTAACTAGGGGATAACTAAGACTAACTAGTACTAACTCCAATTAACTGAAGTAGGTTGGTGTCGAAATTCCTAGTGGCTCCTAAAATGTAGGGATTGGTCTAGGAGGCACCCAAACTAATGCATGAACATATAGTAAGTGGCAGTTAACCTCTAGTAGTGTTCCCCACACTTCAGTGACTGGTACATGTGGCCCCATTAGGCCAAGTGGACCCAATGGTACTAGTGGACCTAATTAATTAATTAAGGTTCCTAAGTTAGGCTAAATAATCTAATAGACAGTATGGTCAAGGTATGATTAATAATCCTAACAACAAGTACATGTATGGATTGAAATTTTGTATTATTGCACTCCTACTTTCACAAGGGAAGACTATTCAATGAAAGTATAATCATAATTCATCTTATCTTCCTATTTCAAAATACTGGACTTTGGCACTTCTGCTTTCATGGGGGTAGACTATTCTATTCTATAGAACTATGATCCATTGCATGTGAATCATTCCTCATTGCATTGTTTGGGTTGTATTTGAAACTCATCTCCTATATCTATAGTGTATTTTGAGGATTTCCTCCTTTAAACAAAGGTTCTATCCTTTGTTGACTTAGATACAAGTCACAATAGGCATCCTTAGTTGGCTCTTTGTTCCTTCATTCAGACTACTTACTTAGGCCTCTCAAGTCACAAACAATGTTAGGATTCTTAGTTGTTAGAATATAATCCCTAGGGATTATATATTGTAAATAAATAAATAAATCTGAATAGTAAGAAGCCAAAAAGGCTGGGCGGAAGGTGAAACACAACCGTCATATGATTTGTATAAGTATATGCATTAGCAAAGGAATAAATTGAATCGGGAGTTATACCTATCAGTGGTATCAGAGCGGGTTCCTGCCATAACTCCTGGCTGCATTTCAGTTATGGCATTCTGCCAAATTCGTTTCAGGCTGCCTGCTCCGTCAGTCTGCCAGTCACATACATTGTATGCGTTACAATTCCTTCACGATTGAGTTTTGTGTGCTGCGATTTTGTAGAGGAAACCCTAATCTCGACGCGTATTGTATGTGTATTAATATGCTACACACCTTAACCAGAGCAATATCCTGTGCACTCTTGTATGCCTCCAGTGTGCCATCCGCTGCCTCTTTCCTCTCCTCCCCGGTCTTAAACTCCACGAGATAGCGATTGTAATCTCCATTCAGTTTTCGTTGTGTATTGCTGTTGCTGTATATTTTTTATATGCATGGATTACTACGATCTCCTCCTTCTGCTGCGTGAGTTTGAGTAAATATGCTTTTGAGACTGCAATCTATATGCTACGTGAGTTTGAGGTTATATATTGAATCTTTGTGCAGCTTGTGGGGACAAGAATAAAGAAGTCGATGTCATGATATCTTGCGATTTGTGTGAGAGATGTTATCATGGCGACTGTGTGAATATTAGTCTCGCAATGATTCAACAAGATCTTGAAGAATTCATATGCCCATCTTGTGGCATCAAAAGGCGCCGAACCACTTAGTCTTTCTTCCTACCGAGCGACTAGGAAGAAAGAATATGTGCAGTTACTCTGGATCTATTAATATTCAGAAATATTGAATAGATAAATTAGATCAAATCTTTCTGCGACCACGTTGAAAGCTGTGTTGAAGAGTGTTGTGATCTATGCTGCGATATGCGTTGAGTATCTGTGATCTATGCTGCGATTTCATGAGGGAGTGATATATGCGTTGAGTATCTGTGATATATGTTGCTGTGATCTATGCTGTGACCTATCTTTTTTTGCTGAAGAGTGCATGCATGCTGTGTTGGAGATAGCTGCGTTGGAGATAGCCTATGTTGGAGATAGCTGCGTTGAGCTAGCTGCCTGGAGTTGAATGTGTTGATTGAAGCTGCATGGAGTGAGATGAGAGGTTGCTCAATCACATGGAGATAATGAGTTTTGGAATACACAAACCCTAATCTCTACCCTAGCTATTTGCGTGGAAGTTTAACTGGAAAGTTTGTGAATGCTTTTCATATGCAGTAAAAGAATAGAGTGAGTCTGAGCCTGAATAGAGTGAGTCTGTTGTATGAGCCTGAGCTTGTTGTATGAGGTGCGATTTCCATGTGAAGATTGTTGCCGCGATCTCAAGAGTTCCAGACAATTGTTGCTGATAATTGCTGCTGCTAATCACTTGATTTTGCAGAAGCATATAGTTTGGTGCTTGATTTTTTGTGCACTTATATCCTTTGCACACTAATATATTAGCTTCTGGTGCCTCCATGCATAACATATTCTGTAGAGTATATATTGTATAAAAAGGAATGCTGCTGTGTATTTGAAGCTCGTATATTTTGTATATTGAAGAAGCTTGTGTATGCTCACCTGAAGCTTGCATTGTATTCACCTTGGCAGAGACTGTAGACCTGCAAGGTTATTTTTTTTCTATTTCTCTTTGTCATATCAAGTTCATTATTGTAAATTACACTAACAGTTGTAAAAGATGCAATCTTTGGCATCAATAGTTGGTGCCACTCTCTCTGGAAAAGATCATCCCAAAGGAGAAAGAAGCAAGAGAGGCAGAGGAAGAAGAAAATTCAGAGGAAGAGGGGGCAGAAACAAAAGATCAGATTTGCAGTGCAAGCGTTGTGGAAAGACTGGGCACACATCAGACCAGTGTTGGGATTCGTGGGACTCCATCAAAGACAAGCATAACTAGAAGAAAGATGATAATAAAAATCAAGATGCTAGTAAATCTTCTGATTCTGCTCATTGTATTGTTGCACATTGTAATCTTGGAATTAATGAAATGACTTCACTTTCATCTTACAAAGATTGTTGGATGCTTGATACTGGTGCAACATCACACATGACATTTAGAAAACACGGTTTTAAAGAACTTAATGAAACAATAAATGGCATAGTGTACTTTGCAGATAAGTAAAGTCTTAAACCAAAGGGAATGGGCACCATTCGACTGAAGATGCCTGGATTCCCTGATTTCTTGTTGAAGAATGTTCTTTATCTTCCAGAGTTGCAGAG